>SNQJ01S0003513.1:237138-250905 GCA_010110895.2 Picea sitchensis | reverse complement strand
ATGGGGATTTGGAGGAAGAGATTTATATGCAGCAACCACAAGGGTATGAGGTCAAAGGGAAGGAGAATTTGGTATGCAGGTTGAAGAAGAGATTATATGGACTAAAGAAAGCTCCAAGGTAGTGGTATCTGAAGTTTGATAGGTTTATCACATAACAGGTTTATAGTAGATGTTATTCTGATCACTGTGTTTATTTTAAAAGGATAGAAAATGGAAGCTTCATTATCTTGCTATTGTATGTAGATGGCTTGTTGCAGGGTCTAATATGCAGGATATAAATGTCCTCAAGAAGAAGTTAGCAAATTCATTTGCGATGAAGGATTTGGGTGATGTAAAGAAAATCCTTGGTATGAGAATAACAAGAGACGGGGAAAATCGCAAAATGACATTGTCTTGAGGTGAGTACACAGAGAATGTGTTGGAGAGGTTTAGAATGTAGAATTCAAAACCAGTTAGTACACCTTTGGCCAGCCATTTCAAATTAACAAAGGAAATGTGCCCCAAGACACAAGAGGAGATATAATACATGTGCAGGGTCCCTTATTCATCAACAGTTAGTAGCTTAATGTATGCAATGGTTTGCACAAGACCGAATATTGCACATGTAGTGGGAGTTGTGAGTAGGCATATGAACAATCCAGGTAAAGAACATTGGGAGGAAGTAAAGTGGACTCTCAGGTATTTGAGAGGTACTACTACTCATGCATTATGTTTTGAAGGTTCAGACACTTTTCTACAGGGATATGTTGATTCAGATATGGCAGGTGATAAAGACAACAGGAGGAGCACCACAGGGTATGTTTTTACTATAGGTGGAACAACAGTTAGTTGGATTTTGAAACTGTAGAAGGTTGTTTCACTTTCAACAATATAGGCAGAGTATGTTGCTGCTACAGAGGCTAGTAAAGAGATGATTTGGTTACAAAGGATAATGGAGGAATTGGGAAAGAAGCAGGAGAATAACAAGTTGTACTGTGAGAGTGAGAGTGAAATTCATCTTGCAAATAATTCAGCCTTCCATTTGAAGACTTAGCATATATAGTTGAGGTACCACTTCATATGATCCACCTTGGAATATGGACATTTGAAGTTGGAAAAGATACACACTAGCCAAAATCCTGCAGATATGTTAACAAAGGGAGTAACCAGAGAAAAACCGAGTTCTTGCTCAGTTTCAGTTGGTCTTCAATATTGAAGATGAAGATGAGAAATTTTCCAGGTCCAAGAAGGTTCAGATTCCATCATATACAACAGCGGTGGAGTTGTTGAGATCAGTCTCCAAGTGGGATATTATTGGTTGTGGAGCCTGATTATATTCCTGACTTAGAGGTCTTGTTTTTTCTTCAACCGTGTTTATACCCCATGAAGACTTTACACCCCTGAAGTATGTACACTCTTCCACATGGGGGAGTGCAAAGGGGGGGTACCCCCTTTGCGGGGTCATGGGGGCCTATCCCCGTGACTGGGGGGTTCAGGGGCAAGTGGGCCCCTGACGGGGGTTCGGGGGTGAAGTCCCTGAAGGAAAAATTGCCTTGTAAAAGTATATTGTAATTTCATTGTAAATCTAGACCGTTCATTATAAGGTCACATATCTAATGGTAGAAATTATGTTAGGGTTTTTTTCTCTAGAAGGCAACCCTCTTTTATGAGGGAAATGTATTGCGGCTATGTATGATGGCGAGTATTGTATTCTGAGAGAGAAGACTGTGAGGAAAAGAAGAGGAAGTAACAATATGTTTTGCTATAGGTTGTATCCCTTCATTTGTTGGATAATAATAAAGGAAGGACCTGACAATTTCTCTGGTGGACATAGCCCACAGTGGGTGAACCACGTAAATCTGTGTCTCTCTTGTATTGTGTATCTTCTATTTATTGTTTCTGCATTTGTTTTATTTTATTGCTCCGCGGTCCTATTTTTCTAACAGGTCCCGTCCGAGGTTGTCACCTATCTTCATGTCTAGTGTCAGGTAGGCCACCTCATGAATGTCACATGGCTTGATATGGTAGCATTAAACGTTTTCCCTCTTAGCTTTTTTGGAATAATTAGTTAGGTTCATTCCCCTTTCGTCTTGATTACTCTGTGTAAAATAATTCAAGGATGACTATCGAGAAAAACACTCTAGTGTAAACACCAAGGAGAGGCTTCATCCTAGAAGAATAAGAATGTGAATAGATCACCTTCCTTAACCAGGTAAGGATATTCCTTCGTCGATTGTTTAAAACCCTCCTGAAGTTTCTTGTTACTCTTCCTTTGAATTTTCGATTTCAACGATTACTTGCAGAGACATTTCAATATTAATGCATATGAAAATTATACATAGGGCTTGCCTGGTTTATCCTTGGTGGTTGATGGGGTCACTTGTCTAGGTGTCTACCAGTCTATAGGTTCTTTAAGCCACTATACGACCATTACAAATGTAGATTTTCTTTAAGAGTTACTGCATTCCCATTTGGTGTAAGTTTGTAATTAAACATATATCAGGTGGAAGCCTTGTGTATTAACGATATGTTAGGAAGCAACCTATTGCATGTTATTATTTGAATTCATGAATTAATATTTAGGGTTTTATCTTCTATTTAATTCATATCGACCTCTGTGTATGTAAGCTACCATACAATAATTTGTGTTCGACATGGGCAATGGCTTTGTTAAATCTCCAGACATTGCATTCTGTTTAGCACTCATATTCGACTTATGTTTTGACTTCGATAAAATATACTTGGCATATCAGTATTATAGTTTTAGTCCTAGCACATATTTTGGCAAGAATATATGACTGTTACCTTGACTTGATTCGTGCATTCAGTCTAAAGCGTAGAATAAATTTTGTCTTGTATTGCTTGATCATTTTGATTTTCAGAATCTTTCCTTTGATTTCTTTCTGGTATTTAAGTTTAAGGATTGTTTAACATGACCTAATGATGGAACCCCTGATTTTTGAGAGCGTACCCATCAGATCAACTTTGTCCCACTTCTCCCTTCCATTCCATGGATGTATTCGTCGGCTACGTAGTGGAAAGACGACCTGTACTATGGCCCCAAGTTAAGTGCAATCCAAGCTTTGTTGTATTTGTTTCTTTATAATCAATTTATCTGAAAAATTTAATTATGTATATCATATAAGAAACTCTATCACCTCTTGGTAGTTACTAATGGAAATTGATTGTTTCCCTTGTAGGGTTGGAGCATCTGAACCCTTGGATTTTGGGCATATTCTCATGTAAAAGGTACTCAAGTTCTTTTTATACTTCTCAGGACTTATCATCCCAGGTTCTAATAATGAAGCTTCTCAGTTCCACTCTAGAATACTGTATTGTGTACAGTTCTATCTCAGTTCCTTTTTAGCAAAAGAATCCAATGTTGTAATGGTATTCACTGTGGAAGACTATAACACAGTAATTGCGTAGGTTGGGCATACATTTGATTCATGGCTTCAATTTGGATTCTATGATAAAATTTTGTTTCTAAGACATAGGATTTTTCTCCTACATACTGTAATGAAATACAAGGATTAAGAACGATTTAATCCTAGACTTGTCGATACGCTGGTTATTCGTTATGACTACATTTTTTATGAAAAAGAAGAGCATATCAACTTTATGCTTCCAGAAATCATGTTCCCTAATTTTAGTTGCTCCTATATTATTGTGTTTCATAAAACATTATTGTGGCCAATAGATCTATTGTTTTCTTTTATTCTATTGATGTTTGACTTATACAGAGCGCTGACATGATTCATCATTCGCTAACAGAGCTATGAAATATGAAATTATAAAAAATATTTGTATAAACATTAAAGGGTTCCAGAATCTCTGTTTTTCTTAGTTAATCAGACTTTCGCTCCTCTAGCATTTCATTCCAGAACTTCGTTTACGTTGAAAGATTCATTCGTTTTATTCATTAATTCCAGAACTTAATATATAACCAGTTAGGCTTAATCGTCCTCCATTATATTACTAGTACCTATCAATATTCATACTTTAGGCTTTAGAAGTGAGTCTTTCAAGTCGTATGGTTATATTTATATATATTTATATATGTGTTTGCATACATAGTTGGCTTCTATTATATACAATCATTTGCAACAATAGTTTTAAATGTGACAGGATAAATCGTCCAAAATCAAGAGATAACCCACAAAGATGTATATATGTAATATAGGTTTGTATTGTTCGTAAATTTCAGGCTTATTCCAAAATAGTGTTTACTACATGGATATTCACTTGTACAATAGAATAATCAGATGTATATAATGCACCGAACTGGAAGTAGTTTCTAACATAAACTAATGAGGTAGTAATCCAGTAATACAGTTACATTTCTTGGTATATTTCAACCATTTGATTTTCATTCCAGTCAATCTAGTTAGAAGGATTTTTACTCAACATATACAGTTAAACTGTGAGAGTCTATCCTAATTTTCACTGCATTCCTTCATAATTTAGTAAACATAATACCTCATTCATATTTAAACAGATGAAATCTTATCAGCCAATAATTCACAATGACATTTAAACAGAGAAGGAGAAGATAGACATATCTGAACAAATTTTTGAACCAAAAATGGAACAACCAAGTTCCTCCCAACCTTAGAACAAAATAACCAATTCACTTGTCCCATTCACCCCCTAGCCTCACCATGAATCCATGAGGGTTAACTCAGAACTCCTTCTCAACAATATTCCTTCATTTTTTCATCAGTTTCTACTTGCCTCATACTCAACTATAGTGTTCATAAAAACAAGTGATAATTTCTTTCCCTAACATAATAGACAGCGTCCGACCTCCTCCCATATGTTATATATTCCAACAACATTTGTGCCCAGGGCTTTTCCCCCTTTGGGAATTTTCACAAATTTCCAAATCCCTGATTTCCAGGGGTTGAAAATGGCCAAATTCCTCATTTTTTCCTTGTAATAATCATCCCTGAGGTAGTTCCAACATGTTCACCGCTTCATGGTCAGCTGATTTTAACTTGGCTGTTCCATCTGTTCATCAGCAATAAATATAAAATATTTTCTTTTATAGAAGTGTCACAGTCAATTAGTTAGTTTGGTCAAATTAGATCTCTTCCCAAAAGTCATAATCATTAATTACAATTAACTAAATTTGAAATTCGGAATTTCCATAAATGGAAAACAATTTCCAATTTTGAATTTACCAAAAATGGAAATAATTTGCTAAGAAATTTCAGACATAAAAAATAATTTATTTTTTGGGATATTACATCCTTTTCCCCTTCAATAAAACACTATCCTCTGTGTTCATTCCTTTCTTGGAACATGGTTGGATGATATTTCTACAAATCTCCCTCCAACTCCAAAGTGAGCTCCTCAGGGCTAAAGTGCTTCAGAGGTTCCGCTTGCAACTCACCTTCTGGTTCCACCTGCACGAAGTTCCAATCAATCATATGAATAGTTTCATGACAATAATTCTTTAACAATGAAACATGAAATACATTATGAATTTTTAGATTGGTAGGAAGTGCAAGCTGGTCTGCTACAGGTCCAATTTGAGTTATGATCTGGAAAGCGCCACAAAACCTGGGTGCCAACTTGGCACAATTCCCTATCTTTAGTGAAATTTTTTGGGATTTGACTTTTAAATAGACATGGTCTCCCAGTTGGAACTCCAGGGGTCTTCTTTTATGGTCTGCGTAACTTTTCTGGCTTTCCTGCACCTCTTTTAAGTTCTATTGTACTTTTCTTACCATGATCTCCACCTCATAGAGCACCTCTAGTCCTACCATGAGTCTGTCATGTGGGTTATCCTAGCTAATCAAAGTCATACACTTTCTGCCATATAGTACTTCGAAAGGGCTCATCTTAGCTGAAGTTTGGTACCCATTGTTGTATGCAAATTTCACCAAGTGTAGGTAGTCTTCCCACTTGCTTGGTTTTTCTCTTATGTACATGCAAAGCACATCTTATACAATTTGGTTTATTCTTCTAGTCTACCCATCCATTTGTGGATAATAACTCATGCTAAAATTCAAGTTAGTATTTAACCCTACAAACAGTTATTTCCAAAACGCAGATGTAAATTTTACATCTCTATCCGAAATCACCATTTTAGGAATTCCATGCAGTCTAAAAATTTATTTCATGAATCTTTCAGCAATGCTAATGGCTTTAAAAGTAGACTTTACAGGAAAAAATTGTGGAGACTTACTAAGTTTATCAATTACCACCATAATTGAATTATTATTTTTTCGAGTTCTAGGCAAACCTGTAATAAATTCCAGCGATATAGTCTCCTATTTCCATTCTGGAATAGGTAAGGGATGAAACAAGCCAGTTGGATGATGGTGTTTGGCTTTTACTTGCTGACAATATTGACACTTAGCTAAGTATTGTGTTGTTTCTCCCTTCATATTAGGCCAATAAAATAAATTTCTTAGTGTTGTTATCATTTTTTGGTATCCTGGTTGACCGAAATATGGTTTCTTGTGAACTTCATCCAAAATTCTTAACTTTAACTCTGTTGACTCTGGTATGTATATTCTGTTTTTAAATCGTAGTAGACCATTTCTATCCAAATTTATATCTATTTTGTCTAAATTTTATGTAGTTTTATGTAATTTTGTCACTGTCTTAATGTAATTTTCGTCGTTATTGCCTGCAGTATTTATCCTCTGCTCAAGATCTCTTTCTTCCCTGCTAATGTTTATTTCAAACAACCCATGAACTCTTCTTCTTAAAGCACCAACCACTTTGTTTTCATTACCTGTGATATGTCTTACCTCAAAGTCAAATTCACTCAAGAAGGCTAGCCATCTTGCTTGTCTTGCATTAAGGTCCAATTGACTAAACAAAAATTTCACACCGTTGTTATCTGACAATAATATAATTTTTTTGCCCATTATGTAGTGTCGCCACATCTTTAAGGCGTGTATTACAACTACTAATTCTAAGTCATGAGTGACATAGTTTCATTCATTTCCTTTAGTTTTTGGGACTTGTAACAAATAACATGCCCTTCTTGAGTTACAACACCACCTAGTCCTTCTTTACTCACATTTACATAGAGGATGAAATCTTTGTCCAGATCTGCTACCTTTAAAATGGGTGTGATCGTTAGTAATTCCTTTAACTTATTAAATATGTCTTGGCATTTCTATGACCAGTTAAACTTGGTTCCCTTATTTTGTAATGATGTGATAGGATATGCAATTTTGGAAAATCCCTCTATAAATCTACAATAATATCCATTGATTCCTATGAATGACCAGATGTTCGCTACGTCTTTAGGAATCTGCCATTCCATGATGGCTCTGATTTTCTCAGGATCGAATGCAATGCCTTCTACAGATATTACATGTCCTAGGTACTGTATTTTCTTCTGATTAAAGTCACACTTATGGAATTTAGAATACACTTTGTGCTTTCTTAAAGTTTGCATAACTATCCTTAAGTTCTCTTCATGTTCTTATTCTGTTTTAGAATATACCAGAATGTCGTCAATAAATACCAACACAAACTTGTCCATGTACTGACTAAAAATATTGTTCATTAAACACATAAATGTGGTTGGCGTATTAGTGGGTCCAAACAGTATAACAACAAGTTTGTAATGTCCATATCTCCTTCGAAATGTTGTTTTACTTATTTCCTCATCTTTTATCCTAACCTGGTGATAACCATATCGTAAATCCAATTTCGAGAAAATATTTGCCCCACCTACTTGATTGAACAAATCATTTATCCTAGGTAAGGGGTACTTTTTCTTAATCGTCATTTTGTTTAATTGTCTGTAATCGATGCATAATCTCAGAGTTTTGTCCTTCTTTTTCACAAAGAGGATTTGTGCTCCCCATGGTCAAACGCCCAGTCTGATATATTATTTGCCCAACAATTCTTCTAGTTGAATTTTTAGTTATGTTAATTCCGACAAACTCATTTAGTAAGGTGGTTTAGAGATAGGGTTGAACCCGGTAGTAGGTCTATAGAAAATCCTGTCTCCCTCCTTGGGGGTATTTCAAGTATCTCATCAACAAACATATCTCTGAAATCATGAAAAACAATGAAATCCTCCAAGTCAGGATTATCTTCTTTTTCTAACGGGTTTGTTACTTGGATGGAATAAACTTGAAAACCATTTCTCATGCATTTCTTGAATTGCATTGTTGAAATCTATCTATCTAAGATTGGTTTTTGTATACCTTGAATTTTCCTAGTAGTGTCATTTTCATCTTTATACTTGAGTGATTTTTAATAACAATATAACACTTCTTTATGTCTTTCTAACCAATCCATTATGATAATTACATCATAAGACTCTAATGGTAGAATGTTCAGATTTGTCTTTACGTTTTGACCACCTAAACTGAACTCATAATCAGAAATAAGGTTGACTACTTTTCTTTTTGTTCGTGTTGCTAGTTGTACTAGCCAAGATTTTGCATGTCTTGTTTTCTTAAGTTTATTTGACTCCACTACACCAGTAGTGATATAACTAAATGTATCTCTGGGGTCAATTAAAACAAAAATATGAGTGTTATTGATTTTACCTTAAATTTACACCACAGAGGACCATTGTTCAACTTGTTGTCCATCCATGAGTGCATTTATCCGATGCAAGATTTTGCCCACATCTCCCACCGTAGAGGCTTCTTGCAGGTTCTGAACCATAGTTCTAGCTACTAAAGTCAAACGTGGACAATGCCTCCTTAGTTGAGGTTCTCCACATTTCCAATGTTTTAACGGTTCACGGGGGCTGTCTCTGAATTGCCTTGTTTCCAGGTTTACTGGTTTACCACATTTTTGGGTGTTTTGATTGTTCAAGTAAAAATCCTTCCTTGGAAAACTTTTTGTTGCGTTTCGATAAGGGGATGGTTGATATCCCTTCTTCCACTGGTTCATTCAGTCTTGTTTCTTGTCTTTCCAAGCCTTAGGAAATTCTGACCGTTGTTTGTATTGGTCGTAACACATTCGGGCTTTCCTGAATTCTTCACTCAATGAATTGGTATTATCAAATTTTATTATGTCCTTGTAGGACTGTGGTAAAAAACTTAGGAACCGTTGGATTTTCACTTTATCCTCTCAGATATAAGGTACGAACCTTAGTAATTCCAAGAATTTGTTTATCAGATCTTCCATAGCCATTTGACTCAGTCGTAATTCATAAAATTATTTGGTTTTTCTTTCATAGTAACTTTCATATGGGCATTGTTTCTTAAAGTATTTCTTAAAGTCTGACCATTGCATCTGTTTTTCCTTGAGACCCTTGTCCAACTTTAGGTCTTTCCACCAAATGTTGTCTTTCCCTTTCAAATTATAGATGGCCATTCTGACCTTCATATTGTTGGAATAATTGTATATCTGGAAATACTTCTTGATGTCTAATAACCATGCTTCATCTTCCTCCCATGTTCTAAATTCCAAATCAAAGGTAGATGGTTTGATATACTTAAACTCTACCTCAAGGTGATCTACTTGTTTCCTTTTTCTTCCTGTTTTTGTTTTATCTTCAACTGAAGGTGTACCTTCAGATGAACTGTCCCCTTTTTCTACTTCAAGACCAAAATTCTTGGAGGCCCTTTTACTGGCCTCTTCTTCCTGGTTATCGTCCTTTGGGGTTTTATTTGTCACTATACTTCGCAACAGGACTTCATTTATTTCCTGTTGTTCCTGTTGTGCCTTTTTTATTTTCTCATTGTCTACTTTGAAAACTGCAGCTCAACAATGAGATTTCTCATCATTTCCAGAACTTCTGTAGGTGAGATTATGTCACTATTCTATCTCTGATCTTCAGGAGGTATTTTCTCAGGATTCTCCTCAAGTCTAATTTCTACTTCATCCTAGGCTTACATGATTAAAACAAAAGATAAAAAGAGTTTTATGTTTGTAACAATAATGGTTTATTAGTTTTGCATAGACAAAAATATGTGCTAAGTAAATATTTCGGCCCTGTTCAAGGTCCAAGTGTTGTAACCTTTGCTCTGATACCATATGTAATGTACCCCAAAATTACCAAAATATTTTTTTTTTGTTAGGGACATTAACTCTCTTCTTTACAAATAACTTAACTTCCTTTCTTTATAGTTCCCAAATTCGAAGATGTAAAGATAATTTCTAGCAGCAGATGTTATCTTTGTTCAACTCTTCCTAGGAGGGGCTTCATCCTGGGGGAAGAAGAATGAAAACAAATCACCCTTATTAACCAGCTAAGGATATTCCTCTATCAATTGTTTAAAACCCTCTTGAAGTTTCTTGGTACTCTGCCTGTGGATTTCTGATTTCAATGATGTATTGCACAAACATTTGAGCATTAATGAATATGAAAATTATCCATAGGGATCCCCTGGTTTATTCTTGGTGGTTGACAGGGTCACTTGTCTGGGTGTATACCAGTCTGTAGGTTCTATAAACCACTAGATGACAGTCACGAATGTAGTCTTTCTTTAAGAGTTACTGCATTCCCATTCGGTGTAAGTATGTAATTAAACGTATATCAGGTGGAAGCCTTTGTGTATCAACGATATGTTAGGAAGCAACCTATTTCATGTTATTATTTTAATTCGTTACTTAATATTTAGGGTTGCATCTTCTATTTAATTCATATCGACCTCTGTATATGTAATCTACCATTCGATAATTTGTGTTCGACATGAGTAATGGCTCTGTTAAATCTTTGGACATTGGATTCTCTTTGGCACTAATATTCAACTTATGTTTTGACTTCTATAAAATATACTTGGTATATCAACATTACAATTTTAGGCCAAGGATATCTTTCAGCAAGAATATATGACTGTTACTCTGACTTGATTTGTGCATTCGATATAAAGTGTAGAATACATTTCGTCCTGTATTGCTTGATCATTTTGATTTTTAGAAGTTTTCCTTTGATTTCTTTCTAGAATTTAAGTTTAAGGATCGTTTAAGGTGACCTAATGATGGGACCCATGATTTTTGCGAGGCTACCCATCAGATCAACTTTGGCCCACTTCTCCCTTCCAGTCTGTGGATGGCTTCATTGACTATGCAGAGGTAAGACGACCTGTACTATGGCCCCAAGTTAAGTGCAATGCAAACTATGTTGTATTTGTTTCTTTATAACCAATTCATCTCATAAATTTAATTTTGTATATCATATAAGCAACTCTATTAACCCTTGGTATTTACTAATAGAAATTACTTATTTCTCTTGTAGGGTTCGAGGATTCTAACCCTCAGATTTTGGGCATATTCTCATGTAAAAGGTACTCGAGTTATTTTTAGACTTCTCAAGACGTATCGTCCCATGTTCTAATAACGAAGCTTCTCAGTTCCACTCTTGAATACCGTATTGTGTAAAGTTCTGTCTCAGTTCCTTTTTATCAAAGGAATCCAATGTTGTAATGGTATTCACTGTGGAAGACTATTGTTGGTCACTGTAATTTCTTATTAACTAAACACTCAAGTGTTACTTAAATTGTCAACCCAGGGAAGTCTGTTTATTTCAAAGGCAATCACACACTGTATATGCTCAATCTCAAAAGCAATCTAGAGTTGTAGTAAAAGTACACTGATCACACCTTGCCTTGAATAGACTAAAGTTCTACTTTGAATTACAGAAAAGCAATCTATCTATTGTTGAGTTGAGGTTTAAGGAAATAATTATCAGAAGAATCCTAGATTACATTGAGAAACAACAACCTAGGGAAATAAATTTTTCAGGATACTACAAGGAAGACTAACTATTCTATAATAGAGAACATGACCCTATTCCCCAAACAAGGAATCTTCAGCACCTGTCTCCGACTATCACACTTTCATGAACTCATTACTAATCAAAATGTTTGACAAGTACTGAAGGCTAACTATCTTGTAACAGAGAACATGACCCTATTCCCCAAGTAGGAATCTTCAACACCTGTCTTTGATTATCACACTTTCATAAATTCATCAAGCAGAATTACCAATCAGAATGATTAACAGTTACCTAGGAATGGATTGTATGAAAACAATGTAACAATCAATAAAGCAAAGTTTCAACAAAACAAAGTTTAGTAAAGTAGAGTTTCAGCAAAACAGAGTTCAGTAAAGTAGAGTTTCAGCAAAACAAAGTTTAAACAAGGCGTGAACAAAAATAATACTAACACACTACAAAACTAATGGGTGAATCTTGTGAAGAATGTGGGCCCTCCCTTCTCACAAGATTCCCCAGAAATGAAAGGAACTAAGAAGAAATGATCAGAATAATATTTTATTAATCTGTCAATTGTACCATGTTACAATATCCGAAGCGAACATGCCCTTCTCTGTAATTCCTTTCTAGCCAAAAGAAATCCCCCTGTCTAATGATGATTTCCCCTTATTTAAAGAGGAGAATCCTCTCAATACAATTGATCATAAAATTACATGTGCATATACGGATCCTATTCTTAGTCAGATCTAATCTTCTATGCTGGAATAGGATATTCTGATCTCCTGTAGCAAAATGTTGTTACAATAGTTAGAATGGTGTTGGGTTGAGGTGTAGCTGTTGCGGCCAGTGTAACAAATTCTTTAGTTATCTTCTTGTTACTGTTGTTGTATACTATTTCAACATCGCAAATCATGGACTATTTCAACAACGGGGTTTACGTTATGTTGATTGTTTCAGCAACGTGGTCTCAAGTAGAAATGATGGTTGGTGCTGGCTTAAGGTGTGGTTGTTGCGGCCAGTGTAATAGCTCCTTCTTGTTACTGTTGTGTGAATTGTTGTTCCAGCATCGCAAATCACAGACTATTTCAGCAATGGGATTTGTGTGCTGTTGACTGTTTCAGCAACGGGTCTTCAAGCAACAACAATAATCTGCAGTTTAAACTGTTTTAGAAACTATATGTTTTTGATCGATGGCTAAGTACGAGAGTAATGTAAAATTACATGTAAAACAAATTAAACATATAGCAAAGAGAAGAAACATTATATACCTTTGGAAATATAGTTTAAGGTGATAATGTAGGCTTAAATGTGAGTGGGAAAATGATGTAATGATAGCAAAAAGTATGAACAAAAGGGTACATTATAGGGTTCTAACATCCCCCCCAAATAAAAAGGTTGCATGTCCTCATGCAACTTCAATCTGAATCAGAATCCGGATACCGACTCTGAGCGTGCAAATTACTTAAGTAGTAGCTGTGGAAAGTGTTGTCTATTGGAGCTCTGAATCCTTGAACGTATTGTAGCCTTTGCCAAGTTGATGTTTCAACCTTCTTGGGAAACTTATGATGAACTTGATATTTCTCTTCTGGCATCCACAGAATAGGAAAATGGAATTGATAACCTATCCAGCTTTCAGCACATTGTTGAACACATTTGATGTAGCTAGGTACCCGGGAGATTGTTGTCTCAAGATTGGTAGGACTAAAGGGATTATGCTCCTACCTTTTCTCTGAAGATTGTTTCCAAAACATGTTATTTGATTGTAGGTCAGAGATCTTTGTGGATTTAATAAACAGTTGACAATCATGAAATACTGTTGTCTGTAGTTGCCGAATATATTGAATCATCCCTGGTTTCTTCAAAAAATGATAATACTCTGCAACACAGGTGGCAGCGTTCTATGGTTTTGGCCATATCCAGAGGAGGCAGTTATCTTTGTTATGCTTGGCATCTAGGAAGTCATTCTGCCATGTAATCTAATTGTAAAGGAAGGAGGTGAGTGCCTGAATCTAGATATCACCAACAAGAGGGTTGAGGTTAAGTTGTTGGTTCTCAGGGATGGCCTCATTATGAAGATATACCTCACATATGAGGTGCTAATCAATAGTAGATGCTTTTGCAAAAGTTCTAACAAA
>SNQJ01S0003513.1:183931-209862 GCA_010110895.2 Picea sitchensis | reverse complement strand
ATAATTACTTGCATCTGTCTGGATTTCAAAAGGTTGTCTTAAATTTGGAAGTGCAAGAACTGGCGCTGAACTGATCTTTTCTTTCAAAGTATCAAAAGCATGTTGTTGCTTGCCTCCCCATTGGAAACCTTGCTTGACACTTGCCACTTTATAATGGAGAAGTTAACGCTGAAATGTTAGATAACTGGATACGTCAAATTGAAGTCTATTCTAGAATACAAAAGATTCAAGATGATGAAACCAAAACTCAGTTAGCTTCATTAAGATCTATGTGATTGGAGGATTGTAAGTGATTTGTGCTTGTGTGGGACTTGCAAAGCTTTGTGCAAGTCATTTTAAGAAGTTGTGGAAGATTGTGTGCTTAGATCTACTCGGGGAAGGAGGATATAGCAAGCTGCACAGATCTCCTATCCTAGGCAAAGTAGGGTTTTGATTTATCTGTGATTGTAATCGATTGACTCAAGACAATAAAGAAGAAGAGTTGGTGGACATAGCCCCAGGGTGGGGGTGAAACACTTAAACATTGTGTTGTTCTTCTTTGTGCCTTGTCTTGATGTGTTTATGTCTTCTATTGCTAAGTTCTTTGGTAGAGATAAATAAATATTCTTATGATTTGTGTTGATGATGTGTAAGAATGTTAAATCTGACCTAAATGAATGTGCTTAGTGCTTGATCTGCTTGATCTACCGATCTATTTATGATAAGTTCTTACATACATCAAATCTGAGTGAATGATGTGATGCTTTGTTCTATCCGCGCAGTAGAATAATGGTTGAATATTGATTAATTGTCGGTGCTAAGTGCGTTGTTGAGTATTATAATCACAGATCTGTGTCCCAGCTAAGGTTATAGACATCTGTGTCCTTCAACCACCCCTTCCTTTACCTCAGGTGAGACTTCATCTGCTTCACAGGTGTTTCCGAAAGGGCCAGTACTTAGGGTTTTGTTGGTGCATTGTTGTAGCATTGAACCCTGGGTATGCCCCTATGCCAACAAATGGTTCCATTGCCAGAACCTGAAACTATGATTGCTAGGAACTAAGAAAGAAGAAGCTTTGTGCAAAGATCCATCCTGAAACTATGAAATCTCTGTGCGTACATCTGTCGCTCTAGTGCGCAGTACTCTACTTAGTTTAAGAAGATCTGTGATGAAGAAAGGAAGTTTGATCAGAATAAAAGAGGTAAGATGTGTAAGCTATGTGCTTTGATAAAGGTAAGAATAGTGAAAAGTTTTAGATATGAAAGCTTTGTGCTCTATAGAAGTAAGATTAGTGGAAATTTTTGTTCCTAGAGTATGTATCTAGGTATTCCTAATAGATTTTGTCCTAGCTTGAAAATCAGGGCACTAATAGATCAAAGAAAGTTTGATATGAATAGATCTGATAAGAATAGTGAAAGATCTGTTATACCTATGCATAGAATGGATGTTTGGACTAACAAATGGATGAAACATCCTAGAAATAACTTGTTTTGGGTTAGCTCTTATGATCCTAGCACGCAGTGCAGTAGGGGTTGGGGATAATTTAAAAGAAAGAGAGGATTAACCCTCTATTACAGTCGCAGAAGACCAGGACATCTTGCTAAAGAATGCCTTGGTAGGAGATCTAGTTGTCCTTGTTGCAAAGCTATGGACCACGAAGTGTCAAATTTCCCTACAATGATTGCTAAGCTTGAAGGAATAAATCTAAGTCAAGAAAACCCCAAGGCAGATCCAGAAACTAAGGTTATGGAAGAACCCCAGAAAGAATTAGAGAAAGTATTTCTACAGATGAAAGAAACCCTGAATGACCATAGACAAGTCAGCTTATCAAAAATATTCAAAGAAAAAGAATGCATTGAAGCAAGAATAGGAGACTACGACGTTTACTATGTTCTAGATGAGGAAACACACATGAATATCATGACAGAAAGAACTTTGGAACTTTTAGGAAATCCTGCTATGACTCATTCCCTAGGAGGAATAGGGTTATTTAGAGGAAAGATGGTAAACTTGTGTGGGAGGCTCACTTAGATACCTATGAATGAAAATGGTACTTCGACATAAGAATATTTTAATATTATTAAACTTACTGAGGACAATGCCCCATTTACCATGTTACTAGGAAAACCTTGGATTCAAAGAGATCAGGCCAGAAGGCAAGAAGAAGAAGAATTTTTGGAACAAAAGAAACAAGAGTTAAGAGATTGCATGACTAGAAGGATTGTAAACTTGATTGAAGAATGGGAGAACAGATCGAAGCTATTTAACATCAGAGACCCGGATGTCGAAGTTGCAAGAACATTAGAGGACCCACAAAATATTTAAGTACCCACCCCAGATAAAGAAGATGTATTACCCCTGAATCCTAGGAGAGAATCTCAACAACATGAAGTGACTCTGTCCAAATAATATAAGAATCAGAATGGAAGAAGGAATACTGAGACAACACTCACTGGAAATAAGGATAGAAAACTAAGTAATAAGAGAGCTAAGATTGAAAAGTTATAGAAGGTTCCAGAGGGAACTGCGTAGAAGGAAAATTTGTAGAATTGGAGTTTCGTTGGGATATCAGAACAATGACACATGGCACTTCACCATGGTGAAGCAATATAGTCGTTGGGGACATTATAACCATTCGAGCAATGCCCCGAATGGATAGAAATGCATTTAAGGTTCGCCACCAGACCGTTGGATAGTGCCATAACAAACAAAACAAAGTTAATGAAGGCCGCATACCCATTGCAAGTGAACCATTGTCGAGTTACCTATTTATACCATCATGCCATGCACCGAGAACACTGTTGGTAACTGAGAGTTTCATCCCGTAGACTAAGTGAATATTGAAAAGTGATCATCACCTTGTTGTCATCTCTTTTATTGTAGTGTCTAAGTTAATCTTGAACCTGATCTAATTAATCTTGAGAACGTATGTCCGACGAGCTCACCGCAGTTGAAGAATCAGTGACATAAGTACTCCTCGACTTAATGACTGAAAGAGTCATTTCAGAGAGAGGATTATCTATAGGTGTACAGGCTTCATCCATGAGAACAATTTAAGCATCCTCGTCAACTATTCGAGCTGGACCATCCCGACCATTCGATGAAAAGTGAACCAAGCACAAGGATGATCTTGTGAATGCTAAATTGATCTCGAGTATATTACCTACCTATATTCCACCTCTGAGCGGCGCAGTGAATCAGGATAGCGTACCTAGATAAGTCAATTATATCTTGGTTATGATGTACCTCCCGAAGAAGATACGCACAGTTTGAGCATACCAAGATAAGATTGTGGCGTTGAAGTTTAGTGACTTCCACCTCGGCGACAGAAAGGTTTATAACATGCTTGCTCCACATAAGTACCTGAACATAAAAAAAGGAAATAATTTGAAGATCATCCCTCAATCATGGACCCATAACCTCGCGCAGTCCACCTTGCTCAATGTCATGAAGATTCCTCACTTCGGACGACACCAGGAGGTGAATGCATGTGTCAAGCTACTATTGGCTTGTTACCATGGTGTTTATTTGTGGCTAAACTATCGGATAACAGTTGATCCAACGTTAATCAATCGGATCACTGGGTTTAGTATGCAAGGCCCTGATCCATGATATTTTTACCCTGGAAGAACCATGGATCCCGCTCTACCACAAAGGATCAATGATACATATGATGATCTCGAGAAGGGAATGCGAGGCTACAAGGTAACTTCTATTTAGAGAGGCACAGTGTGCCTCGCCTATCAATTGATTGCAGGGAAGTTAGTACGGAAGAGCTGACCCACGCAAGTCACTGGTTTTGTAGTCAACCTCGCAGGGATGTGCACAGAAGGACTTCAAATGAACTGGGCGAACTACTTGGTGAACCAATTAGAACTCAACTGCAGAGAAGCCCAGGATCAAGGGTACAAATTTCATTTTAGATGGATATTGATCTTGATCACTTTTATTGCCTGGGGGATGCTGGAAGGTGTGACCTTTTCGGACATCGATCCCTTTGAGCCACTTGCCCCAAAGTTCAGTACATTGTGGTACTCAAGTGAGATGAATAAGAAATGGAAATCAAATGTCATTTTCCATACAAATTACAACCAGTTGAAGACAACCATTCATTATGAGCCTCGTATGACTTTGAATACTTTACACAGGTTTTGGCCTTTGATGAAGTTCAGCGCAGACTGACATTTTATTTACGTCATAGTGCACACTGATGAACAGAAGCAACAACTCCAATCCTACTATAAGATAAGGGAGGAGGACTTGGAGGATATCACCAAGGACTGGACAATGGACCTCCTTGTTCTAGCAGATCCTATGAAGATATCTGACCTCGACATCCCAGAAACTACACAAGATACACCCGGACCAAGCAAGACAAAGAAGAATGAAGAAGTACACGATTTAAGCAGTGCCTTAGTGAAGACTGCTTCCATATCACCAGAGAGAGGAGGTGATGGCGAAGATATAAATGGCACAGAAGCTGAACAAAAGAAAGGTGAGGTAATCTCGCCGAGAGATGAGGAGCACCCCTTGAAGAAAAGGATGGTTCCCCCCCAGAATCCTTCTTCTCGAAAGAAACCGAAACTCGTTGTGATCAAGATGCAGAAGATACTCACTCCAAATCATTTTTATTTCATCGTAGAATAACTAAATGATGCCTCAAAGGAGATAGCAGAGAAGAAAGACGATAAGCAAGAGGAGATATACAATCAAATTAAGGATGATATCCAAGGGGTGCAACAAGCACTACAGTTCAGTCGCACAGTTTCCACTGCACCTCTGCCATTGAGAACACCAAAACTGGGATATGAGTCAGCTCAACTCCATTGACTCGCTCATAGAGTCGAAGCTCACCTTCGACGAGTGCAAGAGGAAGTAGATAAATCCACTCAGGCTTTGACACAAGTACAGGGAGTCCTTGTAGAGAAACGCAGTGTTGTAGAACGGGAAAAGCTTGCTCTCCAAGCGAAGTTTGATGAAGAAAAATCCCAGTGACAGTAAGAAAAGGAACATTTTCTCGTAGAGAAAATGGAAGTGAAGGAAATGGTTAACAGATAACTTCACTCTGTGACAGTCATAGAAGTAAAGGTTGAAGAGGGAGTTCCATGGAAAGTAGTGCAACTTGAAGAAGTGATCCAATAGATAAAACAACGCATAGCAGATTTGGAGTTACGCGCAGTACACGAGACTCCTCAAGATATAAGAGACCAAAGGGAAGAAACCACTAGGAGCGTTGTTGACAAAATGAAATTCATTGTCCTGGAATGGAAGGAGTTGAGTAATCGCAATGCCCAAACATATGAGAACCTCACCCAAAATCCAGAGTTGCAGGAATTGGAGTCGCAGCTCCAGGAAGTGAAGCAGCACGCAAACATACTGCAGGCACAGTTGAAAGCCCTATAAGTCGTAGAAAGAATGAGCTGGTCTCAAGAGCAATGCATCGCCCAACAACAGATCCATACGATTCAAAGCATAGTTATGGAAGTAACTCAACAAATCAAACTAGTACAAGATAAGGAATGCCAATTGTTCATAGAGGCTAAAAGCCGAGGAGCCGAACTAGAGAATGTTGTTAATGTAGGATAAGAGCACCTAGAAGGGCCTGTGAACGACGCAGTAATCCAGGAGTTCACCGAACAAGAGGTTGTAGCATAGCAGCATGTCGATGCATCTCGAGGCTTTCAAAGTAGAATTGATCAGACCAGAGTGACTTGGGACGAGTCACAGGTGAGTGTTGGGGGCATGTTGGCTCTTGACCAATTTTTGAGGGATCTTAACCAAGTTTTACCTATTTTGGGACTTCGACAGCCTGTTGAAGGAGGAGCGCAAGATGAAGTAGAGATCATGGGATCTCGACCTCTTTTTGGGTCCTTTTTGGGTTTTTCAGATTATATAACAGGAATGGGATGTCATCCCATGGGTTCACCCATGTTTAGGCCTATCTTGTAAAGTATAAATAGAAGTCTAATCAATGTAAGAAGTAGATACCACTAGGTTGATGAGCTAAGTGATAGATCTATGTGATTGAAGGATTGTAAGTTATATGTGCCTCTGTGAGACTTGCAGAGCTAAGTGTAAGTCATTGTAAGAACTTGTGGAAGACTATGTCCTTAGATCTACTTGGGGAAGGAGGATCTAGCGAGCTACGCAAATCTCCTTTCCTAGGTGGAGTAGGGTTTTGATGTCTCTGTGCTTGTAACCGATTGGATGAAGACAATAAAGAAGAAGAGTTGGTGGACATAGCCCTAGGGTGGGTCTGAACCACGTAAACACTATTTTGTTATGTTGTGTGCCTTGTCTTGATGTGTTTATGTCTTCTATTGCTAAGTTCTTTGGTAGAGATACATAAATCTGCTTATGCTTTGTGCTAATGATGTGTAAGAATGTTAGATCTGACCGAAATGAATGTGCTTAGTGCCTGATCTACTAGATCTACCTCTCAGTTTATGATAAGTTCTTACATACATCAGATCTGAGTGAATGATGTGATGTCTTGTTTTATTCGTGCAATAGAATAATGGTTGAATATTGATGAATTGTCGGTGCTAAGTGATCTGTCGAGTATTATAATCACATATATGTGTCCCATATAAGGTTGTAGACATATAATTCCTACAACTACCCCTGCCTCTACCTCGGGTAAGACTTCATCTTCTTCGCAGGTGTTGCCGAAAGGGCCGATAGTTAGGGTTTTGTTGGTCCGATGTTGTAGCATTGAACCCTCAGTCTGCCCCTATGCCAACAATAGGTATAATGAAAAATGCTCAATATTTGATGTTAATTGTACTCCTCGGTCAACTATTCAAGTCATCATCATACAAAGAATCATAATTTCATGAACAAAATGTTGACATTGTTCATGAATAATGAGATACTTTGTGGCTCTCATGGTAGTTATGTGAGGATATTATTATATCAACTTCATAGGTAATGGAAAAAAAATTGTCGTTATGTCATGATCTATTATTAGTGTAGCACGTTTTGAATTAGATGTTTTATTTTATTCTTTCTTTAGGTGTTTTTTTTTCATTTTCCATATGAGCTTGTGAAGGTCATATTGCACAATTTAGGAGCTGTGTATTTATAGGTTTTGGTATGTGGATGCATTACATTGCCAATTATATATCTATAAAAATGCACACAAACCTAGATCACCATTTGAAAGAAAAAACTTGTTGATCAAACTCTTGTGTCACATGGGATCACTAAACTCACCAAGAATAGAGTTGGAACAACCCATTTTTGGTAGACTGAATATATATATCTTTTAAATTTGTTTCTAGGGTATATTCTCTTATGAACATAATTTACAACCCAAGTAGAATAATGTTATTTAGATAGGGTATATTCTCTTATGAAAATGCTTCTTTCTTTAATAATGTTGTTATGAAAATGTAACGACCCTCTGTTACACCTAAGAAAAGTTGAAGCATACAAAGTAAAAAAATAAAGTGCTTTAAGAAATTAACATCAACACATGATCATGGCAGTGCCTATTAAACAACATCACAATTAAAGCAATACCGGATACTCATCATGAAAATCTCTAACGACACATTCAATGCATCAATGAAGGATAGCAACACATAACATAAATAACGTAGTAGATTAGCACATCATAATAGCTTGAAGCAATTTACAACAACATTTAATCAGATAATGAATATAAAATGACTATGTACCCATCCTACCATGCAAGGTTAGAACCTCTAGGACACATAAGCAATGCTCAATCTGAGGTTCCAATTCATTTTAAGCATTTAAGGTCTCAGGGTTGGTGACTGTTGTGAGTAGCAAGGAGGTGTGTACATCCCACTAACCCAATCAATCCAAACTAACTATGCCAAATCAACAAAATCAACGATAATCAATTTGATCACTCCAATCCACAATATGCAATGGGATCTCATAATAAATTTTCATTTCGTGCAAGAAGACTAATATCTAAAACCATCATTCATGACATGAAATTCCATTTGCGCGAGAAGTCCTATATCTAAACATCATACATTAACAAATTTGATGGCACAAGTAATAGTTGTTAAATCAACATACATCAAAAAAATTAATGGCGCAAGGTAATAATTATTAAGTCCATCATACATTAACAAATTTAATGGTGCAAGTAATAATTTTTAATTCAATTAGGGTGCAGACCCAAAGTCAATCAATCCTAATCATCATTTAATCAAGGAGCAGTGTAGTCTACATAAAATTCGACTTTTATTCCATGGCGTGCGAGAACTATAATATCAATAATAATCATTCCTTGCAATAAATTATCATTGGGCAAGAAGTAAATAACTAAAAAAATCATTATTTACATTAGATTTCATGGTGCACTAGAAATCTAACCACTTGAGTAACCATGCCTAAGATTTAATTAATCATTAACATAATCATTCCTTGAGAGTTAATATTCAATGTGCAAGATTAAGATCCATGCTATTAATTATCCGAAAGAAAGGTAACATTAGATGAAGCATTAAAAAAATCATTTTGTATAGCTATATGGACTATTAATTAAATAAAGAGTAATTGAGTGAACGAATGTCAAGATGGGTTGAAAGGGTGAAAGTAATAACCAAGGTGAGGTAATACAAAGGTGAATGTAATAACACTAGAAGGGTACGCACCAATAAAAACGCACTGATGAAGGTAAGACGCAGCAGTAAAGTCAATGAGGTGGTAGAGGAAATTTCGCTGAGAAATGGAGCCAACTCGTTGTGTATTAAGGGTAAAATCGTGCCTTTGGAGACCAACAATAGTGTAAGAAGATGAAAACTCGTTGTGTAAGACAAGGAAACCGCTGGGCTAATTTAGAATGAATTTGCCGAGTGAAAAACAAAAATAATCGCAGTGCATGATGATGCAAATTCACTGTGTAAATAAGGGATCGTTGGGCGAATTTAAGAAGTAAATTGCTGAGTAAAATACAAAATAATCAGAGAGCATGACGATGCAAATTCGATGTGTAAATCAAGGAATCGCTGGGAGAATTTAAGAATGAGTTTGCTGAGTAAAAATAAAAAATAATGGCAGAGGCCAACTGTCGAAAGCTGAGGAAAAGGGAACACGGTCCAAAAAGAAATTAAAAATGCAAAGGTGCATTGAATTCCCTCCAGAACAATTTCGGGGATGAAAATTCAGTTCGAAAATTAAAATAGGAGAGAGAACAATCAACGCGGAGGCTACTGAATAATTAGACGTCCAATCGGCTTTCACACCTCTCCAATTTATACTTCACTATCGTGAATAGATGCACGGACCCTAGAGAATAACGTCTATTTGTCTCGTGCAATTAAGAACACTATTTTTAGAAGTGGCTATGCTGACTAAAGTATTCAATTTTCAGCGTAGAGGGATTCTTATTAGATGTGCCATCTGAGGAAATCAATTCGCAGAGGTTAACGAGAGAGAAAATGCCCAGGAGAGATTAACCTTTGTTGGGCAGAGAATTGTTCACAGTGGTTGTGGACGCATGGGAAAACATCTAAAAAAAGCGCAGAGACGAATGTGCAATCGCAGAGGAAGAAGGAAATTCGTTGGTGGGTAAACAAAACGTGATTAAAATGCTTGGGGCGTCCTTCAGCCCAACGCAGATGTTGAATGAGCAATCATAGAGGAAAACTTTGCTGCACAATAAGAAAAAACGTGGGTAGGGATTAGAAGAATTTTTAAATCGGTTATAGATCAATTGGCTGGAAGCGACCTCATTAGAGAAATTTCAATTTGGAAAAAAAAACGTGGTGTGGATCGGATAGTACAAATTCAGGTCCAAATTAAATGGCAGTGATCAAACATTCTCGATGTAGACATTCAAGCTCAAATTTTCATAGAAAAAATGGTGGTGAAATTATTAGGAATCCTCCTCTAGCATTTCAAAAAGCATCTAGGAGATTATATCTTGATCTTAAGATATCATACATTTACGCAAGGTAAAAATCGAAAACTAAAGTATACAGAGTAATCCAAATTCATTGTCAAGTTCAATAAAAAGTACCATAACCAAAAGCGAGAAGTCGATGACGATAGCTCGCGCTTGCGTTTCATCCTTCTCCCCACTTGCTAATCATGAAGACCTTGCTGGTACCTCCGAGCCAACACTAGAGGTACTCCTCTTCCTCCTTATCCCCCTTAGCCACAAAGAGGTCATGCACAAACACAACCAGAAAACTCTAGCTCCCAGCTCACCTTGCCTTTGACTAATTTTGGTATTTGTCCAACCCTTGGAGTCAATACTCCATCAATAGACTTTGTGGGAGACTAAGGGCCTCTAAGGAATAAGGACCCTGATTGCACCCTCGTCCAACATCTGCAAGGAATTCATATCAATCACGTGTGTAAGATCACTAACATAATGTCTCAAAAAAGATAGATGAAAAACATTGTGCATATGCCTCAAAGAATCAGGCAAGGATAGTCAATAGGCCATAGACCCTTTCTTTTCCACAACTTCAAAAGGTCCCACAACCTAGGAGAGAGTTTATCGAACTCTTGCATTTCAACCCACAAGAAGACTCAATCACCAAATTCATAACTACGGTCAATGCAATGCGCATCGACATAACTCTTATGTCGATCGTGTTCTTATTTGATCATTTGTCTTATCATTTGCATTTGTTCTTCCATTTATTGGGTCGATTCGGGTCCTACCAGGACCCTATCGTCAAGTTGGTCCCATCTCAAAGGCGTCTGACATGGTCGCCCGTAAAGAAAATCAAATGTTGCCATCTTAATGGTGCTTTGATAGTTGTTGTATGAAAAATCTACCAGTGGAAAGAATTCCTCACAATTCTTATGTTGGTCCATCACATACATACACAACCTATATTCCAATATTTGGTTCTTTCTTTTTGTCTGCCCATCTGTCTCCGGGCGATATACAATACTAAAGTTCAGTTGGATTTCCAAGGCCTCTTGGAAACTATTCCAAAATCATCCCGTAAACATCGATCCTCAATCGGATACGATCCTCTTAGGCACACCATGCAATATCACTATGCCACCGATAAAACATCTAGCTATGGTTGGCACTTGATACGTCATACGCAGAAGGATAAAATGTGCACTCTTCATCAGAGTGTCAACTACCACAAAAATCGAGTTGTTCCTCCTTACTGCCAGCGACAATCCCACAATGAATTCCATCGAAATGACCTCCCATTTTGATTATGGAATAGCGTATGGCTATAGTAATCCTGTCGGATGTTTATGTTCAACCTTCACTTGCTGACATTCTAGAAATCACTCCATGTTGTTGACGATGTCCGCCTTCATTCCTTTCTAGAAGAATAAGCGTTTAAGGTTTTCTCTCATCTTCAATGAGCCATGTAAACTACTCTATGAGTTTCGTTTAAGATCAAACTTCTCAACTTGTCATTAGGCGGTACGTAAATCTGATTATTAAACCTCATTAATATATCGTTTTCCAAATTAGATAGCACAAATTTTGGTACCAACATGGTGTCTTGCCCGATATTTTCATTAATCTCTTTATACCAGTGATCATTGTGTTGTATACTTAGAATATTTTCATGAAGATTCGTCTGAAGAGGTATCACCAAAAATATGCATGGTCTTCGACTTCCACTATGTTCATTGTTCCCTTTATGTAGGTAATCTGAAAATCGTACTCGCTAAGAAGTTCTTATCAATGCCTTTGTCATGTGTTCAAGTCACTTTGCATAAAAATGTGTTGCAAACCATAGTGGTCCATTTTTAGTTCAAATTTTGATCGAATTAGGTAGTGTCTCCACACTCTCAAGTAATACACAATGTCCAACTACTCCAAATATTTTGTCACTTAGTTCTCCTCATGCTTTCTTAGTTTTGTAGAGATGTAAGTGATCACTCGACCATTTTGCATCAAGACTCCACCTAAGCCTTCGTTTGATGCATCTATGCATACCAAGAATTCCTCGTCCATGTCAGGGAATTTTAGTATTGGCTTTGTCATAAAAAAATCCTTGATCCTTCGAAGTGATTCTGCACATTTCTTGGTCCATAAAAACTTCTTGTTTTTCTTCTTCAATTTCGTAATCGGATTTGCTATCTTCAAAAAACCTTCGACGAACCGTCGATAATATCCTGCTAAACCCATGAATCCACGTACTTTGGGTATGTTCGTCGACGCAGGTCGTTATATAATAGCCTCTACATTTGTTGGATCGATAGTGATACCTTATCTGGAGATAACATTACCTAAATAGTGAATCCTCGATTGATAGAAAGAGAATTTCAATAGTTTTCCGTATAATTTGTTCTCTAGTAAACATTGTAGTACAAAGGGCAAATGTTCTTCCTGTTCTTCCATCGCTTGAGAATATATCAGAATATCTTCAATGAATAATTGAACAAACTTGTCCAAGTATTTGTGGAACACCCCATTCATTGAGCTCATGAATACCCATCGGCCGTTTGTCGGTCAAAACGATAAAACAATAAACACGTAATGTCCAAACCTCGTCTTGAATGCGGTTTTAGGAATGTCTTCCTCATTGCTTCATAACTAGTGGTATCCTGATCTCAAGTCGATCTTTAAAAATACTGTCGCACCTTTCATTTGATCAAGCAAATCACCTATTCTTGGCAAGGGATACTAGTTCGTAATCGTTACCTTGTTTAGTTGGCGGTAGTCAATGCAAAGTCTCCATGACCCATCCTTGTTCTGTATGAAAATAACAGGCGCACCCCAAGGTTACACACTTAGACATATAACTCCTAGGTCCAACAACTCTTCCAGTTTCATTTTCAACTCTTGTAACTCAGGGGTTGACATCCGATAAGGCGTCCTTGCTATCAGTTCAATTCCAAGTTTTAAGTCGATGGTAAATTCCAACTCTCCTTTGGGAGGAAAACCTGGTATCTCTTTTGGGAACGCGTCCACAAAATCTCATACTACCAGAAAGTTTTCTAATCCTTCTGCCATGCCCTTGTAGTTTAGCGCTAGGGTTGCATATAGATTGCATCCCTTGTGCATGCTTTCCCGTAGCTGCAGGAAAGAGATGAACCTTAGAGAAACTCCCTGGTTTCTTCTTATAATACACTGTTTCATCTTACAGCTCACTATTGCCTCATGCGATTCCAACCAGTCCATATCAACTGCGAATTCATAATATTCTAAGATCGTGACGTACAGGTTGGCCTTCATGACAAAATATCCCAGGTTCACATTACAGTTCATAAACTTTCCTCCAACCTTCTGCTTGGCTCCCTAAGCCATTTCCACATAGCTAAATTTGTATTGTTTGACTTCCTTTACCTTAATTATTTTAAGTGTTGCACTAAAAATAAAGATCTTTCTAGCACCTGGATCTATCAAAATACTAAAGTTCTAGTTAGTGATGGTACCTGACGTCTCAAGAACAACAAACTAATGCTCGTCCTGGCAGTTATTCACCGCTGCATGAATCCGATGGGCCTTTCCCAAATCTTCTACTATAGTGTGTCTGGATGACCCGACTGCTCTGGCCCTCTAAATGTACAGTCACATTGGTAATGAGGCTCTCCACATGTCCAACATCCAATCTTCGGTCCAATACTCATGGTCCCTGAGGTAGAAGCTAATGGCCCACCAGCCTGGAACCTTGGTCTGCTCTACGGAACAGACCAAAATTATTACTCGTGTAGATGACATTGTTGCTATTGTTCTCGTCCTCTGTAGGGATTCCACTACTTAGGCATTAGTCATCGTGGTGTCATGAGTGTGGATCCTATAGAAGTTCCTTGATACCCAGATGGATTTCTAGATGGGGTTTGATGTTGTTTCATACCATATGTCGCCTGTCCCGTCAGTCTCACAGGGATCCTACTCTGACCCCTACTGAACATCTCTTCCTCCACTATGAGGGCTTTCTGGACTGCATCGTACAACATCTAAGGAATTAGTATCCTCACTTTTTCACAAATGTTTATGTTAAGGCCGAACACAAACTTTTTTACATTAAGATTCTTGGTGTTCATATGTGGAGCATACCTAAGCAACTCCATGAAACGGGCCTCATACATCGGCACCGAGAGACCGCCTTGTCATAAGGAGTTGAACTCATTGAGCTGACGCTCAATGAATTCCTCATAAAAATACCTGTTTCGAAATCGCTCCTTGAACAGTTTCCATGACACGTCTTTGATGACCATGTTCAATTGTAGCAGGAGCGTCTTCCACCATAGAAGGGAGCTCCCCTTCAGCTAAAATACCACCATGTAGACCTTCATGTTGGAGGTATAGTCACGAAGTGCGAAGCACATTACCATGTTCTTCAACCATGCCTTGGTGGTTGCGTCATCTATGGCACCCAAGAACTCGAGAAATTTTACCTTCTCAAGTTCTCGATGAATGATACCAGTATCGGTTGGGGTGCCCTATCGACCCTCAAGGGGGTACATGAGCACTATCCTCATCTCTACCCAGACGAATAATCAAGGCTTATGAGATCCTCTGAAAGGACCTCATGAACCCAACCACATCCCCCACATCAATCTGTTCATGACCAATGACTTGTCCTTCTCCTTGGGGTTTAGACCCCTCTGGCATGGATGCTACTGGAGGTGTCATGCCTCCTCCCCTAGCACCATGTCATGTTCCTCCACAACATCCTCTAACCATGATTACCTACATGGACACAATTCAATTTAATTAGTGACAAATTATTAATCAAGTGTTTATACAGTGGAAGGTGTAATGATCCCAAGTCATGGGGTTGAACTCGGTCTGATAACATATGTAACGACCCTTTGTTATGCCTAAAAAATGTCAAAGAATACAAGGTAAAAAAAAAATTGCATTAGAAAATTAACATCAACACATGTTCATGGAAGTGCCTATTCAACAACATCATAAGTAAAGCGGTACCATCTACTCATCATGGAATCTCTAATGATGCATTCAATGCATCAACGAAGGATAGCGACACGTAACATAAATAGCATAGAAGATCATCATATCATAATATCTTGAAGCAATTAACAACAACATTTAATAAGATAATGAATATAGAATGATTACCCGCCCATCCTACGCCCATCCTACCCTGCAAGGTGAGGACCTCCAGGACACATAAACAACTCTCAGTCCTAGGTTCCAATTGATTTTAACCATGTAAGGTCTCAGGGCTGGCGATTATTCTGAGGAACAAGGAGGTGACTACATGCCACTAACCCAATCAATCCAAACAAACTTTTCTAAATCAACAACATCAACGATAAAAAAATTCAACAATCCATTCCATAATATGCAATCATCCATTATAATAAATTTTCATTTTACGCCAGAAGACTAATATCTAAAACCATCATTCATAACATGAAATTCCATTTGTGCGAGAAGTCATATATCTAAACATCACACATTAACAAATTTGAGGATGCAAGTAATAGTTTTTAAATCAACATACATCATCAAATTTAATGGCGCAAGGTAATATTTATTAAGTCCATCAAACATTACCAAATTTAATGGAGCATGTAATAATTGTTAATTAAATTATGGGGCAGATGAAAATTCAATCAATGCTAATCCTCATTTAATCAAGCCGCAGTGTAGTCCACATAAATTTCAACTTTTATTCCATGACACGTGAGAATTATAATATCAATAATAATTATTCCTTACAATAAATTTTCATTGTGCTAGAAGTAAATAACTAAAACAATCATTCTTTACATTGGATTTCATGGTGCATTAGAAATATAACCACTTGAGTAACTATGTGTAACATTGATCACTAAAACAATCATTCTTTACATTGGATTTCATGGTGCATTAGAAATATAACCACTTGAGTAACTATGTGTAACATTGATCGGTGCGTGCAATCAATCATTAGCATAATCATTCATTCACACTAAATATTCAATGTGCAAGATTAAAACCAATGCTATTCAATTATCCAAAATAAAGGTAACATTAGATGAAGCATTAAAAAAAAAAAAAGTGTATAGCGATATGGACACTTAATTAAATAAAAAATAATTGAGTGAAGGCATGTCATGTTGGGGTAAAAGGGTGAAACTAATAACCAAGGTGAGGTAATACCAAGGTGTATGTAACAACACCGAGTGAAGGGTAGGCAACAATAAAAACACAATGATGAAGGTGAGACGCAGCAGTAAAGTCGTTGAGGTGGTAGAGGGAATTTCTTTGAGAAATGTAGCTAATATTTTGTGCCAATAATTATTAAGTCCATCATACATTAACAAATTTAATGGCGCAAGTAATAATTGTTAATTAAATTAGGGCACAGAATGAAAATTCAATCAATCCTAATCATCATTTAATCAGGTCGTAGTGGAATCCACTTAAAATTCAACTTTTATTCCATGCCACACCAGAAATATAATATCAATAATAATCATTCATTACAATACATTTTCATTGCACAATAAGTAAATAACTAAAACAATCATTCTTTACATTGGATTTATTGGTGCACTATAAATCTAACCACTTGAGTACCCATGTGTAACATTAATTGGTTCGAGCAATCAATCATTAACATAATCATTCCTTGAGAGTAAATATTCAATGCGCAAGATTAAGATCAATGCTATTCAATTATCCAAAAGAAAGGTAACATTAGATGACGCATTAAAAAAAAATGTGTATAACCATATGGACTTTTAATTAAATAAAGAATAATTGAGTGAAGGCATGTCAAGCTGAGGTAAAAGGGTGAAAGTAATAACCAAAGTGAGGTAATACCAAGGTGTATGTAACAACAACGAGTGAAGGGTACGCAGCAATAAAAACGCAGTGATGAAGGTGAGACGCAACAGTAAAGTCATTCAGGTGGTAGAGGGAATTTCGCTGAGCAATGCAGCTAATATTTTGCCATAATATTTATTAATTCCATCATACATTAACAAATTTAGTGGCCCAAGTAATAATTGTTAATTAAATTAGGGCGCGGATGAAAAGTCAATCAATCCTAATCATCATTTAATCAAGCTGTTGTGTTGTTCACATAAAATTCAACTTTTATTCCATGGTACAACAGAAGTATAATATCAATAATAATCATTCCTTACGATAAATTTTCACTGCCTAAGAATTAAATAACTAAAAGAATCATTATTTACATTGGATTTCATGGTGAACAAGAAATCTAGCCACTTGAATAACGATGCATAACGTTAATCGGTGCATGCAATCAATTATTAATATAATCATACTTTGACAGTAAATATTCAATGCCAAGGATTAAGATCGGTGTTATTCAATTATCCAAAAAATTGTATAGCGATATGGACTCTTAATTAAATAAAGAATAATTCAGTGAAGGCATGTCAAAATGGGGTAAAAGTGTGAATATAATAACCAAGGTGATGTAATACCAAGGTGTATGTAACAACACCGAGTGAAGGGTACGCAGCAATAAAAACAGAGTGATGAAGGTGAGACGCAGCGGTAAAGTCGTTGAGGTGGTAGAGGGAATTTGGTTGAGCAATGCAGCTAATATTTTGCGGTAATATTTATTAAGTCCATCGCCCATTTAATAATTGTTAATTAAATTAGGGCGTAGAGGAAAAGTCAATTAATCTTGATCATCATTTAATCAAGCCACAGTGCAGTCCACATAAAATTCAACTTTTATTCCATGACACACTAGAAGTATAATATCAATAATAATGATTCCTTACAATAAATTTTCATTGCGCAAGAAGTAAATAACTAAAACAAGCATTCTTTACATTGGATTTCATGGTGCATTAGATATCTAACCACTTCAGTAACCATTCGTAACATTAATCTGTGAGCGCAATCAATCATTAGCATAATCATTCCTTGACAGTAAATATTCAATGAGCAAGATTAAGATCAATGCTATTAAATTATTCAAAAGAAAGGTAACATTAGATGAAGCATTAAAAAAACCTTTTTGTATAGAGATATGGACTCTTCATTAAATAAAGAGTAACTGAGTGAAGGCATACGAAGCTGGGGTAAAAGGGTGAAAGTAATAACCAAAGTGACGTAATACCAAGCTGAATGTAATAACACTGAGTGAAGGGTATGCAGCAATAAAAAAACAGTGATGAAGGTAAGACGCAACAGTAAAGTCGCTGGGGTGGTAGAGGCAATTTTCTGAGGAAGGAGCCGACTCGATATGTACTAAGGGTAAAATCGTCGAGCCTGTGGAGACCAAAAACAGTGCAAGAGGATGCAAACTCGTTGTGTAAGACAAGGAAACCGTTGGGCGAATTTAGAATGAATTTGCTGAGTTAAAAACAAAAATGATCGCAATGCATGAGGATGCAAATTCATTGTGTAAATCAGGGATCGCTGGGCAAATTTAAGAACGAAATTGCTAAGTAAAATACAAAATAATCGCAGATCATGAGGATGCAAATTCGTTGTGTAAAGCAAGGAATCACTGGGCTAATTTAAGAAGGGATTTGTTGAGTAAAAATACAAAATAATTGCAGAGTCCAACTATCTAAAGATGAGGAGAAGGGAAAACGGTCCAAAAAGAAATTAAAAATGCAGAGGTGCATCGAATTCCTTCCAGAACAATTTCGGGGTTGCAACTTCAGTGTGAAAATTAAAATAGGACAGAGAATAATCAACGCGGCGGGTACTGAATAATTCGACATCCAATCTCCTTTCACACCTCTCCAATTTACCCTTCGCTATCGTGAATAGATGCACGAAACCTAGAATAATTATCTGCCCAGAAAAGGTAATCTCTCAGGGCAGATAATTATTCACAGTGGTTGTGGATGCATGGGAAATACATTTAAAAAAAAAACACAGAGAATAATGTGCAATCGCAGAGGAAGAAGTAAACGCAAAGGTTGAATGAGAAATGGGAGAGGAAAACTTTGTTGGAGAGTAAGCAAAAACATGGGTAAGGATTAGAAGAATTTTTAAATCAGTTCCATATCAATTGGATGGCACCGACCTCATTTGAGAAATTTAGATTTGGAAAAAAAAACATGGTGTGGATTGGATAGTACAAATTCGGGTTCAAATTAAATGGCAGTGATCAAACATTCTAGATGTAGAAATTCAAGCTCATATTTTCATAGAAAAATGGCAGTGAAATTATTAGGAATCTTCTAGCATTTAGAAAAGAAGCTAGGAGCTTATCTCTTGATTTTAAGATATCATACAATTACCCAAGGTAAAAGTCGAAAACTAAAATATACAAATTAATCCAAATGCATTGACAATTTCAATAAAAGTACTGTAACAAAAGAGAGAAGTCGACGATGATCTCCAATGCTTGCGCTTTGTAATGCTCCCCTCTTGTTAACTCATACCTCGCAGCCAATGCTAGGGGTACTCTTCTTCCCCCTTATCCCTTGAGATGCAAAGGGGACACACACAAAAATGACCAGAAAACTCTAGCTTCGAGCTCTCCTCGCAAGGTCAAGCTGCCACTCTTTTCCTCGAGCTGTGTATCCCAATTCTCACAAGTAAAATAATACAAAGAAATTTCCGTTAAGACATTTAATTCAATTAAAAAAAATTAATTTGTAACTCTTACCTTAGTTGCACCAAAACTTCACTATTTAAATTAATTAATGGTCAATTTTCCTTAACCATCCTAAAAGCGCTCCTAAAATTACTCCTAGTTATCCCTTTATTCCCTCTATTTCCCTTTTATTGACTGAACCTTTTCTAAAACTTAGCTGTGTTTAATTTAGGAAAGTTCTTTAATTAGACTAGACTACATACCCTTCTATGCTTACACATCTTTTTTTATATTTATTTCTTTTTTTTTTGTTTGTTTGTTAATTTGTGCGGGACATGTTGGCTATGCGATTAACCTGTGGCTTGAGAAACCACGACTGAGGGGCATCTAAGCCATCAAAATCACCCGGGGATCGCACCTGGCCTCAACCACACCAACCCTTAACATGGTTAGATTTTTTGTCCCCATAGGTTTCGAACCGGTGACTTTAACAACACGGAGTGGCTTAACAACACACTCTGTCACCGACTGTCCTACACCTAGAGGACACATTTATTTCCTTTCTTCTCTTAGTGTCCAATTTGGTATTCTTTGCACATAATCATATAATTAAATCTTTAAATAAAATATTTATCTTTTAATTCTTAACTAGATTTTTCTTCATCCCCCTTTTATTAATTTATTATTTAGTTTTTAGTCTTACTACCCTATTTAGACTTAGGCTTAATTTTTAAACTAGGATTAGAATTTTTAAGGGGATTTTATAATTAATAAAAATTACTGATTTAATAATTATTTTAAGTCCGACCATGTCATAACAATTATTGTTTTCTAGGAAGCTAGGTTCATTTACTTACCTTTATTAAAAATAACGACGTGACCTTCAAGATGCACGATGTGCTCCAAGGGTGCCACTCACCTTTATTCAATTTTTAATTATGCAACGTTCCCTTCAAGCCTCACTATGTGCTCCAAGGGTGACACTCGCCTTTGACTGATTTTGGAAGTTGTCCAACCCTTGGAGTCAATACTCCATCAGGCGACCTTGTGAGAGACTAAGGGCCTCTAAGGAATAAAGACCCTGGCTTAGTGTGCACCCCTTAGAATATCCATGAGTGACTATCTCAGTCTGTCCTCACAGAATCATTGATCTCTCGAACTAGGTAATCGTTAACCTACGGTTTGAGCCACAACATGAGTGTTAGTAGGATGTGTCAGTACTACTGCCACACCTCTCCCTCAATATTTGGTTGTTGTGCATGGCCCCTTTAATCCTTATGTGAGTCTAATTAGGAAGAAATTGTCAGCTTGCATTCATCAATGAATCACTATCAATGATCCATAAACAACATCATAATATACCCGATCATATGTCACATATGCATAAATATAAATATTCAAACCATATACAGTCTACTCCCTCACTCGATTTGGATTCCAAGGAGGTCCATTGATGCTATCGACATCCTCAATCTGTCGAGTGTCCTACACACTCACGAGAAATGATTCAATAACACCTGTCTATACATAGATATAAAATAACATAGCAGCATAATCCAACAACATCATCATCCAAATCCATAATGGAAACAAACAACCATATACAAAACTGGATCACTTGCATGCAAGTGTCCTCAAAGAATCAGTAAAATCAGGTGCACACAAGAGAGGGATCTTATATAGACCCCCTCTTGGTTTAAACTTCATCCAAAAGTTTCACAGTATATGCACAGTGTTGGAAGCCAACTCACTTTTTCCTATCGTCTATTAAGATGCCTACACCAATGTTTTACAAACATCATTTTTTCCTCGCAATTTTCAACAAACGACATTTTTATTTTTTGCGACATTTGCACTTTTGTCTTCGTTATGTTTTCACGACTGTGAGCGTGAAAACCTCTCATTTCAAAGTCATATTTCGATCATTATTTGAATTGTCAATATCTCTTTTGTCATCATGCCTATTGTGCTCACTTTTTATTGATCATTATACGACTCACAAGATCCTTTGATCGGTACTTATGTATCGGGTGATTGTATAACTTGGTTTTATTGAGTTTGTAAGACATTTAGCATTTGGATTTGCACTTTATATGATTTGCCCGATCATTGATTCTATGAAAATGCATAGGGGTTATGATTAAATTTTTTGTATATGTCCTTTGATATAATCCTTATGTTAATCTTTTGGCTTGTCGACTATATGAATATTGTTTGGCAGCTTGGTTAAACTTTTGATTATATACATTAGCACATAGTTGATTTTGGCTTTGATTTATGAGTCGGATGTTTAAACCTTATGGCATAACATTTGCACGCATTGGAATACACATTTGATTTTATTAAGTTGTACACATGACTCGATGGTTTAACTACTATTATGAAGTGAACAACTATGTAAATCGACAATTGTACTTGGATAATAAATATTTTGCATGGCAGACTCCACCACCTTTGCATGCTCGCATTTATGCTTATCCCTTTTGCTCATTCATTGTTGTTAGCTCGGATAGCTCTGCTCCTGTGTGTATTGGTGAATACAAACCCTTCCCTTACCATGTGTTTGGCTCCATGGCACCAGTTGTGCGAGTCGAGCCCAATGGTAACCAAGCTCTGTTGATGTTTGATAATGCCTGCCAAGATTTGGAAGACAATGGATGGCTTACCTTCGTGAAACGATTTGAGGGTTTTAACCTTTGTGTAGCACGACAATTTGCCATGAATTTCGATGGTTGTCGAGCCAAGGTCGACGATATACAGTTATAGATCGATGAACAGTTTATCTGCACAGCTACAGGGTTACCTACCTCAGGACAGCATTGGTTTAAGAATTGCAAGGTCGAGGAAGTCCCATGGACATTGTTGTTTCTATCGCGCAAAGTTACCTCTTGTGACAGAGGTATGCCCATCTCTGCACTCAAACCATGATGGCATGATACATTAATGCTAGTCAAGCAGTTCGTGACCTATGAAGGTCGATACGGGCTTGTGTTCCTTTACCACCCGCGTTTGCTGATGATTTTTATAGGGTATCCTCTAAACATGCCTTTCTACTTTCATTGTTCCCTGTATAAAATGTCGAAAAGGTTTAAGAGGCAGCAGGCTGACAGGAGTCTTTTCCACCATGGGCTTATTAAGCTAATTGTTGTTTATCATTTGAGTTTGCATGGGGATTGTTGGAGGGCTTTCATCGCCCGTAATGGCTTTGAGGACACCGACCCTGTACAGGTTGATAAACCTGTGGTAATTGAAACAAAGGTCGAACCATCTGTACCCCTACATCTCCTACTGCCTAAACCCTCGGCTGACCCTGGTGGTGACTTACCCCACACTATAACTAAGAGTGCAGAGGCCATTAAGAATCCTATAAGCAAAAATCCCAAGTAAAACCTTACCACTAATGCCAAAGAGAAAAGGAATTCCCGACTCATTTCGAGAATGGCCAGAAACAAACCGAAACCCTCTGTCGAGTCCAACCCTATAGTTCTGAGCACGGATTTCGATTCTGATGTGCAACGTTTTCTCACCAGCGAGTACCCCTACTCGCAAGGTTTATGTGCCGAGCCCCCTTATGATTTTGTATCAAACCGTCCCCCCTGCCTAAAGGATGACCCTGACTACCCGGGTATTAAATTGCCTCGTGAAACCCTCGGTCATTTACCCAAACCCTCGAAACTCACACAGTCACCTTGTGACCAATGCAATTCATGGTTAGAACGATATTATATTGATGTTCTGATACTCCAATCGAAGATTCAATCACTGGAAGATCAAATTGCAGTGCTAACCAGTCAAAAAGCCAAGCTCCAAGCGACAAATAAAAAGCAAAAGACAACCGGCTCCATCTTGTTCAAAAACGTGGAATCAGCCACGGTTGTTGTATATTCCAAGATGGTATAATCAAGCAGCCTCGTAGCTACACAGGTATGGTTTTGACATCGTTTTGTTTTTGTAAATAATCTAGGTTGATATAATGATTTCAATTCAGTTTTAAATAGTCCTGTTTACATCTTGAATGACTGTGTTATAATTGCGTGCATTCTATATATAGCTTTGCTTTGAATAAAAATAACTTTCGATTCGATATACGATCTCATCATTCCCAGTATAACATTTGATAGATTTTGATTGGATTTGAATGGTCTGTGTTTAGATTTGATTGGCTGGCTTCCCTTATTAAGTTGACAAAATTAATAGCTTGTCTTCGAATAAATTGGTTTGTATCCGATTTGAAAAAGAAATCTTTCATACTCGGTTTAGAGCATAATCATGTTCGGATTTTATTTTGTTATGATCCATATGCTATGGTTGGTAAACGATTTGATTGAGTTTGTTGGTTATGATATGCTTTGTCATGTGATTTTCAAAAATCGTGAATATTGCTCTGTTCAGTTTTTAATTTGGGAAAAGATGTCTCTGTTTTTATAAAAATAATATGCTCATGTAAGCATGTACAAGCAATATTCATGCCCGAATCATGGACAGTTTCGATTCACGATGATTATATTAAGACTCCTTGCTGTTGGATTTGCTCAAATCGAATTTAGTTGGTTCGATTACTCTTTTGAGTTAGATTCACATCCCGAAATGCTACTCTGTTTGTTTTCAACGTGAAAACGAATTGGTCAATATTTGTTGTTTCTATCGAATCCGGTTATAATGCGTTTCAAAACAAATAGTTTCGATCAAAGGAAATCGATCGTGTCTACCCAGTTTACTAAAAACAAACAATTGTATACTTCTTGTGAACCTTGTTGCCAGCTGAAGTGATCTCATCACGATTTCGTTGATAGACAGTTACGCACCAGTTGGTTTAATTCGCTTATGGTATGAATTGTTTTTTACTATCTCATTATAGCTATGATGATTGGAAAATGATTTTGTTGGATTCGATTGCATACGATTTGTTTTGATCATATCGTTTTCAATTGAATATGAAACGATTAAACAATTGTTCGATTATGATTTTATCACATGACTTATGATAACAATCGAAACAGAATACACCTATCTCTGTATTCGATTGAATCATTTTTAAATCCTGTTTAATTTTGAATGATATAACCATTCTGGTCTCAATGATTCATTTTCAAATGGTTATTGGAAGATAATTGGATTTGATTCTTTTAAAAATGATTTTTAATCGATTCTGATGTTGATTATGTATCTTATTTTAGACTAACTACAGAATCGCATGATTCTGTAGCTAGTCTATAGAATTATATTTTTATTGTTTTATTAATAAAATATCTCTCTAACTTGTCTATTTCTGACCTTTTTCAGGTGAATTCGAATTGCTTGGGATTGGGTGAACAGTTCAAGAGATATTTGGGTGTTTTAGTTTTATTATAGTTTCCTAGTTTAGTTAAGATTGGGAATATATTCCCAGATCATGTAAACAGTTTTATAACTTCCACAGGGAGGTTTTACCCTGTGGAAAAACTTATAAATACTTATTATTTTTGTAATAAGCATCATCCTCATTCATGGGAGAACAAGGATATGGAATTTTAATACAAACTGAGACATAAATTGATGTTCTGCTACAGCTTTAGCTTTCATAATATCAATCTTTTGTTTCATGTTTATGTTATCAGTTTACATTTGATTAATGACTACTTTAGCTATCTTAGTCTTTTGCAAATGATATGATTTAATTAATATAATCTATATCTGATTTCTTCGAGTCTTTAAAAACATAGCAATTAATTGATTCAGTTTGTGAATGACAGATTTCTCTTCTTCATCAATTGAATTATTAAGTATAAGTTTTTACATAACAGGTTTACCTAATTACAGAGATTTATAAATCATATAATTGTTATGATTTTTATGTCTTGTTTATCCTGTAAACAAAGTCAAAGAGCATTGCAGCTATTGTTTACGAGAAGCTTCTGGATTATTCGGTGCGAGTTTAGTATATTTGTTAGTATTGTAGTTAGATATATGTGTAGTTAGTGTATTAGATTGTTTAATTTCAGTAAGTTTTATTTCTTGTTCATAAAATCTTAAAATCAACAAAAAATATCTTTCTCTGTCTTAGGGCAGAAAGCAAATGAGTTTTCCAGGTTTTAATTAAATCTGTAAATTGTACATATTGTATATTTTGTGAATAAGTTTTATTTCAATTAGTAGTTAGAATTAGTATAATATTAGTTAGTAGTTTGTAAATAGTAGATTAGTTAGTTTGTTTAATAGTTAGTTTTAATTAGGTTACTTTATTAGTTTGTTTTATTTATTGTTAGTTAGTTTAGTTTGTTTTAATAGTTAGTTTTAGTTAGATTAGTTTTCTTTTTGTTTTCTTAGGACCTTAGATCAGCTAACGGAGCCGCTAAACCCATCAGGGTGGTTCATTCCAAATGGCTTGGGTTATTAGACAACCCCGGACCGGTTCCACTCTTCTAGTTGACGGACGGTCAATTTTGCCCGTCAACAAATGGCGCTAGAAGGAGGGCCGACTGACAAGATGGCCTTGTAGGAGCCTTTATTTCAAATTTATTCAATTTCCCTCATGGCTCCCCAAATCACTGTGTT
>SNQJ01S0003513.1:140964-182785 GCA_010110895.2 Picea sitchensis | reverse complement strand
TATTGAAGCGGTTGGTGGTGGTTAGACATCGTCTCCGCCATAATGGGGACGTCCCGCAAAGAATTAAAAGCACGTCGAGTCGCCGAATAAACTGTCAGAAAACTGATCGCGTCTGCCATAAGTTGCACGACCATTCAAAGATCACAGCTCCGTGTTGTCAGAAGCCATGCAGACGCAAAGCCTTCAATGCAGTTTTTTGGTTCTGCCGCTGTTGTTATTTTGAGTATATGTAGGCATTTTTGCCATTTTTGTATATATCGATGGTAGAGCTAAGCTCCCGACTGTAAAGTTTCAGCCATACTCTGGTTTCCTGGTTATGCCTCTGTGTTTGAGACTTCTTGGTTTATAACAAACAGTTTCCTTTCTTATCCATCTTGGTTTCATCTTTTGCTTGAGGATTCACAGTAGTGCAGCTTGTTGCAATAAAGGATTTGCTGTGGCGTTGTCATGCCCTCTGGTTTTATGTATTTGAATGTAAAAGGATTTTGCATTTGAATGCACTTCTTCTCTAAGTCTGTGATGAACTTGATGTTCATCGTGGATCACTGTGCCTTCTTGCATAAGTCTTCTACCTACTCACCCTTTTACTACGACTCACTGTTTGAAGTTTATACAAGACCTCATTCGTTCATGCATGCCTGGTCCGGTTTCTGAGTTGAGATTGTGCTGTTCCGAGTTTCCTACCATTTGATCAACCTTTAAAACAAACCGTGACATTAAATCTGATGGGCTTCGGGCTCTGCTCCTTCTAGCAATCCAGGAGTGACTTCCGAACGCCAACAGTTATTAAACCTCATTAATACATCGTTGTCCAAATTAGATCATGCAAATTTTGGTACCAACATGGTGTCTTGCCCGTATTTTCCTTAATCTCTTTATACCAATCATCATCGCGTTGTATAGTTAGAATAATTTCATAAAGATTCATTTGAAGAGGTATCACCATAAATATGCGTGGTCTTCAACTCAACACATCTACCACTATGTTCACTGTTACTTTTATGTAGGTAATCTCAAAATCGTACTCGCTAAGAAGTTCTTACCAACTCCTTTGTCGTGCGTTCAAGTCACTTTGCATAAAAATGTGTTGCAAACCATAGTGGTCCATTTTTAGTTTGAATTTTCATCCAATTAGGTAGTGTCTCCACACTCTCAAGTAATACACAATGTCCAACTACTCCAAATATTTTTTTGTGTAGTTCTCCTCATGCTTTCTTAGTTTCATATAGATGTAAGCGATCACTCAACCGTCTTGCATCAAGACTCTTCCTAAGCCTTCCTTGGATGCTTCTATGCATACCAACAAGTCCTCATCCATGTCAGGGAATTATAGTATGGGCGTTTTCATCAAAAAATCCTTGAGCCCTCAAAATGATTCTGCACATTTCTTGGTCCATACAAACTTCTTTTTTTTCTTTTTCAATTCCGTAATTGGATTTGCTATCTTTGAAAAACCTTTGACGAACCATCAATAATATCCTGCTAAACCCATGAAGCTATGTACTTTGGGTACGTTCATCGACGCAAGCCATTCTATAATAACCTCTACATTTGTTGGATCGATAGTGATACCTTCTCCAGAGATAACATTCCCTAAAAAGTGAATCCTCGATTGATAGAAAGAGAATTTTGATTTCATGCTCCCCACTCATGGAGTCATGGTCATATGATTTCATGAGGGAACATGTTGGAGCTACCTCATGGATGAATGTTACACGTGAAAAATCAGGAATTTGGCCATTGGCAGCCCTTGAAAATTAGGGATTTGTAAATCTATGAAAATTCCCAAGGGATAAAAGACGTAGGCACAAGATTCTTTTGCATATATAGCATATGGCAGGAGGTAGGACACTTCCTAATATGCGGGGGAAAATAATATCACTTGATGTTACGAGCACTATTTTCTGAGTGTGAGGCAAGGAGAAGCTCTTTCTAAAGATGAAGAAGGACTATAGCTAAGGGAGAGTTATGGATATTCTCCCTCATGGACTCATGGTCAGGCTAGGGGGTGAACAGAGAAAGTAGATTGGTTGTTTCGTTCTTTGGTTGGGTGGAACTTGGTTATTCCATCTGTGGTCCTGGCATTTTGTTCAGTTATGTACTCCTATCTTTTCATTTGCTAAATTGTTTTACTGGATAGTGACTAATTGGAATAAAGTGAATTATAGGATGAATCCTTGGAGGTTTGATTTTGTTAATGAATAAAGAAATACAACTACTATGTGTTAGCTGTTGTAGATACAGTTTGATTTATTAACCAATAAAGAAATGAAAGATATTATGTGTTAGTTATGGTAGGTACATGAGATATATCTATAAGTTAAATAAAATAGAATCATTACTGAGATATTTTAATTCCTACCAGACATGTGAACACATATATACAGATGTTCAGTTTCAAGTAACATTAGACTGTACAAATGCTAAATGAAATCGTGGGAGTGAAATTGATATATATATATAAATTGTTGTAGATTAAATACATAGGGTTGTATTAGATAGTTAAGAATATCAGATGGTGCAAATGCCAAAACGAGACTTAGAATGAATATCTATATATAATTAGAATATATATATATATATAGTTGTTGTACAAAATTTTCAAAACTACTTAAACATCTAACTACTCATACGACAAGATTATCAATGCTTGGATACATGAGAAAAAATGAGTAAATCTTCCATTATTATGACTATGCCAATGGCATAAAATTGTACAGTTTAGTTATTCCACAAACAAAGTTCTTTTGTTTTGATATACAATAATGCAAGAGAAAAGGCTCAGTGAATTAAAGTACATAAAATATGTTCCATCTTCCAGAATCGGACCAGTAATTAAATGAGTATTCAAACTCTACAAAAACGCTATGATTCATAACTATTAAACAATGAGATCTTATTTCAATATGGGGTTTCCCTTCCTATACATTATTTAATGGTTACATATATAAATAACCAGTTGTCTATAGGAGCTTGGAATAAATTTTTCCACGATGATAGCATTCTAGGGAAGAATCATATCGTTTTTTTGGAACCTAGAGTAAATTCTTAAGCATTATAAATTAGAACCCAAATACCTTTTCTTGCACATGGCTCTAACCTGAATCCGAAGACTTCAAATGTCGAAATTCATGCAAGAAAATTGTAAATTTATAATTAGTAATAGCACATTGTTCAACAGAAGTTAAAACTGGAAGATAGAATAATTACCAAAGTGAATCATGAAATGAAATTTATCGCAGATCTAATTTATGAACTTTACTTAACTTGTGAATTTGGGAAACTGAAGTCTTTCTTCCATTCGTGTCATTGTTGAAAACCGTCCATAGGCCTGACGATGTGAAGTGGACCAAATATTACCTGATGGGTACCCTCGCAACAACCAGGGGTCCCATCATTAGATTGCAGTAATCAAATCCTAAACCATAAATGTCATAAGGAAATAAAAAGAAGCATTCATAAACCAAAATTGTCAAGAACGCGCAAAATAAAATGTGCTCCACGAAAATTACATGAATGCAGATCAAAAAATGATGCTACGAGATTTATACCCTCATAACTGTAAGAAATGTAAATTACAGGTCAGTGACAAAGAATCACAAGATCATAATACACACCTGGGTACCTAAATATTCATCTCTTATCTCTTACGAACGAGGTGAAATTAGACAGGTTAACTATCGGATTTTTGAACAGAGAGTAAGGTCAAATATTTTAAAATTTATTAAGTTCTGAAATAAAATTCCACAATAAGATTATTAACCTTGTATCTATGCATGTACACGCACGGTTAGGGTAATTAGAGTAATTTTGTTTGAAACCAAATCTTGAACAACAATAAAGAAATCCTCACCGCAACTATAGGGATGTATTTGTGACTTCACAACTTTAAATCCAAGAATGTTGTATTTCCACAGTGAGTCAAGAAACCGATAACTTGAAATCCTAGTACTAAATCGAACAAAGTATTAATTATGTATCCATACTTACAAAGAATGCAATAATTGAATAAATAATTTAAAGGTGCGAGTTTAAGTAACAAAATCAAGACCTAGTCTTGACGAAAACCCTCACGAATGGCAAAACTTTCTTAGAGAAGAATACACAGAGATCATTGTTATACAAATTTCTCTACAGGAAAATGTATTTCAATTCATTTGGGGTTGTAATAATTGGTTTCTAATCACGAAAGAGCTCAACGATAGGTTACCATGAGTAATTTCACTAAATTACATGCCTATCTTATTAAAGAGGTGACTTAGGACAAAACCTAATAATCTTTTCGGAATTTCCTGACAATCTATTGACTACACTGTGGCTTTTCCGATCAAAACCGAAAATCCCAACCACATCAATCTCACTCATCAAAACAAAAACTGTCGGTGCGAAATGGCTTACAAACAATGAAATCCTGTAGTAGAGAATGGTTATCCTCACGGGATAGATGAAACCATAAGCCACCATGAGTTAGGATTTGGGTTCGTCATACAAAAAATGGATAGTAGTGCTACAAAATATTAAGAGCAGTGAGGACGAATACCCAATCAACAAACTTAATGAAATAATTACAGGGACAATCCCAAAATTTACAAATGACCTTTCCTACATCCTACTGTAACTTAGAAAGGGAGGTTTGGCCCAACATACCTGGTAAAGGAGAGACCCCGCTGGACGTGTAACTTATTCGTGCCTACACTGAATAGGAAATATCTACGTCGCTAGGGTTACACATAGAGTAAAGTTATAGAACTATTGTAGAGCATTTTCTTTCCAAAATTACACAGCGCAAGGGAAAGGGATGAACAATAACCCCGGGAAAACCCTTCGCGTAATGGATTAATGGTGAGAGTTATGAACGATACCTACATCATGTGATTAGGTTGAGGTGGAAGAAACAAAATGGCCACGGAGGCTGAGCGATGGGCCAAAGGAATAAACTACAAGACATATTAAATGTCACAGGGAGAGTTATTTAAGTCATGACAGTTATATCTATGTAGTTTTCTTATTAGCATTCATGGTGAAGGGGGATGATAGTCCAGTAAGGGTTATATTTTATTTTTCCTGGTCATCTGATCATGTTTTGACTCTTACATATCGAATTGTTAACCCTTATACCAAACTTGGTTATCATGGGGTCGTTAAATAACAAGGAACGAATAGTGTGTGCCAATTGTGAGTCATAACCACCCTGATTATTAACGCCTATACGCACTAGTGTCTTATTAATAATGACTATTCATAATAGGGACACTTTAGCATGCAACCTATGGTGTGAACAAAACATTACCTTAATGGTCGTTAAATATACAAATAAAAATATTTCATGGTATGTCCTATGGGTTGCGCGAGTAGAATGGAAGTTATAAGGTGTATGTATATAATTGTTTTATGCAAGTAGAATGGAAGTTATAAGGTATATATATGTAATTGTGTTATACTAGTAGCATTAACTTCCCAAGTGAAATAATTGTTAGTTATTAGGTTACTCTTTCACCCTTTTGTTGAGAATAGGGTTGACTTAGTCATAGATAAATATATATAAGTAACTTGCACTTGTGACAAGAAATGGTAAGTGTAAGTTACAGAAGACAAAAGAAGAAATGAAACTATTATGTAGTATAGTTAATGAATGCATGAAAGGTTTGAAGATGAATGATCAACCCTAAGAACCCTAATTAAAAAAAATATTAATTGGTAAATTTGGGGAACATTACATATGTTATCAGAGAAAGGGTTACAGCACTTGGACCTTAAACAAGGCCAAAAACGTTTTCTTAGCACATGCTTTCTGTTTAATGAAAAACTAACAAAACAATTAATGTTACAAACAAAAAAACTTTATTTATGTTGTCATCATGGCAGCACAGAATGAAGAACTTTATTTCTATTGTCATCATTGCAATACATAATGAAGCTCAGATCAGACTCGAGGAGAATCCTGAGAAAATACCTCTTGAAGATCTGAGGCAGAACAGTGACGAAATTTCACCTACTGAGGTTCTGGAAACCATGAGAAATTTCATTGTGAGACTGCAAGTTTTTAAAGAAGACAATGAGAAACTAAAAAAGGCACAAAAAGAAAAACAGGAAATAAATGAAGTATTGTTGTGTAGCATAGTAACAAAGAAGATCTCGAACGACAATAATGAGGAAGAAGAGGTCAACAAAAGGGCTTCCAAAAATTCTGGTCCTAAAGGAGAAAAAGGGGACAACTCTTCCAAAGGTACACCATCAGTAGAAGATAAAACAACCACAGGAAGAAAAAGGAAACAAGTGGACCATCTTAAGGGAGATTTTAAGAAAATCAAACCGTCCACCTTTCACGGGGAATCTAGGATAGGAGAGGAGGTTGAAGCATGGTTACTTGACATAAAGAAGTATTTCCATATTTACAACTATTCCAACAATATGAAGGTCAGAATGGCCATATATAGATTGAAAGGAAAAGAAATCATATGGTGGAAGGATCTAAAGTTGGCCAAGGGACTAAAGAAAAAATATATAAAATGGTGTGATTTTAAGAAAAACTTTAAGAAAATGTATTTATCTGAAAATTACTATGAAAAAAAACCAAGGATTTTTATGAACTACGACTCGTTCAAATGACTATGGATGACCTGATAAAAAAATTCCTGGAATTATTATGGTTCGTACCTTATATCCAGGAGAACAAAGTAAAAATACAGCGGTTCCTAAGCTATTTACCACAGTCCTATAAGGACTAAATCGAATTCGACAACCCCAAGTCCTTAAGTGAAGTTTTTAGGAAGGCCCAAATGTGTTATGACCAATACAAACAGTGGTCGTAATTTCCCAAGGCTTGGAAAGACAAGCGACAAGACCGAATGAACCAACGGAAGAAGGGATATCAACCAGCCCCTTTCCGGAATGCAGCAAATATTTTTCCAAGGAAATATTTTCACTCCAATAACTAGAACACCTAAGGAGTTGGTAAACCAATTAATTCAGGAATAAAGAAGTTTAGGGATAGTCCCAGAGAAACGTTAAAATGTTGGGAATGTGGAGAACCTCACTTAAGGAGGAACTGTCCACGACTAACTTTTGTAGCGAGGACTACGGTTCACAAACTACAGGAAGCCTCTACGGTGGAATATGTGGGCAAAAGATTACATCGGATCAATGTAGTCATCAATGGATGACAAGCTGATCACCGGTCCATTGTAGTGGAAGTTGAAGGTAAAATTAACAATACCCGGGTTCTTGTTTTAATTGATCCGGGAGCTACTTTGAGTTATATCGCTCCTAGTGTAGTGGATTCAAATAAACTTAAGAAAACAAGACATGCAAAATCTTGGCTAGTACAACTAGAAACAGAAACAAAAAGAAAAGTATATGATTTTATTTCTGACTATGAGTTTAGTTTAGGCGGTCAAAACATAAAGATAAATCTGAATATTCTATCATTAGGGTCTTATGATATAATTATTATAATGAACTGGTTATAATGGAATAAAGTAGTTTTAGATTGTTATGAAAAATCACTCAATTATAAAGACGAAAAAAACATTGTTAGGACAGTACAAGGCATACAAAAACCAGTATCAATTAGGAATAATTCAGCAATGTAATTTAGGAAGTGCATGAGAAAAGGTTGTCAGATTTATGCTATCCAAGTGACAAATTTGTTGGAAAAAGAAAATAAACCTAGATTGGAGGATTTTTTCATCTTGCATGATTTTAGAGATGTGTTTTTTCATGAGATATATGAATTTACCCCAAGGAGAGAGATAGACTTTTCTATCGATCAGTTTCATGGTTCAACTCCTATATCTAAGGTGCCCTACCGAATGAGTTTACCCGAATTAACAGAATTAAAGATTCAACTACAAGAATTGTTGGACAAAGAATACAAACATCCAAGTGTCTCACCATAGGGAGCACCAGTCTTTTTTGTTAAAAAGAAATAACGAACTCTAATATTATGCATTGATTACAAACAGTTAAACAAAATGATTGTTAAGAATAAATACCCCTTACCTAGAATCAATGATATGTTTGATCATGTAGGTGGGGCAAATTTTTTTTGTAAATTTAATTTAAGATTTGGTATTCACCAGGTTAGAATAAAATGAGGACATAAGTAAAACAGTTTTCAGAACGAGATATGGACATTATGGATTTCTCGTTATACCGTTTGGTCTCACTAATGCACCAACAACATTTATGTCTTTAATGAACAACATTTTCAATCAGTACTCGGATAAGTTTGTTTTGGTATTTATTGAAAATATCCTAGTGTATTCTAAAACATAATAAGAACACAAAGAACATCTAAGGATAGTACTGCAAACTTTAAGAAAACATAAATTGTATGGTAAATTCGACAAGTGTGACTTTTATCAAAAGAAAATACAGTACCTAGGACATGTAATATCTAAAGAAGGTATTGCAGTCGACCCAAAGAAAATAAGAGACATCATGGAATGGTCGATCCCTAAGGATGTAGCAGATATTCGGTCATTCATGGGAATCACCAGATATTACCACAGATTTATAGAGGGATTCTCCAAAATTGCATTCCCTATCACATATTTACAAAAGAAGGAAACCAAATTTAATTGGTCACAGAAATGTCAGGATAGTTTTTATAAGTTAAAGGAATTTTTAACAACTGCACCCATTTTAAAGACTTCATAGTCTGTGTGGATGTGAGTAAAGAACGTTTGGGAGGTGTCCTGACTCAAGAAGGGAACGTTATTTGTTATGAGTCCCAAAAACTAAAAGAGCACGAATGAAACTACGCCACTCACGACTTAGAATTAACAGTTGTCATCCAAGCTTTAAAGAGATGGAGACACTATATAATGGGCAGATAATTCTTTTTGTTGACTCATAACCGTGGTGTGAAATATTTTTTTAGTCAACGAGACCTTAACGCAAGACAAGCAAGATGGTTGGCCTTCTTGAGTGAATTCAACTTCGAGGTAAGACACATCAAGGGTAAGGAAAAGAAAGTGGTAGATAATTTAAGTAGATGGATTCATGGGTTGTTTGAGATGAACATTAGCAGGGTTGAAAGTGACCTTGAGCAAAGGATAAAGGCTACAAGTAATAATAATGAAAATTATATTAAAATAGTGGTAGATTTACAAAACAATGTAGAAAATTTAGACAAAACAGATATGAGTTTGGACAGACATGGTCTACTAAGATTCAAAAATAGATTATACATACCATATTCTGTTTAATTAAAGTTAACATTTTTGAACGAAGTACACAAGAAACCATATTTTGGTCATCTGGGATACCAGAAAATGGTAACAACACTAAGGAAGTTATTTTATTGGCCTAATATAAAGGGCGAGACAACATAATACTTATCTAAGTGCCAATATTGTCAACAGGTCAAACTTGAACACCAGCACCCAGCCATCCTATTACAGCCTCTACCTGTACCAGAATGGAAATGGGAGACCATATCACTGGATTTTATCACAGGTTTTCCTAGAACTCAAAAATAAAATGATTCAATTATGGTAGTAATTGATAAGCTTAGTAAGTATGCACACTTTATTCCTATAAAGTCTACTTTTAAAGCTATTAACATCATTGAAATATTCATGAAATAAATTTTTAGATTGCATGGTATTCCTAAAATGGTGATTTCGGATAGAGACGTAAAATTCACATCTACATTTTGGAAAGAATTGTTTGGAGGGTTAAATACTAAGTTGAATTTCAGCACAAGCTACCACCCACAAACGGATGGGCAGACTGAACAAACAAGATAAATTGTATAAGATATGCTACGAATGTACGTAAGGATGAAACCAACTAAGTGGAAAGACTACCTACACTTGGTAGAATTTGCATATAATAATGGTTACCAGACGTCGACTAAGATGAGCCCCTTTGAAGTATTGTACAACAGAAAGTGTACAACTCCAATTAGCTAGGATAACCCAGTTGACAGACTCATGGTGGGACTAGAAATGCTCCAAGAAATTGAGAGTATGGTAAGAAATGTACAACAAAATTTAAAAGAAGCAGAGGATAGACAGAAAAGTTACATAGACCTGAAAAAAAGACACCAGGAATTCCAAGTGGGAGACCACATTTATTTAAAATTCAAAGCTAGAAGAAGTTCACTAAATCCAGGAAACTGTTCCTAGTTGGCGTCGACGTTTTTTGGCCCTTTCAATATCTTAGCTCGAATTGGACCCGTGGCATATCAACTTGCACTTCCTACAAATATGAAAATTCATAATGTATTTCATGTTTCTTTGTTAAAGAATTATGTTCATGATCCTACTCACATGATCGATTGGAACATGGTGCAGGTGGAACCAGAATTCGAGTTCCAAGAGGAACCCCTGTGAATTTTGGACAGGAGAGAAATAGCACTATGGAAAAGAGTCGTCACCTAGGTAAAAGTGCAATGGAAGCACTTTATTCTTGAGGAGGCCACTTGGGAATTGGAGGGAGATTTGCAGAAATCTCATTGAACCTTGTCCTGAGAAAGGAACAAACACTGACGACAGTGTTTCACTGAAGGGGGAAAGGATGTAGTATCCCCAAAAATAAATTATTATTAAATATGAAAAATACTTAGGAATTTATTTTCATTTTTGTTAAATTCGAAATTGGAAAATTATTGCCATTTATGGCAATTCTGAATTTTGGAATTTAGTTAATTGTAATTTATTTTTGTGATTGTTGGGAAAATAATTGATTTTCCAAACCAACTTTTTGACTATGACACTTGTAAGAAAAAAAATTTTTTTATATTTATTGTTGAGAGACAAATGGAACAACCAAGTTGAAATCAGTTCACCATGAATACATGAGTGGGAACATGTTGGAACTACCTCAGGGATGAATGTTAGAAGATGGGAAAATTTCCAAGGGGGGAAATACCTAGGCACAAGATTCTTTTGCATATATAGCATATGGGAGGAGGCATGACGCTGCCTAATATGTTGGGGAAAATAATATCACTTGCTATTATGAGAACTACTTTCTAAGTGTGAGGAAAGGAGAAGCTCTTTCTAAAACTGAAGAAGGAATATAGATAAGGAGGAGTTTTGGAGATTCTCCCTCCTGGATTCATGGTCAAGCTAGGGGGTAAATAGAGCAAGTAGATTAGTTGTTTCGTTCTTTGGTTGGGTGGAACTTGGTTGTTCCATTTGTGGTCCCAACATTTTGTTCAGTTATGTACTCCTATCTTTTTTTTTGTTGAATTGTTTTACTGGATAGTGACTAATTGGAATAAAGTGAATTATAGGATGAATCCTTGGTCGTTTGATATTTTTAATAAATAAAGTAATATGGTTACTCTGTGTTAGCTATTGTCGATACATTTTGATTTATTAACCAATAAATAAATGAAAGCGACTATGTGTTAGTTGTGGTAGGTACATGAGATATATCTGTAATTTAAATAAAATAGAATCATTACTGGGATATTTTAATCCCTACCAGACATGTGAACACATATATACAGATGTTCAGTTTCAAGTAACATTAGACTGTACAAATTGTTGGGCTCGAGATATGATCATCTTCATGATGTTATTATACATGTTTTTCCATATGTACATATGCGGTTTTCATCTTTCAGAGGATCTTTTTGAAGAATTTTATGATAAAATGGTATAATCAGCATGAGGTACGTATAATTTGTGTTTTGTGATTCAATCAATCTTAATTTATCATATTTTATGGTTTCCAAGAGTTAATTCATGTTTTTCTTCTATTACAGGTCAAAATGCACCATGTTTCTTGGTCCGACACTTGATCCAGCACTTGATCCAACACTCGTTCTGGTACTTGATCTGACACTCGTTTCGGCACCCAGTATTGCACAAAAACGCAAGGCGAGTTGGCGGCTAGTGGTGGAAAAATCGAGCACATGGGTTTTTTTTGTCATCGCCCCCTCTAGCTACTAAGCTCAAGACAACTCGATTTCATTTGTCCAAAGAGGGAAATTATTGGTTTCCTCCGTTTTGTTAGTTATGGATGCATTTATTGTAAATTGTCAAATTTAGAGGTGGTTCAACCCTCTTGTGGTCGACCACCTGGGTTGTAAACCTATAAATACTACCAAGATGATCATTAGATAGTTAAACAAGTAGAATAGCCATCAAATTGGAAATAAATTCGTTGTACTCTGTTTTTTATTTTTCACATTGCCACAATAGTGCCAGAACTGTGTTTTTGACTTTCATTGTGAATTCGGCCTGGTGAAGTTCATGGTGTGCTTGTAGAGGGTAGACACGACTTGTTGGGGGGGGCACTAGTAGTCTGGTGATGATCAGTGTGTTGTTTATACATTTCATAATTTAAATTGTCTTTTATTTCCTGTACATGCATGTTTTATGTTTTAATTAGCTAGATGTGACTTAATTGTTTTATTGTTCTTTTGCAGGTTAGTGTGATAGATTATGTTAGCATAAATTAATTTTGTAGGCTAGGAATAGACTTGCAAGTCTCTACACTAACTCCATATGCATTTAGATATCAGATTATAGTTTTATTTATTTTCTTATAGTCAAGTTTAAAACCGAGTTGTTTTTAGAATAAAACGGAGTTCTATTTGGGTTTCATTTGATAGGGATCTTTGATGGATAGATAGAATTAGTTCTAGATTCTAGTCATAGATTGCTTGCTTCAATTTAGATAGATTTCATTTAATTAGTTGTTGGTTAAACTAGATTGTCAATTTACTTTTTAATATCATGCTTTAAATTTATGTTTTTAATTATTTCTTTATTTTAGTTTGAATGGTTATAATAGACATAGTGTACTTTTATCTCACGCAATTTCCTTTCATAAATTAAAATGCAATTAAATTCCTTAGTTAGATAATGATAATCTCATTATGTTGTTGATGGTTTTTACATGAATATGGAGGGTATTTAACATCACTTTTATCATGGCTAAGCTTTCATTGGACAGTTTACTTCACACCTTTCATTTTGCCATTGAAATTAGTATTGAGCTTATACCATTAGAACTATCCTTTGTTGTCAAGTGTCATCGAGATATCATCCATCACTACTGAAGGCATTCGCACAACCACCAGCATTATATTTGAGTGTTTCATAGGTTAAAGATAGTTTCTTTCTTTTGTAGATTAGAAGAGATAGTTTCTTGTTTTCATAAGTTTAGTTGTTTGTCTTTCTTGCTTTCAATAGAATAGATTTCCTTTCATGTATTGCATTGAGCATTTAAATTTCCTTTCATGCAAGAGAAATAGTTTTGCATTAGGCATTTAGTTCACTTGCTTCTTAGGCTATCTAGTTGTTCAATGAGAAGTCTTTGCTTACTTGTCCCTTTGCTTTAGTAGGATAGATAGTTGTCTTTGCTTACTTTTATTTTGCTTTAGTAGGTTAGTTAGGTGTATTTGCTTACTTGTCTATTTGTTTTAATAGGTTAGATAGGTGATTTTTCTTACTTTCTTATTTAATTTCTTTCATAGGGTAGTTGCTCATTGAATGTAGGTTGGCAAGTTAAAAGTAGTTTGCTTTCATCATTTGCTTAGTATGCTTATTAGTTTACCTTTTCTTACTATCATGAACTTATTTTCTTTGAATAGGGTTTTTACTTTCTTTCTTAGGAGCTATCCATCAGTCCTTGGACCAAAAGTACTTAGGTTACCTAGTTTCAATTTTCTTAGTAGGGTTTGCTCATTAGATAGGTTTCCTTGAGTAGATTAGCATTAGATAGTTTCTTTCATCAGTTAGACTATACTACTACCAACCTTTTACCTTTGGCATATATTTTGCTACAACTCTAAGTTTACTTACCCCGGGTTGACAATTTAATTGAGGGTAGTTTAGTGTCCTTTTTAGTACATATAATTCACCTAACATTTTGGCGCTATTGTTAGGGAGTTGTCTTAAGGTAAGAAGTAATCAGAAATTAGATCATTTCTAGGCCTTAGCATTAGTTTGGTGGCAGGGGAACTTTAAGACGAAAGGTAAGAACCTGTGCATCTGCTATAGCAGGTTCCCCCAAACCCAACAGTAGTTTTTCTTTTTGTTTGCTTTCATGAATAAGACCTAGGAATCAAATGGTATCTTTTTCTTTTTGTTTTTTCTTTCTTTCATGATAGGCCTAGAGACCCACAAGGTAGATACATTAAATCAAAATCATACCTTTCAACCAAGGTTCCTTCTGATCTTTTTGGGGGAAGGAACGTTCCGCTTATAAAATCCACAGACCAATACCGAAAAATAGGAGCTAGCTCAACCCAAAGAGATAAAATAGTATCTAAAGTGACTAACATAGGGAGCACTATAGAAAAATAAATTGAAGCATCAATCATACTAGAATAGGAGGCAAGACCACTCGAGTCTTCCACAGAACCAAACAATACAACCTTTGCTTTTACACCACCATCAGGGGACTCTAATTTTAAAGATATCATAGACCCTAAACAGGTGAATATTTTGTTTGGTATCTTAGTCAATGTAATTATCTCTCAAATTGACACAAAAAATTTGGCACCGATAATCTCAACCAGATCGAGTAGAGTCCCAGACATCCAATCAATAGGAAGACCTTTTTATCAAAGGGAAACCTTGTTCTCTTTAAAGATAAAACCACTTAGGTACTCTCTTTTTGGAAACCAAGCCAATATGGATGATTAGGAGGACCATAATAGTGTAAGACATAGAGAGGAAGAAAAATTGGAAACCAAAGTGAAACGACCTTCGAGATTCCAATTTTAGATACCACTCCAAATTTAAACATGAAGAATATTCCTCTCTCAGCACTGCCTACCTTTTATGGTAAAAACAGTGAAGATCCAGACACCTTCCTATTTGAATTTGTCATCTTGTACATGAGCTACAACTATGTGCAAGATTCCCAGAAATTAAAAATCTTTGCTACCACCCTCAAAGACGCTGCACTAAGATGGTTCATGGGGTTGGGAGAATCCAATATTATGTCTTGTGAAGCCATGAAAGACATATTTCTCAATAAGTACCAAGACTACTGCAAGACTAAAGAATCTTGTAATGACATATTTAAAGTCCAACAGTTATAAGTCGAGACCCTTGAAGACTATATGGAAAGATTTGGTTATATCTCCTACAAGTCAAAATACCATGACCTCCCAGAGGATGCAGTTAGGGCTCTTTTCCTTAAAGGAAATTCAGAAGAATATTTAAAGATGCTTAACTTGATGGCATCAGGTGATATTTCTCATAAAACATTTGCTAAAATATGTGAAATGTGTAAAAACTACTCAAGGAGTAGAGCCAAAACAGGACAGAATGTTCGGGACCCTTACAGTAGAATCTTAAAACCATTTAGTTCAGGTGGTACTACAAGAGAAGAGATATGGAACCTTCTAGAAAACTTCAAGACTGACATCTTAAGCACAATAGGTTCCTAGTTGGATACCCTTAAAATCAAAAAGAAACAGGAGGAGGAAAATGCATCAATAAGCATATATTTCCCAAGATGCAGGAGGAAGCATTCCTCAAGGGAGTGCCCATTAGATAACAATTCAGTTTGTGGCTTCTGTACAGAAGACCATGTGACTAAAAAATGTCCATCATTGCCCAATTTATTAGCCATCTATAGGAGTGGAGATCTTGGGAAGTCTTCTTGTGCACCTAGGAGACCATGGCAGCCTAGGAATCAACCCACATACCTGGATCTACAGTCTCAAGTTCCACCCTATTATCAATAAAAACAATGGAACTCGCCAGGTTGGCAGAACTGGTCTACTTAGTACCAACATCCTTGGATTCAAGGATGGAGGGGAGGACACAACCAAGGAAACCCTCAATCTCAACCTATTCCTATGTACAAACATCCTTATCCTCAGTTCTCATCAAACACTCCACAACATTTTCCAGGTTTTGTCCCACCACCTTTACCTCCTATCCCACAAAAATAACTGCTACAATTTCAAAATGAAAGCTCCTCGAAACCGACAATATTACCTTCACAGCCAGTTTCAAATCCTAATAATAATCCCCCTCAACCTTTTAATAATGTTGAGATGCAGGCCTTCCCGACATACATCATTACTCTTGTTCCATTACAGGAAATTCAATTAAGATCGGGAAAATTTCTAGATAGGCAGAAAACTTCAGTAGTCATCCAGGAAGAAGAAGAAGAAGAAACAACCCAAAAACCCACGGATGAAACTAGGTGGGAAGATATTATTATCCTGAAGAATCAAGAAACCAAGATTCCCTAAAATGAGCCTTCACAAATTACGAAGGTCCCTCCTTATCTAGACTGATTGGTAATCGAGAAACCTACCACCCGACCAGAATTTGACATTCTTAATGGAATGAAAAATATTTTTGTCAAGATTCCTCTGCTTCAAGCCATTAAAGACATTTCAATCTATAGTAAGGTAGTCAAATAATTGTGTATTAATAAGCCAGGTAGGTAGCAAAAGGACCCTCCTATAGTACATTTTGTAGGAGGACTCTCTGACTACATATCAGAGAAGCCAAAGCTAGCAAAATATGGGAATCCAGAAAACCCTCTAGTGACCATAAACATAAACGAGGTCTCCATTGGAAACACTGTGATATAACTAGGGGCAGCCATCAATGTGATGACCTCTACTACCTTGGAACAATTACAGTTGCAACCTCTTCTTCAGCCTAACCCAACCATTTTGGAATTAGCATATAAGACTAGGGTTATACCTGAAGGGATTTTATATGATGTCATGGATACTTTAGCCTCATGGGAGTACCCCACAGATTTTCTTGTCATTCATTCAAAAGATCCTACCAGAGGACATCCCATTATTTTGGGAATACCTTGGCTAGCCAAAGGTAATGCATTTATTGGCTATAGAGAAGAAGAAATGACCATCTCAAGTGGTCTCTCTATCCAGAAGCTCACCATTTACCCTCCATCTCAACCTATTATGGAAAATATATGGTGGATCGAATGCCCATATGATAACAAACACTGGGAAGAACCCGTATTACCTAGTGATCATGCAAGGGCACTTCAGGAGCATACACCAGAAAATGTGCTAAACCAATTCATTTTTGTTATTACATGTGTGGATTTTCCACAGTCTTTTCCCCAATTTGCGTACATGTTTGGGGAAGAATTCCAATAACAATTAGATCCATCCATTTTTTCTTCGACATATTTTATTTTCAAAATAGATGAGTCTACCATGTCTTATACTATGCCCTACGAGATCAGTCCAAGGAAATTTTTACATATAAAATCTGGGCTAGATACAAACCAACAGAAATAGTTAGTAGATATCCTTAAAGAACAAACATGAGCATTTTCCTGGAAATACACTAACATGAAGGGTATACACCCTGACACATTCATCCATCATATATACACCCAGGGGGAAGTGACACTTGTTAGGCAACCCAAGAGAAGGATGAACCCGACACTTAAAGACATAGTCAAGGAGGAAACCCAAAAGTTGTTAAATGTCGTATTTGTATATCCCATCTGACAGTAAGTGGGTATCCCCTCTTGTAGTGGTTCCAAAGAAAGTGACCAGGAAATGGAGAATCTATGTTGATTTCTGGGAACTCAACAAGGACACTCTGAAATTCTACTTTCCTCTTCCTTTCATTGACCAAGTTCTAGACACTTTATCTGGAAAGAAGTATTTCTCCTTTCTATATGGGTACAGCAGGTACAACTAGATTCTTATAGCACCTGAAGACCAGGACAAGACTATCATTACCTGTCCTTGGGGCACCTATGCCTATAGGGTCTTACCATTTGGATTGTGTAATTCTCCTGCCACATTTCAACAAGCAGTATTAGGGATATTTGTCGATCTTATTCATGATTGTGTGGAGGTCTACATGGATGAATTCATAGTTTATGGAAACACTTACCAGGAAGCCTTAGACAACTTAGAAAAGTTACTCATCAGATGCCAGGAAATGAACCCATCCCTAAGTCATGAAAAATGAAAAATGTTGCTAACTGAAGGAATGGTTCTAGAACATCATGTTTCATCTGAAGGAATAAAAGTTGATCCTGCAAAGATTGAGGTCATTATTAGACTTCCACCCCCCAAGACTTAGAAAGAGGTGAGAAGATTTCTTGGACATGACGGATATTATGGGTGGTTTATTTAAAAATTTACAAAGATTACTACACCTATGTTTGGATTATTGATAAAAGATGTTGATTTTGTTTCAACTGAGCAGTGCCAAACTTCCTTTGAAACCCTGAAAGCCAAGATGTTTGTGGCACTAGTTCGTAGAGGGACAAATTGGACTCTCCCATTTCATATATCCACTTATGTCTCTGACACTACAATCGGAGGGGTATTAGGGCAGAAAGAGGACCAACAATCCTATGCCATTTATTTTGTAAGAAAGAAATTGTCCACTGTTGAGTTGAAATATACAGTCACTGAGAAAGAGTTCTTGGCAGTTGTTCATGCTATTAAAAAATTGTGTCATTACATTACAGGTTATGAAGTATTTGTACACACTGACCATTCCACCATTAGATTCCTCATGAATAAATCTATAACTAATGTCCAAGTAAATAGGTGGCTCGTGTTATTGCAAGAAATTAATATCATTGTGCTTGACTGACCTGGAAAGGATAATGTAGTAGATGAATTTCTTTCCTGAATAAACAATGAGGATGATGATATCCCTATAGATGATAGTTTTCCAAACAGGCACCTATTTTCCCTCTCTGTCAATACCCCATGGTTTGCGGATATTGAAAACTATTTGGCCACTAGGAAGTTACTATCTCATTTGTCACCTCATGAAAAGCAAAACATTATTACACAAAGTGCTAATTACTCTTGGGTTGGTCATGATCTTTTTCTCACAGGTCCGAATTTGATTATTCGTAGATTTTTTCAAGAGGACAAGGTACCTAATATACTATGAAGTTTTCATGATGGACCATGTGGTGTCCATTTCTCTGACAAATGTACAACATATAAGGTGTTACATTCGGGTTACTATTGGCCTAGCATTTTCAAAGATGTTGCCAAGTATGTGAGAAGTTGTGATAGTTGCCAAAGGTTAGGAAGACCTACATCATCTGAAGAAATTCCTTTGTAGGCCCAAGTTATGATAGAACCCTTCGAAAAATGGGCCCTCGACTTTGTAGGACCAATTTCACCCATGTCCCATAGGAAGAACTATATTTTCGTTTGTACAGACTATGTCACCAAATGGGTAGATGAAAAATCCCTATATAGGGCCACAAAGAAGTATGTTGTTGAAGTCATCTATGAAGACATCTTTACCTTCTTCAGTGTCCCTCGTGAAATTGTTACCGACCAAGGCACTCAATTCACTTCCAAGCTAATGAAAGAGCTAACAGAGAAATATGGGATTAAACATTGTAAATCTTCTCCATACCACCCGTAAGACAATGGTTAGGTAGAATCCACAAACAAAGTTATGGAAGCCATCTTGACCAAGACTATTTAGTTACATCACCAATATTGGGATGATAGGCTCCCAGAGGCTTTGTGGGCATACCGAACTACCTGGAGAAATACCACTGGGAATACCCCTTATGAGCTAGTGTATGGGAAACAAGTACCTTTACCAATATAATTCCAAGTAAGGACCTTTTGTATTGTCGTAGAATTAGGATTGAACCTGGATGAGGCTCATAATTAATGATCCTTACAATTGAATGAGTTGGATGAAATTAGGCAAGATGCCATCCAACAGACAATATTGGTCCAAAACCAGAGGAGCAAGTGGCATGACAAGTTTATTAAAAAGAAACACGTCCAGCCTTGTGATTGGGCCCTGTTGTTTGATTCCCAGTTCAAAACCTTCAAAGGAAAGCTTACCACCCATTGGTTGGGCCCTTACGAGGTAGACACTGTATATGACAATGGCGCTGTAAAAATTAAAACAACTGACGATGGACACGTCTCCTTTGTGGAAAATGGACACCGACTTAAATTTTATCATAAGCCCATTTCCAGAGAAGATTTTCTACAGGGCATGAAAGCTGACAAGGCATTGGCCTTAGTAGATGGGGAAGTTCCCCCTTATTCTTGAATTTTTTTTTTAAAGATTTCCTATTGTATACATGTAAATAGTTTTTTTTTAATAAGGCAATTCTAAGAGGTTTATGTAAGTATTTATTTCACTAGGAGTACACAGTTTCAATAATATTTTTTCACAACAGTGTTATACTTGACTTTTGTGTTTGCTAAAGCATCAAATGAGTATTGAATTATTGTAATTAGCCATGCTTTTGTAAAAATTATCATTTTTTAAGGCATTCTAAACCATTTTCTCTTCAAACTATTCACCATTGTATAAGGAAGTGATACCATAACTATCAAGCCTAGTAGTCTCTCATACAGTTTTTCCAAGAAACTTGAGTAAGTAAGTCAATTGTCTTTATCAAAGAGTAACAGGGAGGTCTCATTAGTAGTTAGTCATGGAAACATCATAATAATTACAAAAGAATAAAGTGAGTTGAGGCTAGAGATACCTTTATGTTCTTTCTTGATGGTTCTATTCACTACACACTAAATAGCTTGATTATATCATATCTTTAGATAGGCCACATCTGCTTGAGTACCCCTTACATCAGGACAACCACTAATAATATAATGGAAAGTCATCCTCTAACATAAATACCATCCCAAGTGGAAAAAAAAGAAAGAAAAAGTTGTTTTCAGAGTTGTACCCCAATCTTCTTCCATAATAAATCTTATATTAAAAATATTAAAGGATCGAGGGCCAATCTTTGAGGGTTTAAGAGGCTAACCCATAGAGATATTGAACAGGTCTGTTGGCAGTGGGTACCGGCCTATGATATGACTAGGTAAAACCACTGGAGTACTAAACAAGCTTGCTGGCAGTGGGGCATTCTACTTAGCGAGGATGATGATCTAACAAAAATAAATAATAAATCTAAATTTGTCCTGATGTACAACATTACTTGCAGACAAAGCTGACATGGATTATGTGTGGTTAAGCTAAGGTTAATGAATCTCATCAATTTTCCATTGGAAAATGACTCTAAGACTATCTTGAAACTCTCTTACCTACCTCTTCTTATCTATATATAGGATATCTTATCCTATAGGTGGGTCCATCTCCTAACTATCTTGTCGGACCAATATGTGAAATTTCATATTTACACTTGACATACTATAAATCTTCAGCTATTAGGGGATATCGATTAGTTTCCTCTACTTTTGATTGTGAAGTGTCACAATACTTAAGTGTGGGGGAGGGGTTCATGAGCTGACAAATGATTATTGCTTGGAAAAATGAGTCTTTGTAAGAATTTTTGTATTATTACTATAACATAGGTTATTACATTGATAGTCATATTATTTTTAAAATGCTTCACTCATGTGTGCTATACATTACTAAATTCATGCTTAACAAACCACTCTTTATCGGTTTATCATTCATTACAACCTGTTCATTATAGGTTTTGACACTATATTTCATATACAAGAATAATGAGTAAGCATGGAGCACTCTGCCTCTAATCATTAACCACTATGGCTGTCAAAAACACTTCAAAATTACAGGCTATCCTTTAAAAGAGGCAAAAATGCACTTAATACAGGGGTACTGGATGAAGTACCGGATGAGGTGCTAAATGAGGTGCCGCATGAAATTTCATTTGAAGTGTCATTTGAAGTGCCATTGCATTGCATACCAGTAACTATCCTAGATTCCAGGTAACTAGATTTCAATTATATTTAATTACCTTGGTTGTAGGCATTGATTAATAGATGCTTCATATGGTTATGATCAAATGTCCAAGTCAAAAGACTTGGACATTGATCTAAGTACGCACCACTCCATTTCTTCCAAGCTCGCCATCAAATTCGAATCTCCCACACATGGCAGCTTGTGAGCACATGTGGGCAACGTACTCCACCATAAGAGCATCCAAAATCAGGCTGGGAACTCTATTGTTTCATTTTCCCTTGCTATTTTCTCTGTCGTGCGTTAAGGAATCACACCCAACCTCTACCAAATTATCCCTCTGTTTAAAATGCATTCAGTCTGTTCTAAATCTGTGCCACTGCTGGGCTCGATTTCTCCCTTGCTTGGTAAATTCAAACTCTGTCACAGTTCCCAAACGATACGAACCCTCCTCCTATGCAGACTTGTTTTCCATTCTAGAATTCACACAGTGCAGAGAAGTGTTCTTGCATGCTAGATGGGGGCCATGTTTGTCAATTTTGAAAGGCCATGATGATGGTATTTCTATGCAATTTGTAGTTGGTTTTGTTGGCAAGATAGCACATGTAGGGTCTCTCAACTTTGCAGTCACAGAAGAGTCGATTGTTGTTGCAACAAAACTTCCAAGAATGGGAGATAGGTGGTTCAAGAATCATCAATTACCTCACTCAAGTTACAATAGGGTGTTTAAGCCTGAATTAAAGAGCATTTCAGGAGTGAAAGGGTATGTTAAGGAGTGTATAAAGCTAGAATTGGTCAATCGCCTCATTGTCATCACAAGGTTAATTACATGTGAAGGTAGATACTCCATCTTCAAAGCTTGTCACTTTGGATTGTTGGCTCATTTTCTCTTCAATAAACCCTTTAAATTTCCCTTTTATTTTCCCAAACGCTTGGAGAAAATGTCCTATCAAGTGAGGAAAATTGTGACCAACCCCCACAATAGTCTCTTCCACCACGGTTCGATCAAACTCCTCGTTCTTACCGAACTAGAGAACCAGGGGAAAAGTTGGGATGCCTTTATCTACCAATTTGCAAATCCTCACTTGACAGTTAAGACAAGTAGAAAGCCACTTAGCCTAAAAAATATTTGTCCATCCAAAACTCACTCTCCAAAAACTCCAAACTCTCTTGCACAAACTCCCTCTTTACCGGAACAATACCAAAAGATTGTTGATATCCCTACTTCTTCATCGGGGAAAAAAACCAAGAACAAAGACCAAAAGAAGCCTATTGTTGACCCCCCAATGCCTTCATTTTATCTTGATCCTACACCTAAGAATCCCCAAGAAGTAATGCAGCAAGACTTTCCCATCATTCCCACAAACAAGAGGGGAGCCAACCAATTTGGTAAGGGGCCCTTTTGGAAGAGTACCCCAAATATAAGAATCAAGCCTTATGAAAATCCTCCACCTACTTCGGATCTGATCCAAGTATCCTCTAACCTTGAGAGCCCTCATAACAAACCTAGAGAATTATTTGCGAATGGATTAGAGCCACTAAGGAAAATAAAATCATAACCTACCTCACCTTTCTGATCTCCCATCACACCTACTTCACCCATGCCCACTCTTGATCCTAAAATTGTTAAATTGTCCCCATCTCTTAAAGGGCCTAAGTCTTACTTGGAGATCATTAATTATACCCCAACTATAGAGGAGATACAAAGGGAAAACCATAAGCTTCTCCAAGAATTGGAAGAGAGGAAGACAATGGATGTACACCTTAATCATGACAATGCATTCCTTCAGGAAAAAGTTAACTCCCTTCAACGGTTGGTTGATGGGATGACCCAATATAACTGCAGCCTCAAATCACAATTAAAGAAACACAAGAGGCATAAGGCTAAGCCTACACAGCAAGAAGTAGAGGCTTCTAAAGACGATCCTCCTCAACAAGCCTAAGTTCCAGGGGGTGACTTCTTTTTGTTTGCAATGGGACATGGAAAATCATAAGTGTGGGGGTATGTTGGGCCCAACATATGATCATCTTCATGACGCTATTATACACTTTTTTCCATATGTACATATGCGTTTTTCATCTTTCAGAGGAGCTTTTTGAAGAATTTTATGATAAAATGGTATAATCGGCATGAGGTACATATAATTCATGTTTTGTGATTCAATCAAGATTAATTTATCATATTTTATGGTTTCCAAGAGTTAATTCATGTTTTTTTTCTATTACAGGGAAAAACACACCATGTTTCTTGGTCCGGCACTTGATCCAACACTCATTCTAGTACTTGATCCGACACTCGTTCCCGCACCCAGTATTGCAAAAAAACCCAAGGAGAGTTGGAAGTTATGGTATTGGTGGCCAGTGGTGGACAAATCAAGCACATGGTTTTTGTTTTTCATCGCCCCCTCTAGCTACTAAGCTCAAGACAACTTGATTTTAGTTGTCCAAAGAGGGCGATTATTGGTTTCCTCTATTTTGTTAGTTATGGATGCATTTATTGTAAATTGTCAAATTTAGAGGTGGTTCGACCCTCCTCTGGTCGACCACCTGGGTTGTAAACCTATAAATACTACCAGGATGATCATTAGATTGTTAAGCAAGTAAAATAGCCATCAGATTGGAGATAAACTCATTGCACTTTGTTTTTTATTTTTCACATTGTCACAATAGTGCCAGAAATCCATTTTTGACTTTCATGGTGAATTTGGCCTGATGAAGTTCATGGTGTGCTTATAGAGGGTAGTCACGACTTGCTAGGGGGGCCACCAGCAATATGGTGATGATCAGTGTGTTGTTTATACATTTCATAATTTAAATTGTCTTTTATTTCCTGTACATGCATGTTTTATGTTTTAATTAGCTAGCTGTGATTTAATTGTTTTATTGTTCTTTTGCACATTAGTGTGATGGATTATGTTAGTGTGAATTAGTTTTGTAGGCTAGGAATAGACTTGAAAGTCTCTACACTAACTCCATATGCATTTAGATAGTTGATTACACTTTTATTTATTTTCTTACAGTCAAGTTTAAAACAGAGTTGTTTTTAGAATAAAACAGAGTTATATTTGGGTTTCATTTGAAAGGGATCTTTGATGGATAGAGACAATTAGTTCTAGTTTCTAGTCATAGCTTTCTTACTTCAGTTTATATAGATTTCATTTAATTAGTTGTTGGTTAAATTAGATTTTCAATTTACTTTTTAATATCATGCTTTAAATTTACGTTTTTAATTATTTCTTTATTTTAGTTTGAATGGTTAGAATAGACATAGTGTAGTTTTATTTCATGCAATTTCCTTTCATAGATTAAAATTAAATTAAATTCCTTAGTTAGATAATGATGATCTCATTATGTTGTTGATGGTTTATACATGAATATGCAGTGTATTTAACATTACTTTTATCATGGCTAAGTTTTCATTGGACTGTTTACTTCACACTTTCATTTTTCCATTTAAATTAGTATTGATCTTATACCATTAGAACTGCCCTTTGTTGTCAAGTGTCATCAAGATATCATCTGTCACCATCGAAGGCATTCACACAACCACCAACATTATATTTGAGTGTTTCATAGGTTAAAGATAGTTTCTTGTTTTTGTAGATTAGAAGAGATAGTTTCTTGTTTTCATAAGTTTAGTTGTTAGTCTTTCTTGTTTTCAATAGAATAGATTTCCTTTAATGTATTGCATTGAGCATTTAAATTTACTTTCACGCAAGAGAAATAGTTTTGCATTAGGTATTTAGTTCACTTGCCTCTTAGGCTAGCTAGTTGTTCAATGAGAAGTCTTTTCTTACTTGTCCCTTTGCTTTAGTAGGATAGATAGGTGTCTTTTGCTTTAGTAGGTTAGTTAGGTGTCTTTTCCTACTTGTCTATTTTCTTTAATAGGTTAGATAGCTGCTTTTTCTTACTTGCTTATTTAATTGCTTTCATAGGGTAGTTTTTTATTGAATGTAGGTTGGCAAGTTAAAAATAGTTTTCTTTCATCATTTTATTATTATGCTTAGTAGTTTACCTTTGCTTACTATCATGAACTAGTTTGCTTTGAATAGGGTTTTTACTTGCTTTCTTAGGAACTATCCATCAGTCCTAGGCCCAAAAGTACTTAGATTACCTAGTTTCAATTTTCTTAGTAGGGTTTGCTCATTAGATAGGTTTGCTTGAGTACATTAGCCTTAGATAGTTGCTTTCATTAGTTAGACTATACTCCTACCAATATTTTACCTTTTCCATATATTTTTCTACAACTCTAAGTTTACTTACCTCGGGTTGACAATTTAATTGAGGGTAGTTTAGTGTCTTTTTTAGTATATATAAATCACCTAACACAAATGCTATATGAAATCCTCAGAGTGAACTTGAGATTTATATATATATATATATATATATATATACATACATACATCCTGAGTGGGCGGGCCTAATGGTTAAGAACATGTGTTTCCTCTTAAGACGTCACAAGTTCAAATCCAGAAGGGGGTAGGGTATGTATGCCTATGTAGACTTTACCAGTCAAATCGTTGGGCAAAGGGGGGTCCCTTGTCCCACAAACAAGGGGGTATCATACACCAATTTGGTGTGCCTTGACCGTGACCTTAAAAATAGATTACTATTATTATTATTATTATTATATTGTTGTAGTTTAAATACGTAGGGATGTATTAGATAGTTAAAAATATCAGACCATGAAAATACCAAAATGAGACTTAGAATGAATATCTATATATAATAGGAATATCCATATATATATATATATATATAGAGAGAGAGAGAGAGAGAGAGTTGTTGTACATAATTTTAAAAACTACTTAAACATCTAACTACTCCTATGGAAAGATTATCAATGCTTGGATACATGAGAAAAATTGAGTAAATCTTCCATTATTATGACTATGCCAATGGCATAAAATTGTACAGTTCAGTTATTCTACAAACAAAGTTATTTTGTTTTGATATACAATAACGCAGGAGAAAAGGCTCAATGAATTAAAGTACATAATATATGTTCCATCTTACAAAATCAGACCAGTAATTAAATGAGTATTCAAATACTACAAAAACACTATGATTCATAACTATTACACAGTGATATCTTATTTCAATATGGGGTTTCCCTTCCTGTTCATTATTTAATGGTTAAAGATATAACTAACCAGCTGTCTATAGGAGCCTATATTAAATGTTTCCACGATGATAGCATTTTAGGGCATAATCATATTATTTCTTTGGAACCTAGAGTACATTCTTAAGCGTTGTAAATTAGAACCCGAATACCTTTTCTTGCACATGGTGTTGTCTTGAATACGGAGACTTCGAATGTCGAAATTCCTGCAAGGAAATTGCAAATTTATAATTAGAAATAGCATATTGCTCAACAGAAGTTAAAACTGGAATATAGAATAATTACCAGAGTGAATCATGAAATGAAATTTATCGCGGATCTAATTTATGAACTTTACTTAACTTGCAAATTTGGGAAACTGAAGTCTTTCTTCCATTCACGTCATTGTTGAAAACCGTCCACAGGCCCGAAGGGGTGAAGTGGACCAAGGATTTTATGATTGGTACCCTCGCAGCAAACAGGTGTCCAATCAATAGATTGCAGTAATCAAATCTGTAACCATAAATTTCAGAAGGAAATAAAAAGAAGAATTCTTAAACCTGAATTATCAACAATGCACAGAATAAAACGTGCTCCACTAAAATTACACGAATTCATATTACAAAATGATGCTACAAGATTTGTACCCTCATAACTGTAAGAAATGTAAATTACAGGTCGATGAAAAAGAATCACAAGATCACAATGGAGTCCTCGATACCTAAATATATGTCCCTTCTCTCTTATGGACAAGGTGAAATTAGGCAGGTTAACTTCTGCATTTTCAAACGGAGAGTAAGGTCAAATCTTTTAAAAGTTATTAAGTTCTGAAATAATTTACACAATAAGAATATTAACCTTGTATCTATGCATGTACATGCATGGCTAGGGTAATTAGAGTAATTTTGTTTGAAACCAAATCTTTAACAAAAATAAATAAATCCTCACCGCAACTACAGGGATGTATTTGCAACTTCACAACTTTAAATCCGAGAATGTCGGATTTCCACAGTGAGTCAAGAAACCGATAACTAGAAAGCCTAGTACTAAATCGAACAAAGTATTAATTATGTATTCATACTTATAGAGAGTGCAGTAAGTGAATAACTAATTTAAAGGTGTGAGTTAAGTAACAAAATAGAGACCTGGTCTTCACGAAAACCCTAACGAATGGAATAAATTTCTTAGAGCATAATACACAGAGATCATTGTTATACATATTTCTCTACAGGAAAATGTATGTTGAATTTGTTTGGGGTTGTAATAATCAGTTTCTAATCACGAAAGAGATCAACGATAGGTTACCATGAGTAATTTCACTAAATTAGATGCCTATATTATTAAATAGGTGACTTAGGACAAAACCTGATAAGCTTTTCAAAATTTCTTGAGTTAAGAAAACTAAAACGAAAACTGCTGGCGTGAGATGGCTTACAAACATTGAAACCCTCTAGTAGTGAATGGTTATCCTCATGGGATAGATGAAACTATAAGCCACCATGAGTTAGTATTTGGGTTCGTCATGCAGAACATGGATAGTATTACTCTGGAAGCTTAAGAGCAGCGAGGACGAATACCCAATCAACAAACTTAGAGAAATAATTACAGGGACAGTCCCATAATTTACGAATGACCTTTCCTACATCCTACTATAACTCGGCAAGGGATTTTTGGCCCAACATACTTGGTAAAGGAGTGACGCCACTGGACGTGTAACATCTTTGTGCCTACACTGAATAGGAAACCTCCTCGTCGCCAGGGTTACACACAGAGTAAAGTTGTAGAACTATTGCAGAGCGTTTTCTTTCCAAAATTACACAACACAAGGGAAAGGGATGAACAATAACCTCGGGAAAACCCTCCGCCTAATGGATTAATGGTGAGAGTTAAAAATGGTACCTAGACCATGTGAATAGGGTGAGGTGGTAGAAACACATTGGTCACAGAGGTAGAGCGATGGGGCAAATGAGTACATTGCAGGACATATTAAATGTCGTAGGCAGAGTTATTTAAGTCATGACAGTTATATCTCTGTAGTTTTCTTATCAACATTCATGGTGAAGGGGGATGACAGTCTAGTTAGGGTTATAGTTTAGTTTTCTTGGTCATCTGATCATGTTTTGAATCTTACATATCATATTGTTAACCCTTATACCAAACTTGGTTATCATGGGCTCGTTAAATAATAAGGAACAAATATTGTGTGCCAACTATGAGTCATAACCACCCTGAGTATTAATGCCTATGCACACTCGTGTCTTATTAATAATGAATATACCTAATAGGAACACTTTCACATGCAACCTATGGTGTGAACGATACATTACCCTAATGGTCATTAAATATATACATAAAACTATTCCATGGTATGTCCTATGGGTTACACGAGTAGAATGGAAGTTATAAGGTGTATATATATAATTGTTTTGTGCAAGTAGAATGTAAGTTCTAAGTATATATATAATTGTGTTATACAAGTAGCATTAAGTTCCCAAGTGAAATAATTGTTAGTTATTAAGTTACTCTTTCACCTTTTTGTCGATAATAGGGTTGAGTTAGTCATAGATAAATATATATAAGTAACTTTCACCTATGACAAGATATGGTAAGCATAAGTTATGAAAGACAAAAGAAGCAATGAAACTATTTTGCAGTATAGTTAATGAATGCCTGAAAGGTTTGAAGATGAATGATCAACCCTTAGAACACTAATTAAAAAATTAATAATTGGTAAATTTGGGGAACATTACATATGGTATCAGAGCAAAGGTTACAACACTTGAACCTTAAATAGGGCCAATAATGTCTTCTTAGCACATGCTTTCTATTTAATGAAAAACTAACAAAATAATTACTGTTACAAACAGAAAAACTTTATTTTTGTTGTGATCATGGTAGCACCGAATAAAGATGAGATCAAACTTGAGGAGAATCTTGATCAAAGACATCCTAAATATCTGAGGTAGAATAGTGATGGAAGTTCACCTACCAAGGTTCTGGAAACCATGAGAAATCTCATTGTGGAACTGCAAGTTTTCAAAGAAGACAATGAGAAACTGAAAAAGGCACAGCAAGAAAATAAGGAAATAAATGAAGTATTGTTTCTTAGGATAGTAACAAAGAAGATCCCGAAGGACAATAATGAGGAAGAAGAGGTCAACAAAAGGGACTCAAAAAATTCTGGTCTTGAAGGAGAAAAAGGGGACAGCTCTTCTGAAGGTACACCATCAATAGAAGATAAAACAACCACAGGAAGAAAAAGGAAACAGGTGGTCCATCTTGAGGGAGATTTTAAGAAAATCAAATCGTCCACCTTTCACAGAGAGTCTAGGATAGGAGAGGAGGCCGAAGCATGGTTACTTGACATAAAAATGTATTTCCAGATCTACAACTATTCCAGCAATAGGAAGGTCACAATGGTCATCTATAACCTGAAAGGAAAAACAAGCATATGGTGGCAGGACCTGAAGTTGGCCAAGGGCCTAAAGGAAAAATAGATGGAGTGGTCAGATTTTAAGAAATACTTTAAGAAATAGTATTTATCTGAAATTTACTATGAAAGAAAAACCAAGTATTTGTATAAACTACCACTTGGTCAAATGACTAAGGATGACCTGATAAACAAACTCCTGGAATTATTAAGGTTCATACCTTATATCTGGGAAGACAAAGTAAAAATCAAGTGGTTCCTAAGTTGTTTACCACAATCCTATAAGGACATAATCGAATTGAACAACCCCAAGTCCTTAAGTGAAGTTTTCAGGAAGGCCCGAATGTGTTACGACCAATACAAACAACGGTCAAAATTTCCCAAGGCTTGGAAAGACAAGAAACAAGACCAAATGAACTAGTGGAAGAAGTGATATCAACCAACCCCTTTCTAAAATGAAACAAAGATTTTTCCAAGGAAATATTTTCACTCTGATAACCAAAACACCCAAGTAGATGGTAAGCTAATTAATCTGGGAACAAATAAGTTTGGGTATAGTCCTAGAGAACCGTTAAAATGTTGGGAATGTGGAGAACCTCACTTAAGGAGGATTTGTCCATGATTAACTTATGAAGCTAGGACTACGGTTCAAAACCTATAGGAAGCCTCTATGGTGGGATATGTGGGTAGAAGCTTACATCAGATCAATGCAGTCATGGATGGATGACAAGCTGATCACCAATCCATTGTAGTGGAAGTTGAAGGTAAAGTTAACAATACTCGTGTTTTTGTTTTAATTGATCCAAGAGCTAATTTGAGTTATATCGCTTCTCGTGTAGTGGATTCAAATAAACTTAAGAAAACAAGACATACAAAATCTTGTCTAGTACAACTAGAAATAGGAACAAGAAGAAAAGTATTTGATTTTATTTATGACTATGAGTTCAGTTTAGGTGGTCAAAACAAAAAGATAAATCTGAATATTCTACCGTTACGGACTTATGATATAATTATTGGAATGGACTGGTTAGAAAGGCATAAAATAGTTTTAGATTGTTATGAAAAATTAGTCAATTATAAAGACAAAAACGACATTGTTAAGACAATACAAAGCATACAAAAAATAGTCTCAGTTAGGCAGATTTTAGTAAGGCAATTTAAGAAGTGCATGAGAAGCGTTTGTCAGATTTATGCTATCCAAGTGACAAATCTGTTGGAAAAAGAAAATAAACCTAGCTTAGATAATTTTGTCATCTTGCATGATTTTAGAGATGTGTTTGTTGACAAGATACCTGAATTTCCCCCAAGGAGAGAGATAGACTTTTCTATCGATCTGTTGCCTGGTTTAGCTCCTACCCGAATTAAAGATTCAACTACAATAATTGTTGGACAAGGAATACATCCAGCTAAGTCTCTCACCACGGGGAGCAATAGTCCTTTTTGTTAAAAACCAAGACGCAACTCTAAGATTATGCACTGATTACAGACAGTTAAACAAAATGACTGTTAAGAATAAATACCCCTTACCTAGAATCGATGATCTATTCGATCAAGTAGCTGGGGAAAATATTTTTTCTAAATTGTATTTAAGAAACCTAAGTGAAATCTCATAACAATGTACAATAATAGGTTAACTTTATCAAGGTTTAATACCTTATTTAATCTAGTGGTACTTTCTCTCTTGTTAATCATTTCCTTTCTCGGTGTTTATAGGTTTAATTGTAAGACTGAGTGGAAACCACATACTCATCTATCCACATATTAATAGTGTGTGTGTGTGTGTGTGTATGTGTGCTCACTCTTAGGTGATATTTTATCCCCACAATCACTCTATGTGTGGTAGCATTAATATATTTATTCAATACAACTTCAAAACTCAAGAATTTAAGACATTTTTAACGGATATGAATTTTTAATCAAAACATCAAACATAGGTGTTTGAAAAGGCTTAGTATCCAAACTCAAGACAATTTACTTGCTGATATGAATCCTTATCCAATAAGATTGTTCCACATATTTAACCTCCAAAATCAAGAACTAAAGACATTTTACTTGTAGATATAGATCCTGAACCAAATCATTAAACAAAGTCTAAGACAAACTTACCCACATTGTTACTCTTTTATACATGTAGATGGAGCTGTAACAATTTAGAAACAATAATGTGATGGAACCAAACAATAATAATGTGAAGTAGAAACTGCAATAGTTTGGAGAATGGGTTGTAGGCACCATGAGGACTACACATTGAGAAAACAATATGCATAGTGTAAATATACCCTCGCATATAAACTATTGGATGTGCTTAATATACACATCATTAATACCTTGGAACTTTTATGTTGGGGTCTTGGTCCATTTCAAGATGACTCGAATAACCATAATTTTAAAAAAATAGTTTGAACTTTATCTTGTCAAAAAATGAAGTCACCACTTTGATATACCACCATTAAGGAAGTCGTTTGAAATGAAATAGAATGAGTGAGAACACATAAAAAAACTTGTAGAAATGTATCCTTATGTGGACATGTATTTTATTAACATATCAATAGGGATTACAAAGACTAATTAAGTTTGACAATACCAACTATGCTAAATACGATCAAATTGCACTTTGTCCACATGTTTAATCTAATTAACTCAATAAATGTTCAATTAATCCACTTTATTTATGTTTATCCAACTAATTAGTGCTCCACCAACCATTCTCTCCACTTTAATCTAATTATAAATGTACTCAAATTAATAAATATCCATTAATGAATATTCTTTATGTTTAACTAGATAATAAATGCTCCACCAACCCTTCTCTCTCTTTTTATTAATCCTCATCTTATATTGATACAGGTGGATACTGGTGGCCACCCACCTCTTCCAACTGGCTCACATGCAATTTTCATCTTGGCAGTTTTTTTCTATCTTTTTGTGTCCTAAAATTTAGGGGGTCGTTTTGAGGCCCTAAACAATGTTTCTTGGGATCGCCATAGTCACATTGTAGACAAAGTTAAAGTGTCATGGAATAATGTGTATTCCTCAGATAGACCTTTCCAATGGGATATTGTGTGTCTAAAATGGACATTGTATGCAAAAGTTATGACCCCGAGAAGTTGATGTACCAACTTACCCCATCAGGGCCCACATAATGCTTGGCGCTTCATCTCCTAGTGTTAGGTTTTTGGATGTCTAGGGTTTTTTTATTACTTATTGATGCTAAAAAATGCCTAGAGGCTTCATTGTAAGGGGATCAGGTGAATGCGTGTAGCTTCCACATATCTATTAAAAGAATAACTACAACCATTCAAGCAATATTGTTTCATTATGCATTTTCAAGTTCAACAAATTTATTTATTGAATAGAAGTTAAGTTTCATCATATCTCTATTATTTCTCTCTCTCTCTCTCTATATATATATATGTTAATGTTATAGATCTATGTTTCATTTTGTTCCGCTCATAAATATAGATCAATGGTATCAGAGTGGTCTTCTCTTAGTTTGCTTCTCTGTGCATGTCCCTAATGAGGTCAAGCTATATGTAGTTGGGACTTTAACCAGTTGAGCCTTTACAAGATCAGTTTGGTCGAACCCAATGGTTTTGCATGGGGGAAGAAAAGAGAGATGATGTGACAAGATATCCCTTTAAATTGCTGCTCAAAGAATCCCTCTCACAACAAAGGAACGAGATGATGGAAAATTTTATGCAAATACTTTGATGACTACCAACAGATGATGCATCTTCCTTGAGCCGAGGCGTTGCCCCCTTCAAGGTACAAAATAATTTTGATATTCCTATATTTGAATGTCAAATAGATGTGAATGTTGTAGAAAAATGGTTAAACCTTATATAAGGGTATTTTAATGTCCATAACTTTTTCGATAGAGAAAATATTACATGTGTGCTCCTTAAGGTTGTCCCCCATGTCAAAAATTGGTGGGAGACTTTCTGTGAGCAAAAGGAAATAGAGGGATCTAAATTATTTGTATTTGCACCAACTTGGGGTTCTTTTAGGCATGTTATTAAGGAATAGCACTGCCATGTTGGAAGTTATGACAACTTATATAGAAGATGGACCACATTGCAGTAGGAAAGGGACCAAACAGTTCCAGAGTTCACCAATGTCTTCCATACCTTGTGCACTAAGTTGGGTATCAAATACTCTGAGCATATCTGGTTCTCAAGTACCGTGATAGTCTGCATAGATACATCAATATAGAAATGGAGTTTTTGGACATCTCATCCTTGGGTGAGGCCTGTCGATATGTTGTGAAAATCAAGTCGAAGCTTAAGGAAAATACATTATAGTTTGGGTTTGTGAACCCCTCACAGTAGAAGAATGGAAAAGTCATCCCCAACCCAAAGAAAAAGGGGTAGAGAAAGGATGGATAGCCTCATGAAAACTAGTCTAAACTGAAAACAAGTAAGGACAATGGGAAGAAAAAGAAATACACTGGGAAGTGGTGTGAGTTCCATAAGATACCATGGAATAACACCATTGAATTTCACTCAAAGTAGTCAATGGTGGCTGAGGTGAAATCCTATGAATCAGACGTGGGCTCCGACTTTGAGTTAGAAATATAAAAAGGGAGATGGATCATTGACATAGAATCCAATGTCATCGTTGCTACCACCAAGGTTCATCCTGGTGAACCTAATGAACCAAAGGAAGGTGAGTTCCTCTTTCATTCACAGATGTGGGTGAAGGGTACTCCATTGCACTTCATCATTGATATTGGTAGCCACAAGAACCTCATATTGGAAGAGGTCGTCAACTAGTTTTCTCTACCGACAACACCACACCGACATCCATACACCATCGATTGGATCCTCCAAGGGAGTGATTTCTTATTCAACCAATAGTGTCACCTTGTCGACATCACACAATCCCTTCAAATATGAGGTATTGTGTGATGTTGACCCACTTGAAGTTTTTGATGTTATTTTGGGTCAACCTTATTTATGGAAACATCATGATGTATATGATTCTATGCCTTGTAGTGTTATTGTTACTTTGGACAGGAAATTATACAAGATACCCAAGGTAGTCCCACCTATTGTCATTTCCTTGATCTTTGCCAAGAAATGCAGGAAGGTAATCTCTCAAACCGAGAAGTTTTTCTTCTTCATGATTTGCACGCAAAGTGAGTGAAAGGTTGCAGCCACATCCATGGCCTTTGTGGTAGGTCTCTCCACACAACGGAAGAAAGTGGATAATTTCATGGATTAATACAAAGACATCATCTCTCACACACTGGGGTACCTTTGCACTGTCAATTCAAGCACTCAATCGATCTAGCCCCCAATGCAAAGATACCCAATGGGACAATCTATCATCTCTCTATGTCATAAAATGAGGAAATCAAGCACCAAATCTAAGATCTACTCGAAAAGATGCATATATGACCAAGCTCATCACCTTATGGAAGCTCAATCATGCTTGTGCAGAAGAAAGACGGGACCTGGAAACTCTTCACCAATTATCTATCCCTAAATAAAATCACAGTTATGAACCAGTACCCAATTTATCAAATTGATGATCTCGTTGACCAGCTCAAGGGGGATAAATACTTTAGTAAGATTGATTTGAAGTCTGGCTACCACCATGTCCCAAGAGAGTAGACCGATGTATGGAAGACTGCATTCAAGTCCAAAGAAGGTCATTTTGAATGGTTGGTCATGCTCTTCATCTTGACAAATTCCCCAACAACTTTCATGAGGATGATGGATGATATCTTGTGGATTTTCACCAATTATTTTGTGGTGGTGTATTTGGATGACTTCCTCATCTTCAACAAGAGTTGGGTGGAACATTTGCAGTATATTCCATAGGTTATTCACACTTTGTGGCAATACAAGCTATATGAAAATTTGGAAAAATTCTCCTTTAGCATGAAAAAGGTCCATTACCTAGGATACATTGTTGATGACCATGGGGTGCATGTTGATCTAGCAAATATCTAGGTCATTCCTGACTGGTTAGACCCGACCACACTCACTGAGATTTGGAGGTTCTTAGGCCTTGCCAATTTCTATTGCAGGTTCATGTTGGGATTCTCCCACATTGCATGGGACCTTATCCAAGTGACCAAGGGTGGAGGCAAGAAAAATTTCATGTGGAGCCATTCACCACAGAAAACGTTCGATGATTTGAAGAAATGCTTCTGATCAGACCTGATTCTCTCATTACCTGACCTACAATAGCCTTTTGAGATTGAGATAGATGCTTCGAACTATCTTGTGGGAAAAGTCTCAGTCATCATGTACATCACGTGGCCTATCATAGTGAGACACTATCATACATCGTCTGTAAGTACCCCACTTATGAAAAATAAATCTACTTTATTGTACAAGCCTCCCGCTAGTGAAGGAATTAAATTCTTGGGAAGGAGATCGTCATCCACACTAATCATAAGCCTTTGCAGTTCATGCAGACACAAGGAAAATTGTATAATGACCTCCGTTAGAAGTGGTCCGCATACTTGTAGCAGTTCCATCTCATATAAATTATAAGACAAGGAGCACCAACCATGTTGTTGATTGCCTTAGTTGACCTCCAGTTGCATCATTAACCATGGTTCTACACTTCTGCAAAAATGAGACAGTGGGGTGGCCCCAACTCTACAAGAGCAATCCTGACTTCAAAACTACCTACCATATGTTGCACACAAACACATTTTTCACTGATTTCCATCTTTAGGACAGGTTGTTGATTCATCTAGGCCATCTCTGCATCTCATCAAGCACGCGAGCAAAGATTATTTGGGAATATCACTACAGTCGGGTGGCATCACAATTTGGCATAGAAACAACAGTGGTAGTGTTGCAACAACATTTATATTGGTTGAAATTTCAACAGGATGTTAGCAGGGACATGCACTGCCTACGCCATTGTCGAACCATACATTAAGAAAAAATGCATGTACACCCCTCTTCCTACTCTAGGCATGCCCTAGGAATCCATCTTGATTGACTACATGTCGAGCCTTCCTTCAACCAAGCATGGAAACGTCTATGTTTTTGTGGTAGTTGATCGATTTTCCAAGATGGCGATTATGGCCATGTACAAGAAGAGAATCATAGTGGAGGCCACTTCCAAGCTCTTCTTTGAATGAGTGTAGGTATAGATACTTAACCAAATAATTAAAAAAATTCTAATACAAACTTACCCACATTATTACTCTTTTATACATGCATATGGAGTTGTAACAATTTAGAAAAAACAATGTGATGGAACCAAACAATAATAATGTGAAGTAGAAACCACAATAGTTTGGAGAATGGGTTGTAGGCACCATGAGGAATAAACATTGAGAAAACAATATGCATAGTGTAAATATACCCTCACATATAAACTATTGTATTTTCTTACTATACACGTCATTAATACCATGGAACTTTTCTCTTCGGGTTTTGGTCTATTTTAAGATGACTTGAATAACCATAATTTAAAAAAAAATAGGTTGAACTTTATCTTGTTAAAAAATGAAGTCACCACTTTGATATACCAAAATGAAGGAAGTGGTTTGAATGAAAGAGAATGAATGATAACACATAGACAAACTTGTAGAAATGTATCCCTATGTGGACACGTATTCTATTAACATAGCAATAGGGATTACAGAGAGTGATTAAGTTTGAAAATACCAACTATGCTAAAGAAGATAAAATTGCACTTTGTCAACGTGTTTAATCTAATTAACTCAATAAATTTTCATTTGATATATTTTATTTATGTTTATCCAAGTAATTAGTGCTCCACCAACCATTCTCTCCACTTTAATCTAATTCTAAATGTATCGGAATTAATAAATCTCAATTAACACATCTTCTTTATGTTTAACTAGTTAATAAATGCTCCACCAAGAATTCTCTCCCATTTTATTAATCCTAATATTATATTGATCTGGGTGGATACCCATGGCCACCCACCTCTTTCAACTAGGTCACATATAGTTTTCATCTTGGTAGTTTTTTTCTACTTTTTCGGGTTCTACACTTTCGGGGTTGTTTTGAGGTCCTAAACAACATTTTTTGGGCCTGAGACACTCACACTAAAAACTAAGCCAGCGTGTTATGGTGTAATATGTAGTCCTCAAATAGACATTTCTAACGGGCTATCATGCGCCTAAAATGGACATTGTATGAAAAAGTTACGACCCTAGGAAGTTGATGTACCAACTTAACCCATCGAGGCCGACATAACTTTTGTCACTTCATCTCCTAGGGTTAGGTTTTTGGATGTCTAGGGTTTTATTATTATTTCTTGATGCTAAAAAGGCCTAGAATCCTCATTGTAAGGGGCTCAAGTGAATGTGTGTAGCTTCCACATCTCTTTTCGCAGAATAGTTACCACCATTCGAGCAAGATTGTTTCCTTCTTCATTTTCCAATTCAACAGATTTCTTTATTTCATAGAATTTAAGTTTCACTGTATCTTTGTTACTGTTCTCTATATATTTATATTATTTTTATAGATCTATGTTTCATTTTATTCCACTCATAGATCTGGATCGATGGTATCAAAGTGGTCTTCGCTTCGTTTGTTTCTCTGTGCATGTCCCCAATGAGGTCAGGGTATAGGTGGTTGGGACTCAAACCAATTGAGCCTTTGCAAGATTGTAACATCCCGCTCTGGCACACTGAGAAAAATTATTATTTGAGGACACTTGCTCGCAAGTGATCTGGACTTTCTGATGTTAAAACATTTATACTTGATTATGATGCATTATGATAGATGACATGATGTTTTACTATGTGATGTAGACATGTGCTATTTGACTCAGTTGTATTGAGTGTGCAGGGTTTTGACCTTGAGGATGCAGAGGCATCGGTGGAACCCCCTTGGACTCCGGACTGAGTCAGGGAGTGTGCTTTTGGGTTGCTTCATTTACTGTGATATTTCATTTGATTTGATGATATGATATTGACATGTTCTGACACGATTGTTGATGATGCAGGCTAACGATAGCTTGCTGACCAGACTCACATATGGAGTAAAGGGGCCACACACGATTTCCAGAGAGGTTAAGGGAGAGGGGTGGACAACAGCCCTACCACTGCCTACTAGCACTCCCGACANGTTGACATTTCTGACATGATTATTGGTGATGCAGGCTGACGATAGCTTGACGACTTGACTCACATATGGAGTAAAGGGGCCACACACGATTGCAGAGAGGTTGAGGGAGAGGGATGGACAGCAGCCCTGCCACCGCCTGCTATCACTCCCGCCGTGGCTCGAACTGTAGGTTAACGATTACCTAGTTCGAGAGGACCCACGATGCCATGAGGGATGACTGCGACAGTCACTCACGATGATTCTAAGGGGCGCGTAATAAGGCGGGGGCCTTATTCCTTAGAACCCTTAGTCTCCCACAAGTTCACCTAGCAGAGTGTTGACTCCAGGGGTTATATATGTCTACCAATCAGTCTGGTTGGTGAGTGGCACCCTTGGAGCACGTGGTGCATCCTGAAGGGCATGTCGCACAAAAGAAACACAAGAAGCGAGTGGCACCCTTGGAGCACGTCGTGCGTCCTGAAGGGCACGTCGCATTGATGGGGATGAAGGAAACAAACCTAAATATCCCTAAGACAGTAACGCCTTAAGAAATTCTTAAACAACTTCCCTAACCCAGTGTCGCCCAGTGCAGAATCTAGTACTAAGTCTAAAACTTTTAGGGTAAAATTTTAGTCTAACCCTAAGAGCAGACCCTGGAATAAAAATAACAAAAGAAACAAAAACCCACCTAAGTAATAGTTGGGTCTTCATAAAATTCTTGGGGCGATGACGAGGGTAAGTTTTAAAGCAAATCTAATAGTTTTAAAACTTTGCAAAGAAGAAATTAATTCCTAACCGGTGGGAGAATGACATCACCTTCGTAGTGTAACATTAAGAAAATTCCAAAAAAAAATAAAAATAAGACCATTATCCTCTCATTATACATGTCTACATTATTAAACTATCCTCCATCACCTTAATCTTCTAGTATCCATTTCCCATTTACATGTCCATTTCACATTACTAAATCACCACCCATCCCCTTAATTTCTCATTATTCCTTTTTTATGTAATACATCTACTTTTACCATATACATGTTTGTCATCACTTTAATCTCTTATTAACCTATATATATATACTAAGGATAAATTATAATGATGGATGATGATAAATTAAAATGATGAATAACATGCTTGTAAATAGGAAACATAAAGTAATATATATTATAAACAAATTGACGTGTATTCCATAATCTCTAATTTAAAGAAAAGAAAATAATTTATGGAGAAGGGTAGGGATGAGTGACACTTGTAAAAGAGAGAAATTTTTAGGGTTTCATTAAAAAAACTAAAATTTATTATGATTTAGGGTTTGAGGGGCATAAAAAGAGAGGAGGAAGGGAGAAAGGGGGGGGGAGCTATGAGGTATTGTTATGCTTCCGAAATGTAAACTGGACTGATTGCTTGTGAGGAGTTGGGATTTTCTCAGCTGTATTGGAGTGGTAGCTCAGCCTTGGAGGCGAGCTGGGAAGCTAGGCATCCCTTTGGAATTGTGTGGCCCCTTTGCGGGTCGGGGGGCTAAGGGGGAAGCAGAGTACCCGTAGAGATTGGTTATGAGGTACCGGTGAGGTCTCTATGGTCGGCGAGCGGGAGCGGCGCGGAGCAGAAGCGGCAGGGAGCACAGACGTCATCAAAGTGGGCGATCAGGATACGGTATGATTTTTTTAATTTAGTAGACTAGAATGCATTACGTCTTGCTTTGATCGGTACATCAAGGTAATTAGATCGTTTGTCTATTGTTATTTACCCAGTGAATCACCATTATGACTGTTGAACTGTGGTTTTTATTCTAAATTCGCATGAAATACAGTAGTACTGTTGAAATCTTGTACATAATACATTATGTGGGTTCCTTGGGGATAAAATGCCACTATTTTAGCTATTAAAAGAAAATAAAAAAGAAACTGAGAGGATGAAATTGGTTACTGACGACAATTACCCCTGTAAATGAAGTTTTTAATCTGTTGTAATAGATCTCAAAAAACAATTGATTCGTTCTGTCCCTATATTTTTATTTACTGGCATTTTAGTTGAATATTTTCGTCTGGCATTCAACCTGGCAGCCTGGTTACTGAAGAAATCCCCTTTCTAGCCAATATGTTGTAATGGGGTACCGAGGGTGTTACAAGAATTGGGTTGTTGGGTTACTGTAACTTAGGTGGTAACTTTGTTTTGCTCGTCCCCTTCCCTGCATGGTGTTGGCTTCCATCACGCTCTTTACACCTCTGTCGCTGATTCGAGGCAAAAGGCTTACTTGGAGGCACTCCGCTTAAAAAAAAAATACAAACTGGTGAATTTAAGAGATGATCGATTAAATGGGTTAACCATTTATGTGACTCATTTTCTCACAATTTAGCGTAGTCCTTTTTAACCTGATAAAAATATAGCATGCGTTTAAAGAGGTATTCTAAACTTGCAAAGTTTCCAATCCAAATCATAAATTTCTTTTAGTGGTGGATCCTTTTAGTTCCAGGGTTGTCTATCTCTTTTTCGAGATCGTTGCGCCAGGTCGCATCTCTGTTCTAAAGTCAATCCGCGGGGTTCTCGGTTAGATATTTGTCTACCCTGGGCTGTTGTACCTCGTATTTGATTTTCAACCAGCGGGGCTGTAAAAAAAAAA
>SNQJ01S0003513.1:107027-140946 GCA_010110895.2 Picea sitchensis | reverse complement strand
AGTTCATTATCAGCTCCACATTTCGGCATTTGGTGAACCAATTTCCTGGACTAATTTTGCAGTGCATGCTTAATTTGCACGATTAGTTACAGTGATTATAGGCGTCAGTGTAATCGCCACTTCAAGGGGTGAACCCGAGTTCACCCTTTGACAGTAGGGTTCTATTTTGGAGCTGGTTGTACCTCTACCACTATTCATTTAGATCTGAAGGACCACTGAACCAAACCAGGTCTTACCGATTATCCACTCACCCTCGCCAGTAAATTATGTTTTCCAAAACGTGAGTATACTGCCGGGATCTCCAGGGGTTCGACGTTCCCTCCTTCACTTTCTGTCTCGGATTTTTGCATTTTGGTTGGGAGGCAACTGGATCCTACCGTCAAGTTCCAAAGTTAAATATCGATCTCGTTTCCTGTGAAGCTCAGCACCCCGCTGTCAGTCATCCTCAGGGGGGAAACTCCACCTAACCTCAATTATAGCTTATACATGAATAGCAAAAAAGATTCAATTAAATTTAACATAAAGGATTTAATTAAATTTAATTATGATATAATTATTTTGCACTTTTATTTCATTATTGTAATTTAGTATCACATATTCACATGACAGGGCTAAAATGAGGGTCAAATAGTATTTCCTGCATAGTTGTTAATTTAATTATGATGTTAATTATGAACATATGAGGTTATCCTTATATATTGACCATAGGGTAAGGGTATTGTCATTTTAGTGGAAGGGTATTTTTTTCTCCATAACGTTTCCGATAGGTAAAAGATTACATTTGCGCTCCTTAAGGATGTCCCCTATGTCAAAGATTGGTGGGAGAATTTATGTGAGAAAAAGGAGATAGAGGTATCTACATTATTTGTAGTCTCACCCACTTGGGGTTTTTTCAGGAATGTTATTAAGGATAAATACTACCATGTTGGAAGTTATGAGGACTTATATACAATATGGGCCACACTGCGGCAGAAAAGGGACCAAATATTTGTTGGATATGTGCTATATTATTTGGAGAATGTTGGATATGTTATATTCTTTGTCTGCATGGGGCGTTTGAGGGGGGGATTCTAGCCCCCCCCTTGGTGGGTTCAGGAGGGTGATATCCCCCTACATGGGGGTTCGGGGTAAGTGCCCCCAAGAAAAAAAAAATCCTCGAGAAACGTGTCACATTTTTGGGTATTTTTTTGGCACATGGTTTTTGCCGATGGTTTTCTATTTTCAGTTAAAGAATTAAGTTTGTTGACTAATCCAAGTCATTGGGTTAGGTTTTTGGATGTAGCTATATCTTATATGTATATTGTATTATAAACAATGTATCACTATGAATGAATATATAATATGTTGGTTTTCCCGGTTTGTGTTTCCAGGGGAAAAATATCTGTGTAATATTCGTATTTTCCATTGTATCTTTTCTTTTCTTTTATTGAAAATTTGTTTGTAGTAAATACTGTACAAGGTTAAAATCTACATTTGGTATCAGAGATTTGTTGGCTTCAGGGGGACATCTTTTTGGTCAAGATTTTGGCTTGGTAGTGTGAAAATCCTTGTTACAGTGGGAGATATGTGGTATTGATTTTTTAGGTGAAAAGAAATGGTGGGCAATTCAAAAATGGAGATCGAGAAGTTTAATGGGAAAATTTTTGACACGTGGAAGCTCAATATGGAAGATATGTTGGTGGACAGAGATCAATGGATTGCGGTAGATCTAGGTACTGCACCTACAGGAACTTAAGAAGATGACTCGAAAAAGTTGGATCAGGAGGAAAAGAGCACATTCTGACTGTGTCTCTCAAGTTTAGTATTAATGAATGTGTTAGAGGAAACTATAGCCAAGGATTTATGAGATAAGTTATGGAAGTTGTATCAATCTAATTCCCTAGTAAATAAACTATTCCTGAGAAAGAAGTTATATAACCTGAGGATGAGAGATGGTGACTCGGTGGTAGAGAATTTGAATGCCTTCAATACTGTGGCAAGTGTTATCATACTAATCGGTAAGTGAGGACATAAACTAATCTCCCTAGTTTCATCCTGAAACTAGAACAAAAAAAAGACAAAATATAAAATGTTCCCTAAGTTTTAATTATCAAGTGTAATAACTAACAAGATATAAATGACATACCTTTTAAATGTTGTTTTTCCTTGCTAGTGTCATCCTCACTATTGTTCCAAGGATTATGGGATGCTAAAAATATAAAAACACACAATCCAACGAAGTGAAAGAAATAATGTATACTCAACAAAACCTGTGTATGTGATCAAGGAGTCATACAATAAAATAGGACCAATTTTATGGGAAATAAATATATCATTGTATTAAAGAATGTGGAAGAAAGATACAACCAGATGCCTTGATGTTTTCAAGGTCATTTCAACAGTTCCTTGATTCCCACACAATTCTGCTCCACGAATTCTGAGATCAACAATCTATCTTGACAAAGAAAATCTCAAAACCAACACACAAGCTCCAAAAACTCCAAGCTAGAAAACTCAAGAACTTTCCAACTCCAAAAGCTAGCCAACTTTCCCCAAGCTAACTTTTCCCATGAGAACTCTTCTCCTTTTATAATCTAAAAAGGATAGGGTGATGAGTTTAGGATGATCTTATGAGAGCAGGGACACGACTTAGATCCAAACCGATCGGAGGCCACCTCACCCTCGAAGCTTCTATTCTAGAACTTTTGAGAAATTCCTCTTTTTCCTTCGTACGAAAATCGTCGTACCCTTAACACTGAGAAAATTGCGATGAATTCATAGGCCACTATGGTGCAACCTGTGATGATCCCATATCATTTCACCCTTAACACTAAGAAAGGTGCGGTGATCCCTCTTTATAAGTTTTTTGACAAAGGAAAAGTATAATGTCATCTCTCTAGGGAAAAGTATCTTCATTCTTCTTAAAGGATTAAGACCATTGATCCTTCTAAAGAAAAAGGATAGGTTTACATCATTAACGGTCATAGGGGTGAAGAAAATAATGTGTAATAATGATCCTCCCAAAGTATGAATTTAGAACAGAGTGATAGCTGAAATAATTTGTCGAGTGTGTGTAGGGAACAAGGAACACATCGGTCGGAAACTTGCCAACAAATAAGGAAATATAGAACAATAATATATCATCACTGAGGTGGGGATCCCCATACTCAGAATACAAATGGCTCAAAGCATAAATGTCAACATTCAAATATCCATGTCAAGTAATACAGGTCATGGCCACCAAACATACACTATCGATCCATGCCATTATGACCCAAATATGAACATACCGACCAAAAATACACTGTGGATATATGTGTTAAAGACTCAAATTTGAAAATAGACACGAGACATACACTGTGGATATATGCAATAATACAATATGAATATACTCCAACCCAACTTGAATCTGTCAGAAAAGATCCAGGGTCTTAATCTCCATCACTCTATAGTATGAATCTAACCATGTGAATAAATGTGTTGAAGTCAAAGATGGTAGAAATCACTTGATTACTGGTTGTTAGTGAATATCGTTAAAAAGTGTGAGGGAAATCACCATTAATGTCAATGACTCCCAAGGTACACTAGTACAATCCAACGGGTGTGAATTTATGAACTGAAGTCGAACACTCGGCGAAATCTCCCAATCAGGGGTCAATAATGAAAACCCATTGTTGAAAGAGAGGAAACCTTCCATTAAGGCATGAAAGTTCCAAGGTACCAATTAGTTTCTAATTCTAATTCCTGGATAATGAGTTGAATTTGATAGGAAAAGACTCGTCACATGAGGGCCTTAATGTATCCCCCATCAATGACACGAAATGGGTAACAATATTTGAAGTAGATTAGAGTAACAAGTGATTCAAGACTGACTCATGGATGGTCGATGCAATAGAATGCTTAAGGACTACAAAAATGGCCGACACAATAGAAGGCTTTCCGAGTTGAACTTCTCTTTGAACATATTGATGACACAACAACTATATTGGAAACACCGACTCAACAATAGGGATCATAGACCAATTTGTAATCTTATAAAGGAGTATGATAAAGAGACAAGCCAATTTTTCAACCTAGACACAAAGCGAGTGAAAGGGTGTCATGTTCAAAAGAGACTCTTCCATAGAATACAGGTTTAGATACATTTCTTTCCCAAATTTCCCCCCACCATTTATGGCAAGCACCTCTTTATTTTTACGCAAGCTTGAGGAGGATAGCATATTCTTGTATATGTAAGCTCATCCTTCGGACAAGTTCCTCGGTGTATGTTTAACTAACCCTAAGAATGAGTGGTTCTATCCCATATGGGTCTTTTGATGCTTGCTTAATGACTCGAATGGAAGAAAACTCAGGGATTTTTCATGTTCAGAGAGTCTGAAAAACACTTAAAGGAAACTCCAAAATATCATTTTTTGTAAAGTAGACTAATGAGACCGAAAAAGAGATAAACTAACGCTCAATAGATGTTTTATTCAAATACTTTAACGAGTGGGAAAAGAAAAATATCGCTCGGAAATATTTTCATGTTTAGAGAGTCTTAAAAGAGCTTAAAGGGAACTCTAGGGGGCTCCTTTTAGGTATAATCGTTACGAGTCTGAAAAAGTGATAAAATTTTACTCGCTTACATTCTCATGTATTTACGAGCACAAGAAAGAAAAACGACTAAGCTCAGGATTTTTTTCAATTTTATGCAAGATTAAAACAAAACAAAACTATGCTTGGGATAGATTTTATTTTTACATAAGATTAAAACTAAACAAAACTATGCTTGTACTTGGTTTCATTTTTACACAATATTGAACTAGAGGAAACTATGCTTGGTATAGATTTTATTTTTACACAAGATTAAAACTAAACAAACCTATGCTTGGACCTAGTTTCATTTTTACATAAGCTTGAACCAGAGGAAACTATGCTTGAGGTAGGTGGTTTCATTTTTACACAAGATTGAACCATAGAAAACTATACTTGGAATTCCCAATGCATAACACAAGGATGGTTGGTACTTAGCCCCTAGATTAAGAAACTAGTAGCTTTAACTTCAACATGAAGTCGAGAAGCTAAAGCATTGCCCCCCAAGCTTCCGTTCGTCCAACGAAAATGGACAATGAAAAGAATCTTCAAATACTATAGTACTTGACTCAATAAAAAAGGGGAACAATCTATTTCAATTTTTATCGAGCTTGCCACAGAGAAGAAAAACTATTCTCAAGAATCCAGGTTCAATCCCTAGACCTTTGTTTCATTTTTTAACGACATTGACGCAGAAACAAGAACTATGCTCATAAGCTCAATTTCATTTTTTAATGAGGTTTCCATATATATTCAAAAACTATCCTCATAGTTGGTTTCATTTTTTTAATGAGCATGAAATCAAAAAACCATGCTCAAAGTTGGTTTCATTTTTTTAAAGACCTTGAAATCAGAAAACCATGCTCAAATATGGTTTCATTTTTTAATGAGCTTGAAATCAAAAAACCATACTCAAAGTTGGTTTCATTTTTTTAATGAGATTTAAATCAGAAAACAGTGCTCAAATATTCTCTTCTTGATCACAGCTTCAAAGCGGACAATGCTCCAGAAGGACACCATGTCAAGGGACAAAACTTAGTCATGGCCTCCAAGAGATCTTCACTTGACGGAAGAAACATGCTCTAGAAGGAACATATGTCAGGGGTCGCGATAGGGGTAAGGAGGTCATGCTCCAATAGCCCTACCAAAGAGATCACCATGTCAACTACCGGATCCAAGTCATAAGAGATTGAGCATACAATGAGAGGCTCATCTGCATCAGTAGTTGAAATCATGGGAGACAACGCCACATAATTGACCTATGGCAGGGGAGATATTGTCTAGATATAAGAACTGTTTATGGATTTCATTTATTTGATGGTCAAGTTAGGGACAACGAACTAAAGTTGATCAATAGCTACAATTCTTCCATCATGAGGGAAAGATATCACATGAAAAAGAGTGGACATTATAGCTTTCATGGCATAGAGATAATCTCACCCAAGGGGTAAATTGAAATCCAAGGGGTATTGGACTACCATAACATCAATAATGACAGTTTTCCCTCCCAAAGTTATGAGAAACTGAAGAAGGGTCCCTAAAGGTTGATTGGTTCTTCTATTAAAATCTAACAGATTCTACGTAATGGGAACAAGTTGAGGATAACCCAAAGCTTTCCAAGCAATAGAGAACAAAATACTAATGGACACACCTTCATGTATCGACGTCTAAGGAACGTACCGACTGCAAACTTGTACTGTAATATTGAAATGAATGTGAGAGGGAAGATGAGGTCCAGTTAGCGTACCCCAATCAAAAAGGATGGCTTCATTACTTGGAGAGGGTTCCACGGGAGAAGGAGAAATATCCCCTAGCACGTTAGATTATGTATCAACGAGAAAAATGTGGGTAGTATCAGGTTTACTCTCTAGCAGGAGAGTAGGATCGACCAATGATGACATCAGATCGACCACTTGAGTTGCATTCTCCAAGGGGAGAATGGGGTTGGAGGGTGGAAACACATTGACCACTTGGGTTGCACTCTCTATCGGGAGAGTGGGATTGACCAATGATGGGATTGGATAAACCACTTTGTCAACTGGTTCAACTAAGGATGTGACCATATTGACTACCTGATCAACCAGACTGGCCGATGAAGGGACCGGATTGATCATTCCATCAACTACAGGTGGGTGGAGAGTAATCTTGCGATAAGCAGTTGGATGTTGAGGTTGGGAAACAATCATATCTTCTAGTAATTTTGAGGCTTCGTCCATATGAGGGAAAAGGTGATTTTGATGACTCCCTTTGCATAACATACATGGAAGCTTGACTCTACTTTTATTCTTCCCAAGAGTATCTTGACTAGTTGACGAGAGGTCATCAGTATGTTGTTCAGAGGCTGACGACATGGGTTGACAAGGGCATGTAGACCATGCTTCTATAACCTTGGATAGAACAAGGCAATCCTTAATATTATGGCTACCCTTACAAATCCTGCAAGGATACTTGGGCTTATGGGTGGTTTGGGTGATCTTGGCATCATCAACCCTCTCAACATGATTATCAGTAACTGGTGGTTTTCCAAGATGTTTGAAAGTGGTTGGAAGTTTGGACCCTTTCTTATTTTTCTTCTTCTTAATATTCTTTTTCTTTTTCTTATTATCCACTGGGTTACTAGCTTCATAGCTTTCACTAGGTGAAGAAGATGAAACGGAAGAATACCTTGCAAGTGAAGAAGGCAAAGAAGATATTACTAGTGAAGAAGGATAAGGATCAACATAAGGTTGATGCTCTTAGGGGGGAAACAACCATACCGACAATCCAATTGTGAGACTTGGAAGGCTCAAAGTAGTGATGTAAGGAGCACCAACATTTTTGTAAGAAGGAAAAAAAAAAGGTTCCACTAGAGCAGGGGTTGCTTCATTGGTCATGCTGGAAAATGACACCATTAAACATAGATCCAGCCTAGAGTATTCTAGAAAAAATAAGCAACACATGCTAAAAATATAGGAAGCAAGCAAACAAACAAAACCTTCTCACAATGAACACACTAGTTGGTGATGAAATCCAACATCACGGGAACAATGTAAGAAGGGGTTGAGATAGAGCCAGTGGAAAAGTTACGTTGATGACCTGCTTAATGGAATTACACCCCATTGTAAGCTCCCAGACATAATCATGGCTATACCCTCCAAGGATCCCGAGTGATTTTCGCCAACATCGATTACAGGTACCGTGAAGACTTTCCCCTCCACATTCACCTCATGTAAAGACCCTAAAGATATATGCTACTAAGGTTACCAATTACGACAATGATGCCTGGGGGAATAGTCGACAATCTGATCCATGCACAAAGGCAGGGTATCTAGCTTGAAATCAACTCGAGAAGGCCCCCACAAGATTTTCTTCTCAAGTGACCCTCAATAATATGCGCAATCTCTACACTAAGACCGACAAAAAAGAGTGAGTAACTCTGCCAGTCCTAATGTGACCTCATGATTGACCCTTGTGTTAAAAGGGCTTCCCAAGAAAAAATGTAGCAAGTGGATTTGAATTCTCTCTATCAGAATATACTATGTTTGTTTACATCTTTGGAAAGTTATCTTTCACACCTATTCCAAAGCCCTACACCCTAAGCTAATGTAGGTTTGCTACTAGAAAATATAAAAATGCTTAATCCATTTTTATAAGAACTTTATTTTAAGGATTTTTTTTACTTAAGAGGAAAAATGGCATGGACTAAATGATGTTTTGACCGACTCTAAACAATACAAAGAAATGAGAATGAAAATATTTCACTTTGATGAAAGCTATATTACGAGAAGGAGAAAATGTTTATCATTCCCAGATGCACAATGTCCCAAGATTTTATTAAACTCATAAATATCAAAATCATCAATAAATGAGCCAAAGAGACTATACACCAAAACACAATTCTTGCCCCCCCCAAAAATGCCAAAAATGTCAAAAACCATGCAATTTTTCTACTTCAAATGGAAGGATTCCTCCAATCTAATGAAAAGCGAGAAAAAAAAAATTGTTTCAAATATAGCTAAAATAAGATTCAAAGTTTTCAAGAAGACTGTAATCAGACCCAACAAAACACCCCAAAACCATATCTAAGATCTAGGCAAGAAAAAGCATCAAAAATCAATTTTTTTCACAATCGTCGGAGGTTGTATACTAACGAAACGTGACGATCCTTGATCGTTGCAGGCTAGAGAAAAAATAGAGTGTGAAGACGTCGTACTGTGTAAAAATGTAGGGTATGTCGATCCTAGATCATCTCACTGTCTCTCAAAGTAAGGTGCGACGATCAAAGGAAAAAATGGAAAAAATAAAAAACAAGAAGGATTTTCAGTGAAATTAAATAGTCAGAGAGTCAAGATGGATCTCCTAATGACTCAGAAAGGAAAACCCAAGCAATCAAATAAATAAAGAAAGACAAACTAGGAAAACAATTTGTTGCCCAGTGGAGTATCCAATTTTGTTATTGCACTAATTGGTAAGTGCAGACACAAGCTAATCTCCCTAGTTTCATCCTGAAACTAGAAGAAAACAAGACAAAATATAAAACTTTCCTTAAGATTGTATTATCAAGTGTACTAACTAATAATAGATAAATGACATACCTTTTGAATGTTGTTTTTGCTCGCTAGTTTCATCCTCCCTCCATTCCAATTATTATGGGATGTTGAACCTGTAAAAATACATAAGCCAACGAAGTGAAAGAAACAATGTATACTCAACAAAACCTATGTATGTGATCAAGAAGTCATATAATAAAATAAGACCAATTTTATGGGAAATAAATATATCACTGTATTAAAGAATGTGGAAGAAAGATACAACTAGACGCCTTGATGTTGTCAGGTTCCTTCCAACATTTCCTTTCTTCCCACACAATCCTGCTCCATGGATTCTAAGATCAACAATTTATCTTGACAAATAAAATATCAAATCCAACATACAATATCCAAAAACTCCAAGATACAAAACTCAAGAACTTTCCAACTCCAAAAGCTAGCCAACTTTCCCCAAGATAACTTTTCCCATGAGAAATCTTCTCCTTTTATAATATGAAAAGGATAGGGTGAGGAGTTTAGGATGATCCCATGAAATCAGGGACACGACTAAGATCCAAACCGATCAAAGGCCACCTCACCCTCGAAGCTTCTATTCTAGAACTTTTGATAAATTCCTCTTTTTCCTTTGTACGAAAATCATCGCACCCTTAAAACTGAGAAAACTGTGATGACGTCGCAGGACACTGTGGTGAAACCTGCGACAATCCCATATTGTCACACCCTTAACACTAAGCAAGGTGCGATGATCCATTTTTATAAGGTTTTTGAAAAAGTAAAAGTATAATTTCATCTCTCTAGGAAAAAGTATCTTCATTCTTCTTCAAGGATTAAGGCCACTGATCCTTCTAAAGACAAATGATAGGTTTACATCATTAACAGACATATGGATAACGAAAATAATGTGTAATAGTAAGTCAGTTAGTATCTGTTGAGATTAAAATTTTAGATGAAGATAAATGTATCAGTTTATTGTGTTCTTTACCAAACTTGTGGGATAGTCTGGTTGTGGCCATAGGTAGTAATACAACTTCTTTGAATTTTAATGAAGTGGTATCATCCTTGTTGTCAGAGGATATGAGACAAAAGAATATGGAAGGAAAAAGAACATATGTATTATTTCCAAGAGGACGTTCCTAGGAAAGAAATAGATCTAAGTTCTCAAGTGGGAGATCTAAGTCTAAGTGTTATCGGGCTAATTGTTAAGTGTGGACACAAATCAATCCCCCTAGCTTCACTACAAAACTAGAAAAAAACAAGACAGAACACTACTCTTTCCTTAGATTTCAATTATCAAATGAGAAATGGATCTAGGACATACCTTTTAAATATTGAAGATCTGACTTCGCCAATGCAATCCAAGTTCCATCATGAGGTTTATGGAGAAATATTTGTAAAGGAACACAGGCCAACGAAGATAATAATAACAGAGTCTATTTAATATGAAACTATGTACGTGATAAAGGAATCATACAATATGGAAAAATAACATTCATATAGGAAAGAAAATTGTATCTGTATTAAATAATATGAAAGAAAGATACAACCAAATGCCTTGATGTTGTCAAATTCCTTCCAACAGTTCATTTCTCCACACACACTTCTAATCCACGAATCATGAGACCGTAGATCTGATAGCTACTCACAATCTATCTTGACAAAGAAAATCTCAAAGCCAATATACAAGCTCCAAAGAATCCAAGCTACAAAACTCAAGCTAACTTTCTCCATGAGATCTCCTCTCCTTTTATAATATGAAGAGGATAAGGTGAGGAGGTTGGGATGATCCCACTAAATCATGAAAGAGAGTAAGATCCAAACCGTTTGGAGGCCACCTCACCATAGAAACTTATCCTTCTAGAAGCATCAAGAAGATGCTCGTTTTTCCCATGTACAAGAATTGTTGCACCCTAGCTATAGTGCATCCTACGGAGATGTTGTAGCCTAGATTTAGAGAAGGGTGTGGAAATTAGGCATCTCCACACCCTTCATATAGTGCAGTCTGCGACGATCTTCCTTAATAGGGTTTTTACAAAAGAAAAACACAACTTCTTCTCTCAGGAAAATTTCTTCTCCCTTCTTTCTTTAGGAATTCAAGCCACTGACCCCTCTGAAGGAAACATATAGGTTTACATCATTAACAGTCATAAGGATGATGAAAATAATGTGTAACACTAAGGTTAGATGTAAATCTCCTGGAAAGTTTGTAAAGGTATGTTGGAGATGCGGAAAAGAAAGGGCACTACAAGAAGCAATGTAGATCCAAAATTGAGAAAAATAAGGGATATGAAGAATCTCCTTCTATAAAATAAAATACCTCCAAGGAAGAAGGAGGGGATGTGTACTTGGCTTCTTCAAGCACACAGGAAGATCATGAGGCATGGTTGGTTATCTCAGGTGCATCCTTTCATATAACTCTCCACAGGGAGTGGTTCTATGAATATGCAAGGTATGATGGAGGTAATGTTTTCTTCGGTGATGATTCGACAACCATAATCATAGGACGAGGAAAATTCAAGTTGAATCCCATATATGGAAGGATTAGAACACTTCCCGGTGTTCTGCACATCCCAGGTTTGGCCATAAATTTTATTTTTGTAAGAAAAATGGATGATGCATGGGTAAAAACTATATTTCAAAAAGAAACCTACAAGGTGGTTCGAGGAGAAATGGTGTTTTTGAAGGGAGTTTGGTTTGGAACTCTATATAAGCTGCAAGGAAGCACTATTAGTAATGGGTGTAATAGTTCCATTTTTCATGATATTGGAGTTTAGGAAGAAAGAACTCATATAGTCTCTGGAGAAAATGTTATGTTGTGGCATCAAAGACTAGGGCATATCGGAGAGAAGGGTCTTTGACTACTATACGGTAAAGGTATGGTTGAAGGTATGAATAATCGCTCTCTGGATTTTGATTTCTATGAACATTTTGTATATGGGAAGTAGAATCTAGTAAGATTCCCCTCTGGTACAACAAGGGAAGAAGGAATTTTACAGCTAGTTCATAGTGATGTTTTTGGACCTATGTCGGTCCCATCATTGGGAAAATATGTGTACTATGTCTCATTTATAGATGAATTCTCGAGGAATACTTGGATATATTTCCTCAGGAAGAAATACGAATTCTTTGACAGGTTTAAAGAGTTTAAGGCTCTTGTTGAGAATCAAACATAGAAAATAATCAAGGTGATGAGCACAGATAATGGCAGAGAGTTCTACGGGAATGAATTTGAACAATTCTATAAGAAGTGTGGTATAACAAGGAAGAAGACTACTCCATATACACCTCAACAAAATGTATTTGCAGAAAGGATGAACATGACGCTAATGGAAAAATCAAGGTGCATGTTGAGTGGTGTCGGGCTAGGGAAAGAATTTTGGGCAGAGGCAGTGGGTATTTGATGTTACGTAGTCAACATATCACCCTCATAAATTCTAGATGACAAGACATCACAAAAGGTATGGATTGGTAAGACATATTCTATCACACATATCAAGGTATCTAGTTGTGATGCATATGTTCATGTTCCAAAGGAAAACAAGAGTATGCTAGATAAGAAGGCTGAAAAGTGTATCTTTATTGGCTATAAAGATGGTCTCAAGGGTTATAAGCTTTGGAACCCAGAAACTAAGAAGGTAGTGTATAGTTGAGATGTGGTATTTAGAGAAATGAAGGATGTTGTTAAACAGGAAGTTCTACCAATTAAGGAAGAGCCAGAGAAAATAGAGTTTGATTTAAAGGATGATGAATCAAACTCTATAGAAGAAAAAGAATCAGAAGAAGAAGATCCTCGTACTCTAGTATTGAGGAGATCGCATTGAGATAAAAGGCTACAGGAAAGGTATTCTCCATCTAATTTCCATTTAAATTTTTCTTTTTCTATTACTGATGATGATCCTATAACTATCAGGCAGGTAGTAGATTCAGAGGATGGAAATCTATGGAAAAAGGCCATGGATGAAGAAATGACATCCTTGGATAAGAATGAGGCTTGCGATCTAGTGGATTTTTTGACTAGAAGAAATACCATTAGCATAAAATGGGTATTTAAAAATAATCTGAATGCAGAAGGAAAAGGGGAGAAATAGAAAGCTCGGTTAGTAGAAAAGGGTTATTCCCAGGTTGAGGGAATTGATATTGGTGAGATTTTTTCTCTTGTTTCCAAGTTAACCTCTATAATATTTTTGTTATATGTTGTTGCTGCATTTGATTTTGAAATAGAACAAATGGATGTGAAGACAACATTCCTACATGGGGATCTGGAAGAAGAAATCTATATGAAGTAGCCAAAAGGATGTGTTGTGAAGGGAAAGAAGGAGTTGGTATGCAGGCTGAAAAATTCCTTGTATGGTTTGAAACAATCACCAAGGATGTGGTATCAAAAATTTTATACTTATATGCTGGGACTTGGCTTCACAAGAAGAAAAGAGGATCACTGTGTGTATTTTAAATTAATTGGTGATCATTTGATTTATTTGATCGTGTATGTGGCTGACATGTTGTTGATAGGAAACAACTAGGAGATTATCAAGGATGTGAAAACTCAGTTGTCCTCTAAATTTGACATGAATGATATTGGTGCTTCAAATCTCATTTTGGGCATGGAAATTAAAAGAGATTGGAAAAAGAGGAAACTCTGGTTAAATCAAATAAAATATGTTGAGACAATATTGAAGAGGTTTAATATGTAGGAATGTAAACCAAACAAGGTTCATATTCCTATTGGTGTAAAGTTATATGTTGATCATTGTCCCAAGACATAAGAAGAAGATGAGGACATGTATCATGTTCCATATGCAAGTGCAGTTGGAAGTTTGATGTATGCAATGGTCTGTACTAGACCAGACATTGCACATGCAGTGGGAGTTTTGAGCAGGTTTATGTCAAAACCAGGGAAGGAGCATAGGACAACAGTAAAAAGGGTTTTCAGGTATTTGCATGGCACTGCTAGCTATGGATTGTCCTACCAAGGAAGACCAATATTAGACAGAGTGTTGTATATGCATGGATTTTTGGATGCAGAATGGGCTAGATGTAACGTCCCCGACCATCAACCCCACTGTTGAGCAACGCTACTATGCAGAATAACATTTATATATCATGCATTTAAATTAATTTAAATGACTGAACATAGAGTAAACATATAATTGTTGCTAACATACAAAATTAATGGAATTAATAGTAAATATCATTGTAAAAGAATACATGATAATATTACAAGCATCACAAACATGAATTTTAATTGAAATTAAACACATAATGATACTTATATTTGAAATTGCAGTAACTCCGCCAAATATGCGCAGACCTTCCATGAACCTCCTATCCTTAAACAACACTGCTCATCATGCTCAGCAGTGGCTCACCCCCGAGTTGGGACTAAGCTCCACCCAAGCAAAGGGAATCCTAGACTAGGCTAAGGTTACAGGAAAAATGCATAGTGCAATCGGAAGGATACTCTATAGGAGCCTTCTTACGCCCACTACTCATGGACTCTCATTCCCCACATGCTTGTTTCACCCGGGAGTATACACCTTCACAAGCACAGTCCATCGGTCCTTCACCTCCCTCTCTGGGTCTTGGCAACAGGCCGAATCAAGAATTCTCAGAGATTTGTAGCTGGTGTTATACTCTCTCTGGGAGAAAACCACTTCCCAGTAGATTCTCACCTACAGAGAGTTGCTCACAGGCTTGAAAACCTGCCCCTTCAACAACGAGCTTGACAACCCGCTTCTTGAACTAGTTTCAGCCCAATTCACGCAAGGTGAGGATAACAACAACATCAACTCATCAATTCCACTCAAGAAAAACGAAAGGGAGCAATCCAAAGACAATTCGGGTATGGAATTGACTCTGTTAGAGAGGATAGGCTAGGCTCATAAGGTACACAAGTGGCATGGCTAAATCCATGGGTTTTTCATTGGTTTCAGGGTGTGTGACAAGGAATACAAGAAGAGGTTGAACATAGACTCAACAGTTCAGATAGAGGATATGTCGTCTTCTCAGGAAAACATTACGGTTTTTTGGTTTCGGAGCTACGTGAGGGTATGCAGAGATCAGACATAGTGCCACCTGGTTCAAACAATCAGAAAAAAGAATGAAGGAAGACCCCAATCATGGCTCAATGCTTGGGTTAAATTGTATGTTCCTAGGCTGACACATGTCGCCCATGAAGCTGTATGCACTCCACCAAGTATGTGTTCCCTTTTCCAAGAACTTAAGTTAAAAGTATACGATTCACACCACTTTGGAATAATAATAAATTAGTATTCCCATGGACTTAATCCCTTAAGATTGTCCCCTCTTTCCAACCTTTTAGCCCCCTTTCCCTTACCCACCTTATGGAATCTTAGTCCCCCATCACTCTTTCTTCATGGTCGGTCTGCATGTAGTGATGTTTAATCTTTATTAATGTTCTACATAATTAGATATACAAAAACAGGCTCCTGGCCTTTAACGCTTAGGCTCTCCGGCCTAATAAACACATAATCCTACCATCTTATCAATACTCGGCTCACCAGCCTACAAATAATAACTACAATTCATAAACAGGATTACAATTCATAATTACAACTAAGGCTCTACCGAGGGATATCACAATCCCCTCCCCTTATTTTTGCACTGTCCTTAGTTCAAATTTTACACAACATCAGCAAGATTTTCAAAATCGTCAAAAAGATGTGGGTATTCTGCCCACATAGCATCTGCATGCTCCCACGTCGCATTCTCGGGACCGTACCAATTCCACTAGACCTTTATAAGCCCTACAACTTGATTTCAGAGCCGTTTTCTTTTCCTGTCCAATATGCGCACAAGATGCACTTGCAGGACATCTTTTTGCTCCACCTAAATCACATTCCAATCAATTACATAATTAGCATTAGGTATATATTTCTTAATCAATGAAGCATGAAACACATTATGTACAGTCATGGATGCAGGTAATGAAAGCATATATGAAACTGGACCAATCCTTTCTAGGATTTCAAATGGACCACAAAATCTAGCTACCAACATGATGTAGTTTCCCAGCTTCAGGGAACTTCTATTGACTTCCAATTTCATGAAAACATGTTCTCCCACTTTAAATTCTTTGTGGGTTCTGTTTTTATCAGCATAACTTTTCTTCCTGTCTTGGGAAGATTTCAAATTTTGCTTAATTTTTAGCATATGTTCTTCCATTTCCTTGAGCAACTTTGGCCCAGCTACTTCCCTATCAGCTAGATTATCCCATCTTACTGGAGTATTTCACTTTCTTTCATAAAGTTCTTCAAATGGTATCATATTCAATGATGCTTGAAACCCATTGTTGTAGGTGAATTCTACCAAATGTAGGTAGTCTTCCCATTTCAATTGTTTGTCCATCACATACATCCTCAGTATGTATTCTATTACTCGATTCACCCGCTCTGTCTGTCCATCAGACTCAGGATGATAGGCTATACTAAAGTTCAGATTCGTTCTAAACCCCTTGAATAACCCTTTCCATAAATTCAAGGTAAACTTCGGGTCTCTGCCAGACACAATTTTCTTGGGAATCTCGTGCAATCATGCCACTTCCTTCATAAAGATGCCAGTAAGATGTTGGCAATATGCCACTTCCTTCCACCACCACCATGATTGAGTCATGTTTCTTTCCTGTTCTAGGCAATCCTATGATGAAATTCATTGTTAGTATCTCCCACTTCCACTCAGGAATAGGTAAAGGTTGTAGCAACCTTGCCGGGTGTCTATGCTTAGCTTTAACCTTCTGACACTCCATACATATGGCAATGTATTCAACGATATATTTCTTCATACCTAACCAAAAGTAATGGCTCTTGATTGTTGCCACAATTTTCTGATATCCAGGGTGCCCAACATAAGGCACATTATGCATTTCATTCAAAATCATAAGGTTCAAGTCCTGGACATTATGTACATAAATTGTTTTCTTGTACAAAAGTGTTCTGTCGGTTTCCAATTTATAATTCTCCACTTTCTGTGGCATATTACCTTACTGTAGCTTTGCTACCAAATCCCTGTACTGCAAATCTATATTTGCAGCCTCCGAAATTCTTCTTTTAATATCAATTCTATACATGCTAATGGTTGTAGCATGTAATTCATGCACTCTCATGTTGAGTGCATCAACCACTTTATTCTCTTTCCCTTTGATATGATTGATATCAAAATCGTACTCGCAGAGAAACTCCAACCACCTACTTGGTCTAGTGTTCAAGGTTCATTGATCAAACAAATACTTCAGACCATTATGGTCTGTCCTCAGTTCGAACTTCCTTCCCATGAGGTAATGCCTCCACTTCTTTAGAGTGTGTACTATGGCTGCCAATTCCAAATCATGAGTTGCATAGTTCCTTTCGTGATCTTTCAACTTTCTGGATTCATAACAAATTACGAATCCATTCTAACCGAGGACTCCTCCCAGTCCTTGTTTGCATGCATCTGTACACACTACAAAGTATTCGTTTGGAATTTTAATCCTCAGGATTGGAGAATTGGTTAACAGTTGCTTTAATTGCTGAAAGCTTTTCTCACAATCCTCTGTCCACTGAAATTTCTTCTCCTTCCTTTGCAAGGAAGTGATAGGGTGGGGTATCCTCGAGAACCATGTGATAAACCTTTTGTAATAACCATCTAGATCCATAAAGTATATTAATTCCATCACATTCTTTGGTGTAGACCATTCTCTGATGGCCTCAATCTTCTCAAGATATACAACTATCCCATCCTTCGAAATAATATGCCCCAAGTAATGGATCTTCTCCTGATAAAGCGAGCACTTTCTCAACTTGGCATACAGTTGGTGCTCTCTTTGCACCTGAAACACCATCCTCAGATGTCGTTCATTCTCTTCTTCCCACATGGAATACACTAGAATGTCATCCAAGAAAACTATAACAAACTTGTCTAGATACTTCCTGAATACACCATTCATTAGGCACATAAAAATAGCGGGTGCATTCGACAACCCAAAAGGAACCACTATGAATTTGTAATGACCATACCTTATTCTAAAGGAGGTCTTGTTGATGTATTCATCCTTTATCCTTACCTGGTGATATCTAGACCTGAGATATATATTTGAAAATATCTTCACATCCTTCAACTGATCAAAGAGGTCATCAATCCTCGGCAGAGGATATTTGTTCTTTACAGTTACTTTGTTCAATTTTTTGAAATTGATACACAATCTCAACGTCCCATCCTTCTTCTTCACGAGAAGGACCGGGGCACCCCAAGGTGACACTCTTGGTTGTATATACCCCTTCTTCAGAATCGCTTCAAGTTGCAATTTCAGTTCTTTCAGCTCTGGCATACTCATTCTGTAAGTAGCTTTTGACACTGGAGCTGCTCCGAGCATCAAGTTTACAAAGAAATCAATATTTCTCTTTGGGGGTAGTCTGGGTACCTCCTGAAATACATATTCAATCTATTTTAGTACTGCATGATCTCCAATATTAGAAACATTATCTTTAGGTGTTTCCTCCACATGGCCTGCAAATAATGGACATCCTTTTCCGTAGCACTTCTTCAACTTCATTGTTAAGATTTTTGTGATAGCAACAACTCTGGGAATTCCTTGGACTGTTTTATGATTCCCTTCCTCATCTAGGAAAGTGAATTCCTTGTTACAATAGTCCAATATGGCATGGTGTTGGTCCAACTAGTCCATCCCAATTAGACAGTCATAAGAACCTAAAGGCAGAACATTCAATTCATCCTTTGTTCTCAGGCCATTCATGTCCACTAGATAAGACTTAACTAACTACGTGACTTTTCTCTTGGTTCCTGTATCCAGCTGCACTAACCAATAATTTTCATGTTTTCTTCTCGACAAATGAAAACTTTCCACCACTCTAGGATCTATATAACTATGGCTAGCCCCTGAATCAATTAAAATAGTAAATGGTTGGTTGTTAATCATACCTTCCACTTCAATCGTGTGCAACTGATATTCATCTTGCTTGTTGTCCAAGGCTGCGTAGATCCTTGGCATTCTACTTATCATGTCCTCCACTATTTCAACCTGCTGAACATTATGGAAAAATCTCACTTTTCCATTTTTGTGGTGACAATATTTGTACTTATGGTTTCCCTAACAACCCCAACACTGAATGGGTGTCTACCTTGGCCTTTTTCCCCCTACATCAACCATTCTCAGCTCTCTAAACGATGGTTTTCCTTAAGGAATGTTTCTGAAAAAGGGAGGTTTTCTTCCCTTCTGCCTCTGCTCTTTCTTAAACTTCTCCTGGTCATCCCAATCCTTTTGAAATGTAGGCTTTTCTCTTTGCTGCTCATATAGGAATTTCCCTCTTCTTATCATTTCTTTCATAGTCTTAGTGTCATCATATTGAATCGTATCCCCAATGGAAGGTGGAAAACCACTTAGATACCTCTTAATCTTGACAGTCTCATCTTTAATGAATGAAACATAGCTCAGTAATTCCAAAATTCTTCGTTCATATTCATCAATGGTCATGCTGCCCATCTTGAGTTCAAAGAACTCTTTCATCTTTTTGTCATAGTATCTTTTAGTCAAGTATTTATTCTCAAAATATCTCTTGAATTATTTCCAAGTGATATCTTTCACTCTAATGTGTTGTACCTTCACAAGTTGATCCCACCACATGGATGCCTTTCCTTTTAGTTGATACATTGCAATTCTTCCTTCTGCATGAGAGGAATAATTTTGCAGTTGGAAGTATTTCCTCATGCCAAGCAACCATGTTTCAACATCCTCCTCCTTCTTGTGTTCTGCATCAAATGTTGGAGGCTTAATCTTGTTCATTTCTCCCTTCATTTCATCCACTCCAAATCTCCTATGATTTATGATAGGAGATGGCCTTGAACTACTCTGTTCCCTTCTCTTGGAGTGAAATTGGGAGTGATGATGGTGTTTACCAACACTCCTTGATCTCCTTCCCTCAGAAGTTAGGTGACTCCCTGTTTTGTTCGAGTCCAACTTATTTTCTATTCTCTCTAGACTTTTCATCAACTTTAAGTTGAATTCTCCCTATTGTTCCTTAGATTTCATAATATTCTTTCTATCTGCTTGATGAACCTGGGCATCTTTCTACAATATTTCAATGATTTTCATCATATGCCCTTCCTTATCTATCTCTTCTCCATGCCCATTGGAGTTTGACCCTTCAACTCCCAAATGAACATCCATCCCTTTAGCTTCATTCTCTGAACTGGAATCATTATGTGTCTCTTCCATTTATTTTGCACTCAGTGGCAATTCTAATCGGTTATGGCACTCGCTAAACTTATGCAAACACAATATGCAGACAACCGAAATTTGTCAGGGCATTATTCCTTAACAAATCCCACAACATTCATAAACAAATTTAAATTAATAAAACATTCATATTTCATGAATTTTCCGAGCTCTACTCAGCTTTGTAAAACTCCTTCAATATCTATCCCCTTCTCTCTTAATCCCCAACCTAGGTTATCACGACTCGTGACCACTCGCTGAGAAAAAAGGGCACTTCACGACTTTGCATTTCAGGAAGTTTCAAAGAACTTCACAACAACTTCTTGAATTCTAGACTAACGAAATCATGACATAGGGTGGATCAATCATCCATGTCTACCCAACATCCAATGCCTGACACTCACTGTGGAACCTCAGGTGTCTAAGTTCTGGTACTTCAAGACTTCGGAATATTTCATATCTTCACACCCCAAACACTTCCACATCACCTTAGGTAACACCATTACCTTACATCACTTAACATTTTCCCAACTGCGGGGGCAAGCAATGGTGGTTTTAGAGTAACCCTCCTTTCATCCTACAATTTTCCTAATGCTGACACGTAACCCCTCAGAGAAACCATGGTTTGGATTGTGGGACTTCCTTGGATAATTATCTTTCATGCAACTTGGGTCCCCGCAATGTCTCCTGGTCGTTGATCTTGAGGTATCAGGATCAATGCCACTGTGGGTCCTCTGAACCTTAACTTCATTATGTAACCTCAGGCCCCACTAACCCTTCTCTCGTAGGATGCCACATGTAGGAATACTAGCGACACCATCCGACCCCACCACGTCTACTCCTTCGTTTCAGAACATTGGGATTCAGGAATTTGTGCAACAACACATCCTATTCTCCCGACAGTGGAACTCCTGAAATTACAATCTGCTCTTCTTCTTGAACCAATGGTCAATCTCTTTTCTCCAAATCTACAGTGTATATCTCCCTCGGGACTTCGAGGTTTCAGGTTTTGGGTGTTTATGCCTCTGCACACACCACTTCTCTTGATTGACAAAATCTGAAGGGATTCCAGAATAACCCTCCTGTACCTTATCCAAATTTCACGGTCATATTGAATTTCCCTTCCTTCTGAATAGATCATATAATGTAGAACAAACTCTATTACTCTACGGATTTCCAAAGGAATCCATGGCTAACTACCTCGCAAAACTACCATATCTAACGATCATGAAGGATTATCCTTCTCCTAACAGAGCCTATGGCTACAACACCCCAATTGTTGAGCGCTCTATGTTTCTGTGGTCAAATACCACATCGGCTGCAGTTTTACTCTACCGCTACTCCTCTTGAGCTTCATAATATGGCCAAGTAACCCCTTGGCACTTAGAAATGTTCTGAGGTCCGAAATTAGTCCTCTAGACACAATTTCCTCTCGAAACCTCGGGTCCAATTATCTGGCTCATCTAGGCTCAGCATTGAAACCTTGGGCTCTGATACCATATTGTAACGTCCCCAACTATCAAACCCACTGCCAGGAAACGCTACTATGCAGAATAACACGTATGTAGTATGCATTTAAATTAAGTTAAATGACTTAACACAGACTAAACATATATTTTCTGCTAACATATAGAATTAATGGAATTAACAATAAATATCATTGCAACAGAATACATGATAATATTACAAGCATCACAGACATGCATTTTAATTAAAATTAAACACATAATGATACTTATCTTTGAAACTGTAGTAACTCCAAAAACTACGTGCAGACCTTCCACAAACCTCCCAGCCTTAGACCATGCTTCTCATCATTCTTAGCAGTGGGTTACCTCCGATTTGGGACTAAGCTCCACCCAAGGCAAGGGAATCCTAGACTAGGCTGAGGTTACAGGAAAACTGCACAGTGCAACCAGAAGGATTCTCTTTTGGAACCTTCTTACACCCACTACTCATGGAATATCATTCCCCACATGTTTTTTCCACTCGGGAGTATACACCTTCACAAGCACAATCCATCGATGCTTCACCTCCCTCTGTGGGTCTCGGAAATAGGACGGATCAACAATTCTCAGAGATTCATAGCTGGTGTTGGACTCTCTCTGGGAGAAAACCAATTCCCAACAGACTCTCTCACCTGGAGAGAGTTTCTCATAGGCTTGAAAACCTGCCTCTTCAACCATGGTCCTAACAATCCACTTCTTCAACCAGTTTCAACCCAAATCCTGCAACATGAGGATAACAACAACAATAATTGGTCAATTCCACTTAGGAAAAATAGAAGGGAACAACCCAAAGATAGTTTGGCTACAGACTCGAATCTGCAAGGGAGGATAGGTTGGCCTCACAGGGTACACAACTGAGAGGCTCAATACATAGGTTTTCCACTAGTTTCAGGGTGTGTGATAAGAAATCCACGCAGAGGTCAAACACAGACTCGACAATTCAGACAGAGAATACATCGGATTTTCAGGAAAACATTACAATTTTCTGGTTTCAGAGCTGCATGAGGGTATGCAGAGATCAAATGAAACACTATTCGGTTCAGACAGATGTACACAAGAATGGAGGAAGACCCCCATCATGACTCAATTCTTGGGTTAAATTGCATGTTCTTGGGACAACACATGTCACCCATGAAGCTGCATGCACTCAATCAAGTATGCGATCCCTTTTCTAGGAGGTTAGGATAAAATTATACCATTCACACCACTTTGGAATAATAATAAATTATTAGTCCCAAGGACTTAATCCCCTAAGCTTAGCCCCTCTTTCCAACCTTTCAACCCCCTTTCCCTTACCCACCTTGTGGAAGCTTAGTCCCCCATCACTCTTTATTTGTGGTCAGTCTACATGCAGTGATGTTTAATCTTTATTAATGTTATTCATAATTACATATACAAAAACAAGCTCTTGGCCTTTAACACTTATGCTCTCTAACCTAATAAACACATAAGCCCACCAGCTTATCAATACTCGACTCACCAGCCTACAAAACATGATTAAAATTCATAAACATGATTACAATTCATAATTACAACTCGGGCTCTATCGAGGGATATTACACTAGAGATATAGACCATAGGAGATCTACAAGCGGGTATGTGTTTAACCTATTTGGAGGAGCAATAAGTTGGATGAGCAAAAGACAGGTTGTAGTGGAACTTTCAACTATAGAAGTTGAATACATGGCAGCCACCCATGCAAGTAAGGAAGAAGTATGGTTACAAAGATTGTGTTCAAGTATTGGGTTAGTATAGCAAGCTGTAAGGATAGATTGTGACAGTTAGTGTGAAATTTTTCTAGAGAAGAAACCAGATTATTATTCAAAGGAAAAGCATACTGATATTCAATATCACTTTGTGAGAGACATGGTTGAAGAAAAGAAAGTGTTGTTAATGAAGGTGGACACTTTGAATAATGTTGCAGATTCATTAACAAAATCTGTGATTACTGAGAAGTTCTCTTGGTGTAGAGGATCCATGGGCATTAATTCCCTGGATTGTTGACTATGTAACCATGTAACCCCCTGTATGCAAAGAAAACAACAAGTGGGAGAATGTTGGATATGTGTTATGTTCTTTGGAGAATGTTGGATATGTTATATTATTTCCGCACAGGGGGGTTTCCCCTGTTGGGGGTTGCAGCAGGGTGAAATCCCTTCGCGTGAGGTTTTGGGAGTAGTGCCCCCAATAAATTGTTTTTTTTCTCGGGAAACATATTGCATTTTTGGGCATTTTTTAGGCACATGGATTTTTCCGATGGTTTTCTATTTCCGGTTAAGGAATTAGGGTTGTTCACTAATCCATGTCATTGGGTTAGGGTTTTGTATGCCATTGGCTCCTATATGTATATTGTATTGTAAACAATGTATCACTATGAATGAATATAGAATATGTTGGTCTTCTCGGTTTGGGTTTCTAGGGGGGAAATATTTGTGTAATGTTTGTATTTTCCATTATATCTTTTCTGTTCTTTTAATGAAAAATTGTTTGTAGTAAATAGTGTACAAGGTTAAAATCTACAATAGTGTGAGTGTTAACCAATTTATTCCATACCTTGTGCACCAAGCTAGGTATCAAATACTGTGAGAAACATCTCATGCTCAAGTACCGTGAGGGTCTACATAGATACATCCAAATAGAAATGGATTTTATATACATCTCATCCTTGGGCATGACCTATCGACATGCTATCAAAATTGAGCAGAAGCGTAAACAAAAGATGCTACATTTTGGGTCTATGAACCCCTCACAACAAAAGCAAGAAAAATGTGGTCCCGACCCATAGAACAAAGGGCATAGAAAGGATGTACGGCCTCATGAAAACCATTCTAAACTGCAAAAAAATAAGGCCAATGGGAAGACAAAGAAAGACACTCAAAAGTGGTGTGAGTTCCATAAGATTGCCTGACATAACATCGTTGAATATTTGTGAAAGTAGTCAATGGTGGCCGAGGTGAAAGCCTCTAAATCAGATGTGGGCTCCGACATTGAGTCAAAACTAGAAAAATGAAGATGGTTCATTGATGAAGAACCCAGTGTCATTTTTCTACCACTAAGGTCCATCCCGGTGAACCTGGTGAACTTGAGGAAGGTGAGTGCCTCTATCATTCACATATGTCGGTGAAGGGTACTCCACTGCATTTCATCTTTGGTTGTCTTAGCGACAAGAACCTCATATTAGTAGAGGTTGTGAAGCAGTTGGATCTATCGACAAAACCACACCCACAATTGTGCACCATCAGTTGGCTCCACCAAGGGAGTGATCTCTACGTCAACCAATAGTGTCACCTTCCCTACAACATCAATACCTTCAAAGATGAGGTATTGTGTGATATCGCCCCACTTGAATTTTCCGGTGTTCTTTTGGGTCAACCTTATTTATGAAAACTTCATGTTGTATATGAGTCTAGACCTCGTAGTGTTATTGTTACTTTAGACAAAAAATTATACAGGATACCCGAGGCAGTCCCACCTATTGCCATTTCCTTGATCTTTTCCAAGAAATGCAGGAAGTTCATCTCTCATACTGGGAATTTTTCCTTCTTCGTGATTCACGCTCAAAATGAGAGGAAGGTTGTAGACACATCCATGGCCTTCATGGTAGGTTTCACCATGTAGCAGAATTAGGTGGATGATGTCGTGGAAGAAGAAAAGACATATTCTCCTCACCCATTGGGGTGCCTGTACACTGTTAGTTCAAGCACTCAATCTATCTGACCCCTAGTTCATCGCTACCAAATGGGCTAGTCTATCATTGCTCTCTGTTAGAAAATGAGGAAATCAAACACCAAATCTAGGAGCTACTAGAAAAGGGGAACATCTGACCAAGCTCATCACCTTGTGGAAGCCCAATCATGCTTGTGCAGAAGAAAGACAGGTACTGGAGACTCTGCACTGATTATCGGGCCCCAAATAAAATAACAGTCAGGAACCGGTACCCAATTCCTTGAATTGACGATATCCTTGACAAGCTCAAGGGGGATAAATAATTTAGTAATATTGAACTAAAGTCTAGCTACCACCAAGTCCCAATAGAGAAAACCAATGTATGGAATATTTCCTTCAAGTCCAAAGAAGTTATTTTTGAATGGTTGGTCATGCTCTTGGGCTTGAAAAATTCCCAAACAAATTTCATGAGGATGATGGATGATATCTTGTGGCCTTTCATCAATTTTTTTGTGGTGGTGTATTTGGATGACAACCTAATATTAAAAAAGAGTTGGGTGTAAGACTTGCAACATATTCAACAAGTTATGCACACTTTGTGGAAACATGGAAATTTGGAAAAATGGTCCTTCGACATGAACAAGGTCCATTACCTAGGCTACATTTTTTATGAGCACGGGATGCATGTTGATCTAGAAAATATCTAGGTCATTTGTATGGACATCTAGTGGCCTATCATAGTGAGACACTATCAGATACCGTCTGTAAGTACCCCACTTATGACTAATAAATGTACTCCATTATACAAGCTTGTTGCTAGTGTAGGTATTATATTCTCGAGAAGGAGATAGTCATCCACATTGATCGTAATCCTATGATGTTCATCCAGACACAAGGAAAATTGTCGAATGAATGCCATCAAAGGTGTTCCACATACTTGCATTAGTTCCATATCAACATAAAGTATAAGATATGGAACACCAACCATGTTGTTCACTTCCTCAATCTACCTCTAGTTACGGCATTATCCACGGTGCTACACTCCCATGAACATGAGACCTCAGAGTGGCCCCACCTCTATGAGAGAAATCCTGACTTCACCACTACCTACCATATGTTGGGAGAAAACATAGATGTCACTGATTTTCATCTTCAGGATGGGTTGTTGTGCCATCTAAGCCATCTCTACGTCCAATCAAGTGAGTGAGCGAAGTTTATTTGGGAATCTCACTATAGTCAGGTGGCAGGACACTTTGGCATAGAAAAGATAGTGGTAATTTTGGAGCAACATTTCTATTGGTTGAAACTTCAAGAAGATGTTAGCAAGTATATTAGGTCTTACATGGCCTGTGTCATTGCCAAATCATCCATTAAGAAACAATGAATGCACACCCATATTCCTACTCCCGATAGCTCCTGGGAATCCATTTCTATGGAATACATGTCGAGCCTTCCTTCAACCAAGCAGGGAAATGTCTATGTTTTTCTGGTGGTTGATCAATTTTCCAAGATGGTGATTTTGGTCACCTGCAAGAGGAGAATCACAATGGAGGCCACTTCCAAGATATTCTTTGAATGAGTATGGGTACATTTTGTGATACCACAAACCATCATCTCAGATTCAGATAGTTGGTTCCTCAACACATTTTGGTCGAGCCTCTAGTCACGACTAGAAACCAAGATCACCAAATCCATAGCCTTTCACCCCAAAAAGGATGGCCAAACCGAGGTCATCAGTAGGATGATCATGTATATCTTGCACATGTACAATTACAAACATATGTGCACATGGGATGAGAGTATTCCCTATGTTCAGAATAGTTACAATAGAGTCATACATAGCTTAACTAGCCACAACCCCTTTCAGGTGGGGTTGGGATTTCAACCCTTGGGTCCCATGGATGTTGCACTACCCCTTGCATCCATAGAGGAATAATTTTCCCATGCTCAAACCAAAGTTGAAAAATTCACCTAATTCATTGAATGAATCCAACACATCCACCAACAGGTTCAATATATTTTTCAAAATTCCAATGCCAAGTATAAGAAACGTCATGATCAACATCGTGTGCCATGCAAGTTTCAGGTAGGAGATAAAGTTTGGTTTCATTTACAGAAAGAATTCCTTATAGGACCCCATCTAAATATTTTTCCACTCTGCTATGGACCTTAAACCATCATCGAATTTATGAGTGACAATTCTTTTGAGCTCAACATCTCCCCCTTCCTTGGCTTTCACCCAGTATTTAATGTGGACCTCCTTTGGCCATACTTTCCACCATTATTGGACAACTCAAAGATAGAAGAACAATTGAAACCGACTGATATCAACACTAACTGCATGGAATAGGAATTCATAGATCATATCATGGACACATAGGTCAATGGTACTAGCCAACAAAAGATTCAACTTTATCGTGTTGTCAAAGTGCGACAACTCCTACACCAAGGCAAGTGGGTCACCCGGGGCCAAATTTAGCAGATATTTCCTCATATGATTGGGGAACTCAACAAAATGGAGACCTGATCTAGGTGCATATTAGTGGCCACCCACCTATTCCAACTGGCTCAAAATATTTTTCTAGCAAATAAATGTTTTTATAAGTTTTTCGATCCCTAAACTTTCATGGACATTTTGAGGGCCTAAATGACGTTTTTTAGGATCTAGCACCTAAAATATAGCCAAAGGATTTAATTAGTCCCCCAAAATTAATTTCTGCATCGATACCTTTCCAACAAGCTATCGTACGCCCCAAGAGGATATCTTATGCCAAAGTTATGCCCTCGGGAAGTTGATACACCAAACTACCCAAAACGGGGTCCACAAAACTATTGGCTTTTCATCTTCTAGGGTTAGGGTTTTGGATTTTATTTATGAAAAAATGCCTTTGTATCCTCATTGTAAGAAAATATTCTTACGAATGTGAGTAGCCATCGCATATCTTCTGAGAGATAAGCTTCCACCATTATGGCAGTCTTTCACTCTGTATTTCTATAGTTTTGTACATTTCACTCATTAATAGAAATTGTATATTATTGTATCTATGTGTTTATGGTTGCATCTATGATATATTTCTGTTATATTATTGGATATCCAAGATATCTTTGTACATTTATTTATTATATATCCTCTATCATTTTGTTCTAAAAATAATTTGGATCAGTGGTATCACATTAGGTTGCTCTTGATCATTTTTTTCAGTGCATGTCCTCGATGAGGTCCGAGTATAGAAAGTTGGGTCTTGAGCTTGTCTCTCTTGAGGAAAATTGCTCTCATACTCCCAAGAAAACTTACATGGTGGAAGAAAATAAAAACGACAGAGCAGGAGATTATATTAATATGTTGCTTGAGCAAGCTCTCACATGACAGAGGGACAAAATGATGGAGAATTTTTCCCACATCCATCCACGCATGTCGATAACAGTAGGTGAATCTTCATAAAGATGCCACTTTGGTGGCACCTCACCTTTTAAGGTACAATTTAATTTTGATATTTCCATATTTGAAGGAAATATAGATGTGGATTCCCTATAAAAATGGTTAAATATGATAGAAGGTTATTTCTCTATTAATAATTTCTCCGACAAGGAAAATATCACCTTCACACTCTTTAAGGCTCTCCTCCTTGTCAAACATTGGTGGGAAAATTATTTGGGAGAAAATTTTCACATAGGATTCTAGAATAAATGAGGTCGAGCCCAATTGGAATTTTTTTGTGGATGCAGTCAAGGAACATTATTACCCTATTGGAAACTATGATGAACAGTACATGAGATGGACCACACTATGGCAAGAGAGGGGCCAAGAAGTGTCATAGTTCACCAATACCTTTCATACCTTGCATACCAAGATGGTATCAAATAATCTGATCCACATCTAGTTCTGAAATACCATGGGACTCTACACAAATACATCCAAACTGAAATGAATTTTCTAGACATCTCATCGTTGGGTGTTACTTATCGATATGTTGTTAAAATAGAGAATAAATTTAAGCACCAGAATAAGAGGGAGTTCAGTTATGCAAATCCGCAACAACCAAATTATGGTAAAAGTGACCCTAACAACCATCCTCCAGAAAACAATTCCAAGCAACAGGAAAAGAAGGGTAATGAAAAGACGAATAAGGACATTTGAAAATGGTGCAATTTCAAAAAAATACCCCAGAAAAACACCAATGAATGTCACTCAAAACATTCATTGGTGGTCGAGATCAAATACAAGGAGTCGAACCCTGATTCAGAATCTGATTTAGAAAATACTAGTAGAAGATAGATCATCGACGTAGACCCCACTACTACTGTTGTGACCATAAAAATTCAACCAGAAGAACTAGACTCAAGAGGGGGAGCACCTTTTTCATTCACAAATATGGGTGAAGGGGACCCTACTACATTTTATTATTGATAGTGGAAGCTAGAAGAACCTCATCTTTGCAAAGGTCATCAAACAGTTGGATTTGTCGACAACACAACACCTACAACCATACAACATTGGGTGTCCTCGCCAAGGACGAGATATTTGTATCATCCAGTAGTGTCAATTGTCATATGGTATCCATCCCTTCAAGGATGAGGTATTTTTTTATGTTTCCCTGCTAGATTTCTTTGATGTTCTCTTGGGCCATCCATATATGTGGAAGCACCATGTTATTTATGAGTCTCGACCCCGTATTGTCATTGTTACTTTGGGGGGTCATTTCTAGAGGATACCAGAGGTAGTTTTGAATATTGTCCCACCTAAATAGTTCTGCAAGGTAGTATCTCATACTACAAAATTCAGCTTCTTCACAATATGTTCAAAAGGTGAACAAAATAACACTGCAACCACTACAGCCTCAGTCCAAGCACATTTTTTCTAGCAGAAGTAGGTCAAAAATATTGAAGAAAAGAGGAAGGATTCCTTCTGCACACATTCATATCATGTATCCGGAATGGTTAAAAATTTACAACCGTTCTAGCCACAGGTTCATGACAGCCTACAACAAGCTAAGCAGTGCAACTTCGCAAGCAAGGAAAGCGGCTCATCAAGATGCAGATTCAAGAAACACTTTTCCCTATCCCCCATGCACTCAACACAATGGATACCATTGCTTCCTAAGGAGGTAAAATTTATCGAAGTGGATATTGGTGGCCTCCCACCTATTCCAACTGGCTCAAAACAGTTTTCTAGCAACTTACTATTTTAGCAGTTTTTCGATTCCTAAACTTCCGAGGCAATTTTGAGGGCCGAAATGAATTTTTTCAGGATCGAGCACCTAAATGGTTGCCAAAGGATCTTATTGAGCCCCCAAAATTAATCTTCTCAATGATACCTTTCCAATGAGCTATTATGTTCCCAAAATGAATATTGTATGCCAAAGTTACGCCCCCAGGAAGTTGATACACCAAACTACCCAGAACAGGGTCCACAAAATTGTTGGATTTCATGTTTTGGGGTTAGGGATTTGGAATTTCTTTATGATAAAAAGGCATTTAGAGCCTCATTGTAAAATTATATTCTTGTGAATGTGATTATCCATCACATATCTTCTCATAGATAATCTTCCACCATTTGAGTGAGTCTTTCACTCTATATTTCTACAGTTTTGTACATTTCGGTCATTAATAGAAATTGTGTATTATTGTATCTTTGTGTTTGTGGTTGCATCTATGATATATTATTGGATATCTGAGATATCTCTCTACATTTATTTATTATATCTTCGCTCTCATTTTGTGCCAAAAATAATCTGGATCAAGAGCATTGCTTCCTAAGGGGGGAGGATTGATCCAAGTGGATATTGGTGGCCACCCACCTCTTCCAACGGGCTCACATATAGTTTTCATATTGGAAATTGTTTTATATTGTTTTGGGTCCTAAACTTCCGCGGCTGTTTTGAGGCCCTAAACAAAATTTTTTAGGCTCGCCACAATCACATTATTAATGGAGTCATAGTGTGATGGAATAATGTGTAGTCCTCGGATAGACCTTTCTAACATGATATCATGTGACTAAAATGAAGATCGTATGGAAAATTTATGACCCCAGGAAGTTGATGTACCAACTTACCCCATTGGAGCCCACATAGCTTTTGGCGCTTCATCTCTTAGGGTTAAGTTTTTGGATGTCTAGGGTTTTATGATTACTTCTTGATGATAAAAAGGCCTCGAGGCCTCATTGTAAGGCGCTCAGGAGAATGCACTTAGCCACCACATCTCTTCTCAATTATTAGCTACCACCATTCGAGATAGATTGTTTCATTATACATTTTACAGTTCAATAGATTTATTTATTGAATAGAAGTTAAGTTTCATTGTATCCTTGTTATTGTTCTCTATATATTTGTGTTAATGTTATAGATCTATGTTTCATTTCATTTTGCTCATAAATATAGATCATATATAGAATGCAGTGTGGATTTCCTCCTAATTTACAAAAGAAAACTCACCACTTGGTTTAAGGAGAAGCACCAAAGAAATTTTGAATGTGAGTTTGGGTTTTCTTCATAGAAGAGAGATCTACGTTATTTAGGAGAAATATGGAGTCATGTATACTGGAACAGAGGAATGTATGGACTAGTTGGATCATGTGCATTGGTGTTGTGTGGACACCAAAACAAGTAGGAATACAAATTTCTCTTGGAAGGATAGAGGTTCTAGAACAAAATCTAGCAATGAGATCAAGATTCTGACGAATTTATGCTACTTTCATGGTGCATAATGTTAAAACTAATCTCATTGTCACCTTTGTCTTCCAGCACACCTGGTTGAGTGGAGTTAGACTCTAGTTCGTCTTTTAGTCAAGTTATTGTTTACTACAATGTCAGGTAGATATCTGTTGGATCTGTTATGTATTATGTGAAATCTATTTAATAGATAGAAGGGTATTGAAACCCTAAGGAGTTTTTCCACATATATGTGTTAATGTTTAATTTTCTCTCTTCCTCTAAACTTTATGATGAGTTTCCATAATCTTTATTCCAATATGAATATGACTTGGTCTTCTCACAAACAATTGCTCTGGTTATTGACTCCTCCAGTTGAACTGAATTCTAGAAACAACTTGAGTTATTTAATTTGTTGGTTCTTTCATCAATTTGATTGGGCCTGTTAATGTTGATACCTTCCATCCAAGAAATGGTAATCTGACTACATATGACATGGATAAATATTTCTATGGATGTTTTAGAGTCCCTCTACTTAACATATTTCCCGATAGGTTGTAGTGGTAGATAATGAAAGTCCAATCATTGTTACATTGAACTCTAGTGTAGTCGAGCTTCTTGGAATCTCTCCAAAGCACCTGAGTTTAGTTTCCACACACTTGACCTCCAACACAAGAATTAGAAGAGAATCATATCGTTTCCACAGGATCTTAATATCCCATCTCTTTGAAAATAATTCAACTATATATATAACCAGATTGTTGCATATCATAGACTTTCATGTGTTTATTTGCATAGTTCTATGTGAAAGTCCCCATGGTACAATCCCATATGAGAGGGCCGACACTTATAAACCAAAAATAGCAATGGTTTAAAATTTGATCAACCTTTTTCAAGAAAACACTAAAAACACTAGTGCTCAAGAGAATCCTTGAATATCTAGTCGCATGGGTGTTGTAACTGAATGGACACATTGCAGATGAAAAATGAAAATCTAGGAATCAAAGAGGATAGAGGATTTGAGTTGGACTTAGGTGATAGATTAAGGTATTTTCTTAAATCTATAGTTCTACAAATTTTTTAATAGGTGCCACTAGAAACTTAGGGCCAACCCAAGGACTAGTTATTCTTGGCAAGAACTATGAGTTATGGTCCTTGTGAATGAAATTATTCCTTCAAGCAAAATAATTATTGAAACCTATGGAGAATGGATTCACAAAGCCACCCACAACAAACTTATATGCCATGATAATTACATAGAAAAATGTTCTTGCAGAACTTAGAAAGAAAGCAAACAAGGCCAAGTACTGGATTCAAAATCCGAGAGATGACTCAATTTTTTCGAAGATAACTAGTGTTTCCACAACAAAACAAGCCTAGGATATTCTCAAATTAGCCCATCAGGGAAATGATAAAGTGAAGACAATCAAGCTTCATACTTTGAGAACTCGGTTTGAAACTATGAAGATGAGTGACATGGAAAATGTTGACTCTTAGAATCAAGGAGGAAGAGGGAGAAAATGGATAGATAAATCCAAAATTCATTGTTGCTATTGCAGAAATTTTGATTACTATGTTGGGTCACCAAAGTACCATCTTTTTACCAACCTTTCACTTAACTTTCAAGTAACTTTCACTTCACTTTTAACCATACTTCTCTTTCCCACACCCTTACATTAAACCATTTTCATGATTACATGGGTTTTAGACATATTATTTTCCAATGCATCTATTTTAGTGTTTTTGAGTGAATTTATGATTAAATATTGGAAAAATGACATGTTTACACTTATATAT
>SNQJ01S0003513.1:64592-93242 GCA_010110895.2 Picea sitchensis | reverse complement strand
ATTCAATTTCCATTCTGAATAAATCTCCCACAACAAGTGCGAAGGATAAAGTACCTCAAGAGACATGGAATGAAACAAAGTTGGATGTTTCTCACTTTAGAATTTTTGGATGCATTGCTTTTGCACATATCCTTAAAGAGCTAAGAAAGAAACTTGTCAACATAAGTGAAAAATGCATCTTCAGAAGATACAATGAACAATAAAAATCCTATATATTATACAATCCAATCACCAAGAAATTTCTCATGAGAAGGGATGTCAAGTTCTTAGAAAAAAAATCATGGAGTGAGCATGATAATGAGACATCTGATAGTCAAAATATACTACAACAAATTGATGAAAAAACAAAAAATTCAGAACAACAAGCACATCCACCAAGACTGCCAATATTACAGGTACAAATACAACAATAACACTATGTGAATGGTTCTTATTCCAAAAGTGAATCATCTACTTCGGCATAAAATCAGTGAACAAGGAGTATAAGGGAAATTTATGAGCAGAACAATGACATTGAGAAGCAAGGTAATTTTGTGTTACTATCCTGTCAGCCAACCTTCGTTGAAGAAGCAGTAAAAGAGGAACATCAGGTACATGAAATGAATGAGGAAATTGAAGCCATATAAAGGAACAAGACTTGGTAACTTATTGATCTTCCAGTAGAGAAATCCAACATAGTTGTCAAGTGGGTATACAAAAAAAAACTTAATGAAAAAGGAAAGATTTAAAAGAATAAGGCAAGGTTGGTTTCCAAAGGTTTCTCTCAACAACTTGCCATTGACTATGGAGAAACTTTTGCTCCTATAGAAATGTTAGATATGGTAAGGAACATTTTATCCATTGCAACTCAAAACAAATGTCAAGTCTACCAGTTAGATGTAAAGTCATCCTTTTTTAATGACATACTGCAAGAAGAAGTATATGTGGATCAACCACCTGGTTTTGAGATCAAAGTACAAGAGGATACATTATATATGTTGAATAAATTCTTGCATGGCTCAAAGAAAGATCCAAGATCTTGGTATAATTGAATTGAATCTCATATTATCAAAAGTGGATTCAGCAGGAGTAGTAATGAGCCAAATCTCTATACAAAATCAGATCATGAAGAAAAAATTATCATTGTTTGTCTTTATGTTGATGATATGATTTATACAATAAATACGATGTTAGAAGAATTTAAAGTTGTCATGAAAACATAGTTTGATATGAATGCTATTGTTCTCATGAAATGTTTTTGGGAATTGAAGTTGAGAAATCCTCCCATGGTATTTTTGTTTGTCAGCAAAATTATGCTACAAACATTTTGAAAATATTTAAAATGGATAAATGAAAGCCAACAAAAAATCTTATTGCACTAGAATTAAGTAAACAAGATGAAGTCTCAACAGTTGATTCAAATTTATATAAGAGGCTAGTATGTATTTGCATGTACCTTACTGCAACTAGACCTGATATAATGTTTGCAACAAGATTTGTTTCTAGCTTTATGAATCCCCCAAGGATTCTCACTAAAAAAGTTGGAAAATAATCCTAAGGTATGTTGAAGGGACACTTAAATATGGTTTGTGGTACACAAATTTTGAAGATTATTCACTTGCAGGGTACATAGAAAATGATTTTGCAGGCACCGTAGATGATAGGAAAAAGACATTTGGATATTTTTTTCATTGGGAACCAATCTGATTTTATGGGCATCTAAGAAACAATCCATAGTTTCAATATCTTCTTCAAAGGCAAAATATGTAGCAACAACTTCAACATCATGCCAAGTAGTATGAATGATAATACTTTTAAATGATTTGAAAATTATGGAAAAGGAGCCAACTCCTATTTTTTGTGATAACAACCGAGCCATCGCATTCTCAAATAATCTTGTGTTTCATAAGAAAAGAAAACACATTAACACTTGTTTCAATTTCATCTGAGATTTTGTCAATAATGGTGATATTTCTCTTCAATTTTGTGGATCAGGAGATGATTAGCTACCAGACATTTTAATTAAACCACTAGGAAAAACTCCAATAAAAATCTTTGGAATGGAAACCCTAGGCACTAGCCAATGAAGGAGAACAATAATAAATGTTGGAGTGTGACTTCAATACCCTCAATTATCATAATACCTGTAATATAGTCCCATGGTTCCTTAGATCCTGACAGTGGGTTTGTTGTCAAATAAAAGAGAACGTAGTTGATTGTTCTCCAAGTGAAGATGCTCGTTGGAAGGATCAAAATAGGGAGAACTTGAATTCCCTCACAATCTAATAACATACATAATAGAGTCATGTGTGAATGAAATATACCCACAAGGTGTCAATGTGTGTAAAACAGGGAACCATGATCACTCTAAAATGGCAGATAATGCTTGGATTGAGAGAAAATGCAATGTAGGGAGGACATAAGACATAGGTTCCCTTCACTGTCCAAAGTGTTGAAAATGTACTAGCTAATTTCCCACGTGGTTTCATGCACATCAGCTAAAAATAGAATTTGCATGCATGCACACTACAATGAACAGTTTGTGTAACTGGTGGATCATATTGTCAATTTTTCTAATTGTTTGATAGACGTTATGTATACGAGCATACCCATAGAGGTGAAGTGAGAAATGTAGTATATAATAGTGTGTGTAAAGAGATGAGAGTATGGTTGTATTCCTATGGTTGGTTATTTTAACTATCCCTTGAATAATAAGAATATCAATTATCATTTACCCATGGTTTTTCTAGTATTGGGTTTCCATGTAAATAACTGTGTCAATTGTGTGATTGTTCTTGTTTCTGGTTTGTTCTTGGTTTTTCTTTCTTTTCCATTAAAACCTTGTTATTTTTATGCTTTTGCTTCCCAACAAGTGGTACCAAAGCACAGAGTTGAAGGATCTGAGAGCGAAGGAGAAGAGAATATGTTCACTGGATATCAGAGTAGGTTAACTGAGACAAGAAAATTTGTGTGACTTAAAGAGAGGCATTGGATGAGATATTGTGTGCAGAAGAAAGAGCACCCAATTTCATATTGTGAGGGTGAGTTTCTACGGAAACTGACACATGGAGATCCATGTGCCGAGTGTAGGAGGGAGATAATTTTTTGTCTATCCTGGGCCATCCCTATCAAGGGGGGAAATAATTCACTCGAAAAATTCCCCTTACGGAAGGAGTGATACACTCGTGGAGATATTTCCATGGAGTATTCACATTGAAAATTATTTACTTTTCATTCATGGAAAGTCATGGTAATGTATGGAAATTTGTTTACGCATAGAGCGATGACTCTGATAAGACGTGGAAAGTGTTTTCATGAGAATTCTAAGTTTGAAGTGGAGTAATTTAATGGGAAGAATAACTTTGATTTATGGAACCTCAATATGTGGGATCTTCTCATACAACAAGGCACAAACAATAGCAGTGATGGTTGATGTAAGACCTTAATTTCTATTTTTAGCTCACTATTTTCCTTTCTTAATTTTCTTTACAACATAATAATCGACAACAACATGATAATCAATGATCCCAGGGATCAAATTTTGCTAAAAATTCAAAGTGCTCAGAATCACTTCAAATCGAACGGGAGCGTAGGCCTCCTCATCATGAACCCAACGCAACTCATTTGGGTTCAAACGAACGTCAGATGAGAGAGATATCACGTTCTGTTCAAAACGACAAACAGGCAAAAAAAAAATGTGTTGACTGTGCAGTTCGTACAGTCCGTATGAATGTTGACATGGTAGACCGTACGACATGTGGCAGATCCGTACGACATATGGTAGGGACGTATGATACGTGGCAGGTGTTGGTTGGCAGGATTGTGGATGAGTTGGCATATGACACATGTCATCGGTGGCAAATGAAATGCTGACACGTGGCCCACTCAGTGGTCACCACGTCTCACCTTGGCGTTGGTTTAAAATTTATGTTGTTGGTTGGATTCGACCCCGTGACCTCCGAGTAGGGGTAACGCTTTGGGAAGGGCCACCCAACCAGTGTGCCCACAAGTGTTTCTTATTATATATATGTTAAACAATATATATAAATTGCAATAGTTTTGGTATGGGGTGCGGTCCGGGCTGGGGCTTAGCCCCCGACCCCCGATCATGTGTGTATTCAATATAACCACTAGTGCGTGCCTCTGACCCATTACCATATGGTTTAAAATGTGGCCCTTTTTATGTATTGCACGTGGTCATATGGTGCTTCACATGCCCACGGTCCTAGGCGTTTAGGGGCTAACGCATAACCGTCCTATAGTTCGCATCATTTGTGCAGTTACGCCCAATGCTGAGTTTTAACACATATATGCGCATGGGGGCTAGGTTGAGGAGCAAGACGTGCATTTTTTTGATCCAGAGACAACAAGTTTGAAGGGGAACTTCCAGGAAGCCTATCTTCTTCAATTTTTGGCCAAACAAGGTGCCGAAAAAGGCTAGCTAGGGGTTTTTGGACATTCTGAAGCCATTGGAGCCATCTATTTGGAATTTTGAGCATTGTAAATAACATATTTTAGAACTTTGAGAAAATAGTACAAAAGATCCATTGGAAGCTAGACCAAGAGATGTAGCCCAAGAGAGGGGTGAACTCCTTTATCATTTGTTGTGGTATTTGTTTTCTGTTCACTGTTATTTGTTGTTGTTTATATGAATCTTAAATGTGTAATTTCTATAAAAGTTGTGTTTGCAAAATTGATCCATTTGCATAAGAACACTTGAATTAAAACTTGTTGTGCATTTGTGTTCTCTGCTCACCTATTTTTGTTGATTATATGCATCTTGAAAATGTAATTTCTATAAAAGTTGTGTTTGCAAAATTGGTCCATTCGCATAAAAACACTGGAATTAAAACTTGCAAATATTTTCAAGAATACAAGTCTCATCATTTTTAGACTGTTATAATGTGAGCATAGGGTTTTTGAAGACTTGATTAATTGCAAGTTTTTTGTTTTCTAATAACAATGCTTTGAAACCACAAGAGGATAAGGTCAACTTGTACAACCAAGTTCTCATCCCTTCAAGAAGAAATATTATATCATCACCTAAAGCTTCAAGGAGGCATTCACCAAGTATGGCTCATGAAGAGAGTCATGAACATATTCCTATATAGAAGATGAAGATCTTAGAAAGGTTATCATGGAAATGAGAGAAATGATGAAACTCTTGATGAAGAAAGGAATACAGGTTGTGCAAGGTGAAGGCTACACCCCTTCAAAGCACAAGGGAAACAATGGTGATAAACTCCAAATGGAAAATGGAGGGAATGGTGCTTCCACCACCCCTCACTTCCATCTCTCTCTTCTTCTCTTCTACCAGCCCAAGAATCTCTTCCAAATTCTCCAAAAGGACATGTGGTAAAACCCCTTCACAAATTCCTTTGTTAAAGCTTGATATTAAATTTGAAATTGCCAATGTTCAATGGAGAGGTAAATGCCGAAAAATTAGATAATTGGATTCATCAAATCGAGGTGTATTGTAGGATACAAAAAATCCAGATGATGATGAAACTAAGATTCAGTTTGCTTATTTAAGATTGGATAGTGAAACACTCCATTTGGTGGGAATCCAAGACCTAAGAGGACATGAAGAACATGGTAAATTTTTATCCTCATGGAATGATTTTATTATTGAAATTAAAACAATTCCTACCCATTGGCATATATGAAAAAATCTACTATGGATTAAAATTTTAGACAAGCTAAAGGACAAATGTGCAAATATTTACTCAAGAATTTTAGGAGAAGAGATTGGTTTGGGGAGTAGATTTGTTCCTCTCAAGAAACTTGTACTCACATTGGAGGTTTTCATAGTTACTTGAGGCATACAATATTTATGTTTATCCCTTCAAATCTAGATGAAGTTTGTGTTCAAAGCCACCCATTTTGCTTTTTATGGAAGGAATGAAACTCATGAGGGTAAATAAGAAGCCTTTCGGCCATGGAGACAAAGGAAATAATCTTTTAGTTTATGTTTTCTTACTTTGTTCTTGGAAGAATCTCGATTCTCACTCCAAATGTGGGACCTAGTAGTGCATTTTCTTCTTTGTTTTAAAGCTTGAATAGGCCTATATGTTTTATTGTTTTATTAGAATTATTTGATGATGTTGATTGTTGATAGGTTATTTGAAACATCTAAGAAGACCTCCTGAATGGGAGCTAGTGTTTCATGCCTACAACAACTAAGCCTTTTAAGTGTATTTTTATTTTCAATGCATGAGTGTTTACTTGATGATCCTGATTGTTGATAGGTTATTTGAAAAATTCCGAGAAGAAGACCTCCCGAATGGGGAGTTTTATGTTTTCATGCCTACAACAACTAAGCCTTTCTAAGTTTATTTATTTTCAATGCACGAGTGTTTACTTGATGATCTTGATTGTTGATGGTTATTTGAAACATTCCGAGAAAACACTAGCTCCCATTCAAGAGGTATTCTCAGAATGTTTCAAATAACCTACAACAACTAAGTCTTATTAAGTGGAATACAAAGAGTTGGATTTGATTGACTTTCTTAGATTAGAGTTAGATGCCTAATTCTGCATATATTTTGTTGGCATCACAAGCTTAATGAAAGCATCCCCTGGTTGATAATTAAATGAATAATTTAAGCAATTGAATTGCCCCAACACACTAAGTGAGAGGAATGAAAAAAAGAAGTAGTCATATCAAAACAAAGGTAGAGAAAATGTCTCCAACACTGAAGAAGAAACTTCTAAAGCAATGTTTATTTCATGTCATACATCTAAGGTCACCTATGACCTTTGGTTGTTGGAAAACATTTGTAGAAACAACATGAAAAGTAAGAAATATTTGATTTATAGCATGGATACTCCTATCAAATCTAAAATTAATCTAGGTGATTATTCTCAAGTAAAATATCTAAGAAAAGGTATTGTGTTTGTTTTAACTAAACAAGATCAACAGAAAGACATACATGATGTTCATTACATACCAAATTGTAAACACAATATGATAAGTTTAGAACAATTAATGGAGATTGGATATGATGTCTTATTCAAAGGATCAACATGCTTAATTTTGGAAAAACCACCAAGTAGGAAACTCATTGCAAAAATTCAAATGACTAAGAATATGATGTTTCCATTAAATTTAAAAGTGTCAATTTGTCCTAGCCATATTCCCAAAATGTCTCAAAACATATATGAGACTCACTATGGAATGCCAGTCGGTCACACTTTGGAAGTCGTATTCTTCCTCAAAAACCTTAAATGGTAAAAAGTATCCTTGTTTTTAACAAACAAGATAGTCCTTGTAAAAGTTGTATAATTGGAAAGCAAAAGAGAGACAACTTTCCAACATCCTCCCATAAAGAAAAAGAAAATTTAAAATTGATTCACATAGATCTCTGCGGACCAATGCAAACCCAATCCATTAGTGGAATTTTTATCTCTGAATCTCATTGATGATTTAATAGGAAAAATGTGTGCATTTATTCTTTTTAAAATAAGTCTAACACTTTTTAAAAGTTTAAAGAATTCAACCAAAAAACATAGTGGAAAGTATGTGAAAGTGCTCAGGTCATATGGAGGAGGGGAATACAACTCAAAGGATTTTGTGTATTTTTGTAGACAACAAGGAATCATAATGAAAATTAAAACCAGATATACTCCTGTTGGAGCGTCGAAAGAAAAATCAAACCATCAAAGTGAACATACGTGGCATGCTTAGAGTGATCTAATTTGTCCAATGACCATTGGGATGTCACCCAATTCAATTTTATCTCAATAAATTCCACAACAAGTGCTAAGGATAAAAGCACCTCAAGAGACATTGAATGAAACAAAGCTGGATGTTTCACTAGAATTTTGGATGCATTGTTTCTAAGTAACATATCCTTAAAGAGCTTGCAGAAAGCAACCTGGCTCACCATATGAAAAAAATGCATCTTTGTAGTATACAATGAATAATCAAAAGCCTACATATTATACAATCCAATCACCAAGAAATTTCTAGTGAGAAATGATATCAAATTATTTGAGAATAAATCATGGAGGAGTATGATAATGAGATATCCGATAGTCAAAATATACTACAAGAAATTGATGAAAAACAAAAATTCGTAACAACAAGACATCCACCAAGACTTCAATATTACAAAAATACAATAATAACACTATGTGATGGTCTCATTCCAAAAGTGAATCATCTTACTTCCGCATAAAATCAAGAACAAGAATTATAAGGGAAATTTATGAGTAGAGCAATGACATTGAGAAGCAAGGTAATTTTGTGTTACTATCCCATACCAAATCTTCCTGAAGCAGAAAGAGGAACATCAAAGTATGAAATGAATGAGGAAATTACGCTTTCATATAGCGAACAAGACTTATAACTTATTGATCTTCCAAGAGAGAAACCCAGTTGTCAAGTATACAAAACCTAATGAAAAAGGAAAGATTTAAAAGAATAAGGCAAGGTTGGTTTCCAAAGGTTTCTCTCAACAACTTGCCATTGACTATGGAGAAACTTTTGCTCCTATAGAAATGTTAGATATGGTAAGGAACATTTTATCCATTGCAACTCAAAAAAAAATGGCAAGTCTACCGCTTAGATGTAAGTCATCCTTTTAAATGACATATCGCAAGAAGAAGTATATGTGGATCAAATCCAACTGGTTTTGAGAGGATCACACAAGAGGATACATTATATATGTTGAATAAATTCTTGCATGGCTCAAAGAAAGCTCCAAGATCTTGTATAATTGAATTGAATCTCATATTATCAAAAGTGGATTCAGCAACTGGGAGTAGTAATGAGTCAACACTCTATACAAAATCAGATCAAGGAGGGAAAAAAATTATCATTGTCTATTCTATGTTGATGATATGATTTACACAACACGATAAGAAGAATTTAAAGTTGTCATGAAAACATAGTTTGATATGATTTCATATTGGACCTGCTGTTACCTTTGGGAATTGAAGTTGAGAAATCCTCCCATGGTATTTTTGTTTGTCAACAAAATTATACAAACATTTTGGAAAATATTTAAATGGATAAATGAAAGCCAACAAAAAATCTTATTGCACTAGAATTAAGTAAACAAGATGAAGTCTCAACAGTTGATTCAAATTTATATAAGAGGTTGGTAGATAGTCTCATGTACCTTACTGCAACTAGACCTGATATAATGTTTGCAACAAGATTTGTTTCTAGCTTTATGAATCCCCCAAGGATTCTCACTAAAAAAGTTGGAAAATAATCCTAAGGTATGTTGAAGGGACACTTAAATATGGTTTGTGGTACACAACTTTTGAAGATTATTCACTTGCAGGGTACATAGAAAATGATTTTGCAGGCACCGTAGATGATAGGAAAAAGACATTTGGATATTTTTTTCATTGGGAACCACGTGTCACCCTGGCATTGGTTTAAAATTTATGTTGTTGGTTGGATTCGACCTCGTGACCTCCGGGTAGGGGTAACTCTTTGGGAAGGGCCTCCCAACCGGTGCACCCACAAGTTTTTCTTATTATATATATGTTAAACAATATATATAAATTGTAATAGTTTTGGTATGGGGCGTGATCTGGGCCGAGGCTTAGCCCCCGGCCCCCGGTCATGTGTGTATTCAATATAACCACTGGTACGCGCCTCTGACCCGTTACCATATGGTTTAAAATGTGGCCCTTTTTATGTATTGTGCACGGTCATATGGTGCTTCACATGCCCATGGTCCTAGGCGGTTAGGGGCTAGCGCATAACCGTCCTACATTTTGCACCATTTGTGCGCTTATGCTCGGTGCTGAGTTTTAACACATATATGTGCATAGGGGCTAGGTTGAGGAGCAAGGGGTGCATTTTGGTGATCTAGAGACAACAAGTTTGAAGGGGAACTTCCAGGAAGCCTATCTTCTTCAATTTTTGGCCAAACGAGGTGCTGAAAAATCCCAGCTAGCGGTTTTTGGACGTTCTGAAGCCATTAGAGCCATCTATTTGGAATTTTGAGCATTATAAAGCACATATTTTATCACTTTGATCAAATAATACAAAAGATCCATTGGAAGCTGGACCAGGAGATGTAGCCCAAGAGAGGGGTGAACTCCTTTATCATTTGTTGTGTTATGTGTTTTCTGTTCACTGTTATTTTCTTTTGTTTATATGCATCTTAAATGTGTAATTTATATAAAAGTTGTGTTTGCATAATTGATCCATTTGCATAAGAACACTTGAATTAAAACTTGCAAATATTTTCAAGAATACAAGTCTTCATCATTTTTAGAATAATCAACAACAAGAGTTTTAGCACTAGAAGTCACCTCTAGATTGCAGCAGAGGTAAGGCCAATACCCATTAGTTTTTATTACACAAAGAATAAATTAAGGTGGTCAAATGGACACAAACTCAAGGAAATATCGCTCTAACATCGAAATTCGGACTACGCAATGGGTGAGCAAGTGAGGTCTTGATCTAACTTCAGTTAGTAAGTTGTTGTAAAGGGTGAGTAGGGGGGGAGAATTGGTGAGGAGATGTAGAGGTTAGATATGGACATTGGGTCTTCCAGTATCCTAAGGAAGAAAAGTTTCAAATACAAGATCCTATTGGATTCAAAAACTTCAAGGAAGTGGAGAATGTTAATAACAACACTGTGATCAAACATACATCACAATACAGTCAAACAAACCATGTGAACCCTTCAATCATGGAAACTCTAGTATCAGAAGAAAATAGGATGAAAAGGAAGTTGAATTTCATTAAACAAGAAGTCTCAAATATAGATACATAACCAGAGGAACTAGTTCTTCATTAAAACTTTACAATACGTGAGCTTAGCTCAACCATCTATCATTACAAAATATCAAAACTAAGAATATATGCTCAAAACTGCTCACGGACCATGGGGACACGATCGGACCACTGCAATCAAGGCTTTTCATCTTCGTCCTCTTCTATCAGACTGTGTTTGTCTTTCTTTTTCAGACATAAACTTAAACCAGTATGGGCTTTGCAGGAAAATATATCCATAGGGAAGACCTAGGATGTTAGTCTTTTGCCGCGACCAACCTTCCATGCATTCCATTTATGAGGTGATTCGAGGTTTCAACCACCACCCTTACTTTCATTAACTACCTTCATTGGGATCAGAATGGGGCCTGGCACACATGAATGTTCTAGGTGGTTCCCATGACTTTTCTGAGTTAATATCGGTGCCTCAAGGCCATGTTGACCTTCCTCTGTTAACCAATATGGGCTCTTTCGAACTTTGGTGAAATTATTTCGTCACTCAATTTTCCATATGACCATGAGCCATGACCATATGCCTGCTTCCTAGGTGCTTCGCGAACTCGGGCTTCAGGTGCTCTAGATTGAGCCATTCCTGACTCTCCCAATCTAGAGCTTAACAAGCACTAGTTCCCTTTCCAATGATTCCTCCAATGTGACCTCTGTTGTGACCTGGGATTATCTTTCAAGGAACTTCATTTTTCATGAGGTGGAGAGTCAGCATACCTTCCTTCTTTCGATTTCTGATTTTTCAAACTTTGCCAATGTCAAATCAATGACCCAAGGTCTTCTACGATCAGACAGTCCATATCTCCTCTTCGTGAATTGGGACTTTGCATCTCGGGAAGTCGATGCTTTGTGCGCCTTTCTCACCTCAAAATTTATGAAGTGGCCTCCTCTGCTTCTCAGATCTGGCGCCACGTGTCCTACTAGATCAGATGAATCATGTTGATTTCAAGTTTCGAGAGTTCAGACCCTTGATGAACAACTTTCAATAGTGTTTCAAACTCCCGATTCCTGCGATTATTTTCCACCATTGATATCAGTCCTTTTCTCCTGAACTAAACTTCGAGCAATTTTGGGGTCTTTGAAATGCTAGATGGAGTTGGGAAAACAGAAAGCGTCGGTCGAGACTTATTTGAGCAGAGAAATAGGAAGAACCTAGGCTGTTCAACAAACTGGGAAAACATCATGACTTTGCCAACTGAAAGGAAAAACTAAAGACATAGTCTGTGAAGATACAGAGAAAGAGATGGGGGTAAGAACATAGAATCAGGAAAAAATGACACCTACATACGACTCTCAACAACATTTTGCGATAACATTTGGCTCCATAGGGGATGGCATGCTCCCGGCAAGCTAACAAGAACATGTAGTTCCAGTGCCGTAGATGTTGGTTTATGGAGTCTATTATTCATTTGAGAGACAAAAATTAAAGTAAAAATAGGAATGGTATTTACAATGGTGGAATTCCAACTGTGGCTTTAAACAAAAAACTTTTTCAAGAACTGCCCATTTACAAGGTTACCAAAAACTTCATCACCCTCCAAATTCTGCAACCTGTAACTGTTGATTGGAAATGCCTTAGAAATATTGAAGGTGTCGATCCATAAGGCCTCAAAATTGCTATTCTTGCCTCTATCGTACTTGGGTTCATCCCATTTTAGTACTAGCTCTCCCAGCTAGAAGCCCTCTTTTCTTACCTTTCTGTTAAAATCTGGCTTGATCTTTTGTTGATGATCATGTGCTATGTCTAGAAGCTTTTGTCTTGCTTGTTTCACCTCGACCAGTTGTTGGACTCTTATTGATGCAGGAGCATCGCAAGATAGCAAGGATAATGCAAGTGGAGGAAAGATGGAAATGCACGAGCGCACATTTTGAGAATGTTTTGAATTTGAAATATAAAAAATTAATGTAATATCTAGAAAATATATGCTTTCTTTTATGATTCATAGGATGTAACACACATCTTGAGCGGTTTCTCTCATTTTTCTATTGGAGGCAATTGATGTAATAAATGTAAAGTAGTTGTAGATCTTTTAATTTGATTAGATAGTTAGAGTTGTAGGAGGGAAAACACTAGAAATCTCTTTCGTATGTATTGTATTGTAGGATTATTCTCATTGTAAGTTGTAGAGTGAGAGAGAGGAGAAGATCATAAATTGTAGAGCTTGTAAGAGCATATAGTTGTTGTTGTTAAACCCATGTACATAAACACTTGGATTAATATAAGAATTCTTTGATCCAATTTCATGGTGCATCGTGGTTACTGTTTGCATCTATTGAATGGTATGTTTATAGTTGGCTTATGTTTTCTGTTGTGCATTTGTTTCAATGCTATGTTTATGTATGCTCCTGATCTCATGTTGAATGTATGAAATTCGTGAGAGGAGAAGTATAAGTTTCAATTGTTTCTCTCCCTAAGAATTCCTACAAGAAGTGCAATGAAAGTCGACAAGGAGTGCGTTGACGAGATTTTTTATTTTTTATCTCAGAAAAAGAAAGATCATGAGAGATATCGTTGTTGTTATACCATCATAAGTGCCATTATAGCATAGATATGTGAAAGGTGTGCATAGGTTGTTTGAAGTCTTATACTTTCCAATCTAAGCAAGTGGTTGAAGGATTTCTATCGGAAGGAGTACGCAGAGTGGAAGACATCAGATAATCAGTAATTATCGTGAAGGCTGCAAGGAGTGTGTGAAAAGATTTCTTAAAACCCTTGAATTCTCAAAAAGTATAAGCTCAGGAGGAATAGAGACTTCAATAAAGTCAAGGGAAAGATGAGGGTTGAAGTCACCTCACAGAAGCCAAGTCTAGGAGGGATAGCAGTCTTCAGATTGGGATCAATGAGATTCGTTGATCTAGGGCTTTGAGATTTTGGTTTTTTGAAAGTAGGAATGTTGGGGGAGTTTACAATTCGAGATTCACAATATGTAGAATCTCGATAGGATATGGACTGTCAAATCATAGAATCTCAGGGTCCTTAATCTAGGAAGGAGAAGTCACGAGTTTGAACTTTAGAAAAGGGATAAGAAGTCGCATCGTGAACTCACGAGTCATGAAATTTTGATGCGATCAGAGGAGGACACCAAGACATGACTGAGTTCATATGGTTAAGATACAAGGGATGAGCAGAGGATTTGTTAGCTCATTTCGGGGTTTCAGGGATTGAAGGAGTCGGAGGGACTCATAGCAAGAATCGTAGAGTCACAAAACTTGAAACACTCTTTCGGGAAAGGTTGTGGTCACATCGGTTGGTCACGTGGAGTGGAGGTTCACGCCTTGTGCTTGTTTGCAAAGGTGTAAACTCTAGAAGGACCTATGTTTCCAAGTGTGAAGATTCCATCCAAGGATCAAAGAGTCATTTTGACTCAAATGGAGATTAAGAACGATCCTTAGACCGGAAGGTCGAGTAGAACCTGCTAAGGTATGGGTGTCTGCGTTAGGTGGTATTGGACCTTAGCTAACAAATTTTGCTTTTTGTAGTGGGAAGACAAAGGACAGTTGTGATTTGAATTCTACATGGACAGATTGAAACAATGCCGCCAAGAAGATGTCAAGAGAGAGATATGAACGATCCATCCATAGGAAGGGAAATGAGAGAAATTCATGCTCGATTAGATGCTATGGAGACAACACAGAGATGGACAACTGATGTTGGAGACGTCAGTGAAGCCGAAAGTGAGAATGAGGCTGGAGCTTGAGAAGAAGTTGTAGCCAAAGATGTTGTAGAAGAATGTCTATTCATAGTTGTTGCAAGAATATGTGTTAGATAAAAGATGGATATCCCGATGTACTAAGGAAACTTAGACATTGAGGAGCTGCTAGATTGGTTTAGATCTCTAGATAAATTCTTTGACTATGAGGATGTTGAAGAAGACAAGAAATTTAAACATGTTGTCACTAGACTAAAAGGGCATGTAGCATTCTGGTGGGATGAACTGCAGGCTGACAGGCATTGGAAATGAAAGAAAAGAATCAAAAGATGGGATAGGATGGTTGCCAAAATGAAATCCAAATTCATACCTAGAGATTACCAAATTAATCTATTCTGGAGAATGCAGAATTTGAGATAGAAAGGGATGACAGTGAAGGAATACATTGAAGAGTTTTACAGATTAAACATTAGAGTTGGTCATCATGAGAGTGATGATGAAAATTTCGCTAGATATATGAATGGTCTGAGATATGACATTTAAGATGAGATGAGAATGATGACAATTAGGAATGTACAAGATTATTATCATATTGCTTTAAAGGAAGAAGAGAAATTGGCCCGAAAGAAAGGTCAAAGGGGAAGAGGTAGAAGTCAAAGTAGAGGCAAAGCAATTGCCTAGGACAGAGTATAGAAGCCTGAGGATGAAGAAAACAAACCTAATACTCACCTAGAACTAATACTCACCCAGAAAGAGGAGGAAGTTCACAGGGAAGACAATATGCCGACATAAACACTTTTCCACGAGCAAGAGGAAGAGGAAGAGTAAAAGGAGGTGAAATAAAGTATTTTTTCTATGGAAAGATTGGAAACAAATATTTTGAATGTCCTAATAGAAAAATATATGGAGGAGGTGAAGCTCACATTTCAGAAGTGAAAAGGTGAAATGTTGAGGTAGAAGATGCACAAGGCGAAAGATCCTTAATGATGAGGAAAATTCTCTTGAAGCCAAAAACAGAGCTGGAGAATCCGATCCAAAGGAATATTTTGTTTAGAACTACTTGCAAGACTAAGGATAGGGTATCCAAGGTAATACTATATAGTGGAAGAACATATAATCTAGTATCCATAGAGATGGTGGAAAAGATGGAATTGGCGACAGTTGCACATCCGAGTCCATATAAAGTCTCATTGTTGCAGAAAGGACATCAGGTAACAGTCACTAAAGAATGTTTAGTTGAATTTAAGATAGGATTTTATAGAGATGAGATCTTATGTGATGTCATTCCTATGGATGTCTGTCATCTTTTATTGGGGAGACCCTGGCAATATGTCAGAAATTTTGTTCATGATGGGAAAAAAAACACCTATACCTTGGAAAAGAATGGTAAGACACATATGTTGTTGTCAATTGAAGACAATAAGGTGAAAGAGGAAGCAAGAAATACTATACTTCTCATGAGTGGGAAGGAACTTCTAGATGAAGTCAAGAAAGATCAAGACATGTGGTTTTCTATGGTAAGGAAACCTAGAGTAGTCTTGACTATTACTTTGATGAATGATCTACCAGAGGGAATTCATGAGCTATTGGAGAATTTCGCTGATATAGTGGTGGACGATTTACCTTGTTCGTTTTCGCCCATCAAAAGTATAAGCCATCACATTGACCTTATACCAGGAGAAATTTTACCAAACAAGGTAGCGTATAGACTGACACCATGGGAGAATGAATAAGTCAAGAGGAAAGTCCAGGATTTGATGGAAAAAGGTTTGGTAAGAGAAATATTGAGTCCATGCATTGTGCCAAAAGTGTTAATTCTGAAGAAAGATGGTGGATGGAGAAAGTGTACAGACTCGAGGGCTATAAACAAAATTATCATCAGGTATATATTTCCTTTACCTGGGATGGATGACTTGATGGATTGCTTGACTGGAACAAGGTTTTTTTCGAAAATTGATTTGAAAAGTGGATATCATAAGATTAAAATGAGGGAAGTTGATGAATGGAAGACAACATTCAAGACGAATGAAGGGTTGTATGAATGGATTTTCATGTCGTTTGGTTTGGAGAATGTGCCAAGTACTTTTATGAGATTAACAAACGAAGTCTTGAAAGATTTCATTGGAAAATTTGTAATTGTGTATCTCGATGATATACTAATCTTCAGTAAGACTGAGGAAGAGCATTTGAAACACTTAGCTTTAGTGATGAGGAGGTTGCAACAAGAGAAGTTGCTGATAAATTTGAAGAAGTCATCTTTCATGAAGAAATAACTCATTTATTTGGGTTTCGTGATCTCTTCGAATGAGTTGAAGATGGATCCAGGGAAAGTAAAAGAAATCAAAGAATGGCCATCATCAAGGAATATATTTGAAGTCAGAAGCTTCCATGGATTAGCTAGTTTTTACAAGAAGTTCATCATAAATTTTAGTGGGATTAGTGCATCAATGATGGACACAGTCAAGAAAATACATAAATCTTTTCATCGGATAGAGGAAGCAGAGAAAAGTTTCAAGTTGTTGAAGGAGAAGATAACTGGACAGCCAGTTCTCGTTCTGCCATATTTTAGTAAAACATTCCAAGTCAGATGTGACACAAGTGGATTCGTGATTGGAGTAGTCTTAAGTCAGGACAATACACCAATTGCATACTTTAGTGAGAAGTTGAATGAGACCAAGATGAAATATTCCACGTATGATAAATATTTTTATGAAAACATACAGGCCCTGAAGAAATGGAGGCACTACTTGGTTCCAAAAGAGTTTCTGTTATTAGAGACAACCATCCTTTACAATTCATAACTCGACAGGTGAAATTGAACCAGAAACGTGCAAAATGGGTTGAATTTATGGAGAAATTTACTTTTGTTATAAAGCACATTTTTGGAACTGCTAACAAGGTTGTTTATGCATTAAGCATCAAATGTTTGATTCTGCAGGAGTTTTGTGTGAATACCTTAGGTTTTGATATCCTTAAGGATATGTACAGAGATGATTCAGATTTCAAGGATGCTTATGAAGCATGTGAGAATCTCGTTCCGAGGGATAGAAGCCAATGGATTGAATATTTGATTCAAGATGGATTGTTGTTCAAAGGAAATTAGTTGTGTATCCCGAGGAGTTCTATGAGAGAAAACCTTTTAAAGGAAAAACATAGTTGGGGATTGGTTGGACATTTCATCCATGATAAAATAATAGCGCAACTGAACAATTTGTATTATTGGTTAGGAATGAGGATGGATGTAAAGAAATTTGTCAACATGTGTAGAAGTTTCCAGCATGCAAAGGGGAAAATACAGAATACAGGGTTGTATCAACTATTTCCAGTACCAGAGAGCCCATGGGACACGGTAAGCATGGATTTTGTGTTAAGACTGCCAAGGACATAGAGGGGTTGTGATTCCATATTCATGGTAGTCGATAGATTCTAAAAAATGGCACATTTTATTCCATGTCAGAAAACCAATGATGCAACACACATTGCAAACTTGTTTTTCAAAGAAGTTGTTAGACTTCATAGCTTACCCAAGAGTATTGCTTCAGATAGAGATTACAAATTTGTTGGTCATTTCTGGAGGACAATAGGGAAGAAGCTGGGAACGAATTTATCTTTTAACTTAGCATATCACCCTCAGACATATGGACAGACTGAGGTAGTAATCAAAGTTTAGGATAATTATTGAGGAGTTTAGTAGTTGAACATCACAGCCAGTGGGATCAAATTGTGCCACAAGCGGAATTTGCATATAATGACTCACCTAACAGAAGCACAAGACAGAGCCCATTTAAGATAATGTATGAAATGCAACAAAGAGGAGTATCTAAGTTGAGAAACTTAGAGAAAAGTGAGTTCATAAGTGCTAGAGAAGAATATTTTGCAGTAGATATGCAAGAGCTTCACAGTAATATTAAAGAGCAGTTACAAAATTCCAACCAGGGATACAAGCACAGAGTAGATCATCATAGAAGAGAGCTTCAATTTTAAGTTGGATATTTAGTCTTAGATCATATAAGAAAGGAAATGTTTCCAAGGGGAACATATAATAAGATGAAAATGAAAAAGATAGGACCGTGTAAAATCTTGAGGAAGTTTGAGGAAAATTCTTATGAAAAAGAACTGCCAGATGGGGTTGGAATATCACCCATATTCAACATAGAATATATGTATCCTTACAGAGCAGATGAAGCAGGAGAAGTAGAAGATCATAAGGAAATTCAGTGGGTCAAATACATGCATGTAGCTGAAGAGCCACAGATGGAAAATATCATTGATCAAAGAGTTAGCAAGAAGACCTGGAGAAAGACATATTTTGAATATTTGGAAAAATGGAAGGGACACCCGATTGCGGATGTCAGTTGGGAAAGTGAAGAAAATATCCAGAAACATGGACAGACAGTACAAAATATCATGAATAGGAGTTCATGAATTTTTTAGCTAGAGGAGTATGATGCAGGAACATTGCAAGCCAACAAGGATAGCACAAGTGGAGGACAGTTGGAAACGCACCAGCGCACATTTTGAGAATGTTTTGAATTTGAAAGATAAATCATTAATTTAATATCTGGAAAATATATTTTTTTCTTTTATGATTCATAGGATGTAACACGGATCTTGAGTGGTTGCTCTCATCTGTTTGTTGAAGGCAATTAATGTAATAAATGTAAAGTAGTTGTAGATCTTTTAATTTGATTAGATAGTTAGATCTGTAGGAGGGAAAACTATAGAAAGCTCCCTCGTATGTATTTTATTGTAGGATTATTCTCATTGTAAGTTGTAGAGTGAGAGAGTAGAGAAGAACATATATTGTAGATGTTGTAAGAGAATATAGTTGTTGTTTTTAAACCCATGTACAGAAACACTTGGATTAATATAAGAATGCTTTGACCCAATTTCATGGTGCATCCTGATTACTATTTGAATCTATTGAATGGTATGTTTACAATTTGTTTATGTTCTCTGTTGTGCATTTTCTTCAATGATCTGTGTATGTATGCTCATGATTTCATGATGAATGTATAAAATCCGTGACAGGAGAGGCATAAGTTTCAATTGTTTCTCTCCTTGAGAATTCCTGGAAGGAGTGCAGTGAAAGTCTGCAAGGAGTTCATTGATGAGATTTCTAAGTTTTTGTCTCAGAAAATAAATCTCAGGAGAGATATCGTTGTTCTTATACCAACATAAGTTCCATTATAGCACAGAGTCGTGCAAAGTGTGCATATGTCATTTGAAGTCTTAGACTTTCCAATATAAGTGAGTGGTTGAAGACATCAGATAATCAGTAATTATTGTGAAGGTTGCAAGGATTGCATGCAAAGATTTCTTAAAACCCTTGAATTCACAGCAAGTATAAGATGAGGAGGAATAAAGACTTCAAGAAATTTGAGCGAAAGATGAGTGTTGAAGTCACCTTGCAGAAGCCAAGTCCAGGAGGGATAACAGTCGTCAGATTGGGATCAAGGAGAGTCGTTCATATAGGTCTTTGAGATTTCAGTTTTTTGGAAGTCAGAAGGTTAGGGGAGTTTAACAATTCGATATCCATGATATGAGGAATCCCGACAGGACATGGATCGTCAGATCGTGGAATCTTAGGGTCATCGATCAGGGAAGGATAAGTCATGATTTTAGACATCAGAAAAGGGAGAAGAAGTTGCATCGTGAACTCGCAAGTCATGAAATCCTAAGGTGCTTGGAAGAGGAAAAAAAGACATGACTGAGGTCATATGATTAAGATATAAGGGAGGAGTTGAGGACCCGTTAGCTCATTTTAGGGTTTCAGGGATTGAAGGAGTCGGGGGGACTCATAAGAGAAATCACGAAGTAACGAAACCTAAAACACTCTTTCAAAAAAGGTTGTGGTCACATCATTTGGTCACATGGAGTGGCGGCTCATGCCTTGTGCTTGTTTGCGAAGGTGTAAACTCTATAAGGACCTATGGTTCCAAGTGTGAAGATTCCAACCGAGGAACGAAGAGTCATTTTGACTCAAAGGGATATTAAGAATGATCCTTAGACCGGGAGGTCGAGTAGAACTTGTTGAGATAGGGGTGTCTTCATCACTTCTGATCATATCATCATGCTCACCTTGGAAATCTTGAAAGAATTTTTCCACCGGCAAGGCCAACTAAGAGGGAAAAACCTTTTCAATCCCATATACAAGTTGGAAAGGAGAGACGTTGAGAGATATTTTTGTTTTCACTCTATCATCCCATAGAAACAACTTGAGCTTTGAATTCCATGCATTTTTATTTTCCTCTAACGATCTTTTGATAATTTTAATAAGGCTCTTGTTAGAGGACTCTACCAGTCCATTTCCTTGGGGGTAGTAGGGGGTAGAGTGAATCAATTTGATTCTAAATTGATAACAAAATCAGACCAATGGTTCAACTTTAAAAGAAGCAACATTATTAGTGACAAATCTGCGTGGACAACCAAATCTTTCTATAATATCCTCCGGGAAATTGATGATTACCTTGTGGGAAGAAATCCTTGTGGGGATGGATTCTATCCACTTGGTAAAATAATTCATGGTAGTCAAGATCCATCTATACTGAACACTTTATGCAGAATGAATTTCCCCAGTGAAGTCTATACCCCACTGCTAAAAAGGTCCTGAAGCAATCACCGGCTTGAGTGGCAGAGACTTTAGCTGCTGCTTTCCAGAGAACCTTTCAAATTTAACATAGGCTCTGACTTTTCTTCAAACATCAGTGAACAGAGTAGTCCATAAATACCCATCCCTGAGAATCTTATATGTTATTGTCCTCCAGAAGTGATTTCCCCCACACAGACTATCGTGAAAGTCAGACATAGTCTTTTGTGCTTCATGTGGGTCTAAACATCTCAAAATCACCCCTATGGGGTCTTTCCAATATAAGACTCGATCAATGAGGCAATATTTAATTGCTTTGAGCTTTAAATCTCTAGCCTTATTCCTTTCCATGCCATTAGGAGGCTGGAGCTTTTGTATAAATAAAATGATGTCCTTCTACCAAGGGCATCTTGCTAATGGAGGGTTGATTTGAGAACTTGTATCAGAAATCTATGACTACTAATTTTCCGAGAAACTGTTGATGAAATTTACCCCCAAAGCTTTGCAATTATCCTCATCCAACAAATTGGATAAACCTTGACCTTTAATTAGTTTGGCAACCTTTATCTCCAGGTCAAATTCAAGGATCTTTGCAATCCACCTGCTCCTTTTTCCATCTATGTCTAGATGGATGCGAATTTCCTTCACAGAGGCCAAGGGAACATATGCGATGACCTTTGAGTGCAACACAAAGACTCTGAAATCTTTGAGTTCTTTAACCAAATAATATGACTGCTTCTCCATGATTCCATAATTCACTTCAGCATCTCTCAATGCCTATCTGAAAAAGGAAATGGGTTGCTCCAAACCTTCAATATTCTTTTGCAATAAAACAACTGCTACATTGTCAAATAAAGCAAAGGAAAAAATCAGAAAATCCTTTGAGTAATTAGGACTGATGAGAACAGGTGCTTCAATCAAGGCCTTCTTTATATAATAAAAGGAATTTATAGACTCAAATTTCCATTTGACTTCACTTCCTTTCCTCAACACGGTTGTTATAAGCTTTACCATTTCAGCAAAGTTGGAAACAAACCTCCTCAAAAAATTAATCTTCCCTAAGAAAGACTGGAATTATTTCCTAGATCTCAGGAGTGACAAGATTTGGATTGCTTCTACCCTATTGGGATCAATCCTAACTCCTTCAGCTGATACTATGTGCCCCAATAATGTCCCCTCCTTCATGGAAAACAATGATTTCTTGGGATTTAAGGAGAGGCCAAATTTCCTGCATTTCAAGAAAATCCTTTTCAAATGATCACGGTGTTCTATATCAGATCTGGAGAAAATTGTAATGCCATCTATATAGATGACCAAAAACTTGTCCCTTTATCCAATGAAAGATTTATCCATGTCTTGCTGAAAGATTTCTCCTGCGTTCATCAATCCAAAGGGAATCTTGGCATACATGAACGTCCCCCATGGAGTGGTGAATGTTTTCTTCTCTGTATCCTCAGGTAAGATAGAAATATGGTTGTAGCCAAAAAATCCGTTGATCATGGACATCCTAGATGCGCCTATCACATTTTGCAATATATGTTCCATCTTTGGAAAGGGGTAATTGTCCTTCTTAGAACTTCTGTTCAGGTTTCTGAAATCGACACAAATTCTGATTTCTCCACTTTTCTTTCTCACTGGGACCAAGTTTTCCACCCACTCATAATATGTCAGAGGAACAATAATCTGAGTGTCCAAAATCTTCTTCACCTCTTTTTCCATCATAGGAAACAACATAGGATTTATCTGTCTCAATTTCTTCCTAAATTGCTTGGCCTCTTATTTTAATGGTATTTTATGTTCAATGACGGTTGTGTCGTATGTTTTGAGATCTTCATATGTCCATGAAAACACATCTACAAATTGCTTTAAAATCTCAGTATATTTGGCCCTCTGTTCCCTTGATAGGATGCTTGAAAACTTGACAAATTTTGGATCCCTTTCTGTACCAATATTGCACTCAGATATCTTAGCATCATCAATCTGCCTCTTAGCTTTCACTGCCACATAATTACTATCGAATATCCTTTCCAAAGTGACTAGTCCCTTTGGAATGTGATTCCTCGATAACTACACAATATGATGATTAGTGATTTTCTTTAAAAGCACATCATCATGTGGGTTACTGTCAGAATCATGATCTTGGTCTATGCGTAAAGAAGAAAAATCATCAATAGTTTGCAGGAATCTCTTGATCTCAAGATCATCCTCAAATACCTTCCAATTCTTGATATTGTTAGGTATAGAGGGTTTGCATTTTACTTCTATATTAAACCCGAGCTTAGGTGGTAGGGGAACTCTAAAATTTCTTGCTGAAATAGCCAAAGAATTAGCCATTGTATTTTCATCTCTAGGAATGAATGAAATGTTAAAATCTAGAAAAAAATTGTCAATTAAGTCCCACACTTCATTCCTATAGGATATCAACCTAGGATGTTTGGCTTGGTAAATATTTTTGACTTGATTTAAAACCAACTCGGCATCACCAAACACAGATATCTCGTTGATTCCCATGTCCTTTGCATACCTCAAACCCATGACAAGAGCTCCATACTCTGCCACAGTGTTGGTAGTTTTGAATTATAGCTTATAAGATAGATGTATGGTCTCTTAAGTTGGTGAAACCAAGACCATTCCAACTCTGACACCCTCCCTAGAAAAGGCTCCGTCAAAGAACATTTTCCAAATAGAGGTGATGGGGGAAGAATATTCATGAAAAGCAGTGGGTTGTATTCTGATTTCAAGGGGAGGCTCTTGAGTATCAATGAGTTGTAATAAACTAGACCCCAAATTAGTGTCAATTGCAAAGATAGGATGATTTGTAGGGTTTGTTTCATCACTGAGGATATAGGCCAATTGAGCTTCCATCTAAAGCCTTCTATGCTGCCCCCAAAATACAGGAATAGTAGCATAGGTGAGGTCCATTTGAAGGGTTCCTCCAAGTATTTTTATCCATGATCTAGACAAAATCATACCAAACTTGGGGAGAACATCAAATACTACAATTTCCAAGACCACACTCTTCATGGGAAGTTGAAACAAGGTGACAACTAGGTCTTTGATGACCCCTAGACATTGCACTTTCCTAGAGTCAAAAGAATACAAATCATGGTAAACTTTTGTGATTTCCAAACCCAGTTCTTCTATGACAGTTTTGGGCATGATATTATGAGAATCCCTTGAATCCATCAGACAAATATGAAGCACCTTATCATGTATGTTCAATGAGGTATAGAAGGGGCGAAAGAATCATCTCTATCATTTACCATCGGACCTAAGATGAATGCTAGATTTTTGTCTTGCAAATTGATTGAGTCTGTCGAATGATTTGTGGGTTCAGACAGTAACAATTTAGTGAGGCTCCTTTATAAATCTTCATGCTTGACCAGCTCAGAAAGGGGTACAGGGATCCTAATTTTTTGAATTTCATGGTCAAAATTAAAAGGGGATGTGGGCTTTAGGATTTATTTCACTTCCGGAATAGGATTTTTGACCACTAGAGAGGGGGTTTGAACTTTCTTAACTTTGTTGTCATCTTCTACATATTTAGTAGGATTATATTCTCTGGTGGACTGCTTAGGAACATCGGGCTTTCCTTATTTCTTCTTGGATCTGAGGTTATATATGTTTGAGGTACGACTCTCCTCGTATCCCTTACTCAACTCATTAAGTTGAATTTCCATGAGAAACTCCTCATATGCAGATTGAGTCAAATGAGGAAAAGAGGATGTGTCACCGAGACAGTGGATTTCGGGGTCAAGTTCTTTCTCTTCTTCTTCTCCATTGATGACAAGATTGTTTTGGAGAGGGGTATGGATCTTCTTATCATCTCTATCTCTTCTCCTCTCCTCTCTTGGAAGAATCTAAGGAGCATTGTTAAGTCTTCTGAAATTACCTTTATTATCAACATTTTTTGAAGTTCTATAGTTCTATCTTATTTCAAGCCTTAACTTCTCCATATCAATGGACATAGATTTTACTAATTTAGCAAGTTTATGAACATGAGGATGGATAACAAAGGAACCAGAGATTGAAGCTTCAGACCTCCCTTTTCTTTTGTCTCTGTCAGCCTTGCTTCTAAGCTTATCAACTGCAAATATGTTGGACTCTACTTAAAGGGATGCATATTGCATATGATCCAATGAAGTAGCTCTTCTTTCTCTTAACAAGAGACAAAAATCAGGATCAAACACGCTAGCATAAGTGATCTTTGCAGAGGCTTTTGTAGGCTTGACCTCAGTGAGGATTTTATTATACATTTTATTAAACCTCTTGGAGAAGTCAAAAACAGATTCTCCTTCCTCCTTCTTCAGGGACCCAAACTATGTAATATAGTACAGGAGATCCTTTTTGTCTCCCCAATCCTTTAAGAATGCTTCATCTAGGGCTTCAATCCTACCAATAGATCTAGGAGGCAAGGCCCTAAACCACCTCCTAGCTTTACCATCAAGGCTATGAACAAAAATCCTCATCCATACATATTCATTTTCTATGGCATGGTTATCTATAAAGAAATAAAAGGCTTCAATGTGTGCTTCTGCAGTTATGTCTCCTTCACGTGTGAACTTAGGTAACTGCTTAAGGTAGCCATCCACTAGGAGGGGATTCATAGGCTAAGGTAAAACAAGAGGGGCATACCTATAAGAAATTATAGATACCATTATAGTCCTAGGGGGATTTTTTCCAGCCATTGGAGTGTGAATAGGAGGAAATGGAGTTCAGATGGGAGAGAGTGGGATTGCACTTCTGGGGGAAAAGGGAAACAACTGAGTGCTTGGAAAAAAGGTTGTATATTTGGTAGGAACATGGGTTTTTCCTGCAACAACTCTAACAGGAGGAGGAGTAGTAAATCCAAGGGTGGAAAAATCTCCTAAGGTCCTTGGTCTGAGTGAAGGTACAACTTTATGAGAGAAAGGAGTGTCAAAGATTTATCCTTCAAAATCGAGGCTAGGAGAGGATAAACCAGCAGGAAAACTCCCAAAATTTAAAGTTCTGGAAACTCTAGCAAATGGGATAGCAGGAGAAATTGAAACAATAATTGGAGTTTCAAAAGGAAGATTATGAAAATTACGAGAATCACATGGTTTAGAAGCTGAAGTACCTTCTTGAGGGCCCTTTCCCTTTCTGATAATTTTCTCTAGGTCAGCTTCAGGCGTGTTTAGAGGCAGTTGTAGATGACACCTTATGGGTCTACCTTTCGGAGCCAGTTGAAATAGTGGAGTCGAGCCAACAGAGTTGCCAGGTGCAGGTTGTAATATTTAATGGTATTGATGTCTTATTCACCTTCAGAATCAGTAACTCAATGTCGTTCTATCACTAGGAAAATTCTTCAACTCGTTCCTCCGCAGGAGCGCCAGAAATGTTAGCACTAGAAATCACCTCTGGATTGCAGCAAAGGTAAGCCTAGTATCCATTAGTTTGTATGTCACAAAGAATAAATTGAGGTGGTAAAATGGATGCAAACTCAAGGAAATATCACTCTAACTCATAAATTTGGAATAGGCAATGCATGAGCAAGTGAGCTCATGATCTAACTTCAGTCAGTAAGTTGTAGTAAAGGGTGAGTAGGGGGGGAACTAGTGAGGAGATGTAGAGGTCTTCTATGGAAATTCGTTCTTCCAGTAGCCTAAGGAAGAAAAGTTTCAAATACAAGATCCTCTTGGATTCAAAAACTTCAAGGAACTGGAGAATGTTAATAACAACACTGTGATCAAACATACATTAGGATACAGTCAAACAAACCATGTGAAATCTTCAATCATGGACACTCCAGTATCAGAAGAAAATAGGATGAAAAGGAAGCTAACTTTCATGAAACAACTTTCATTAAGAACCAGAGCATAAATAGGATGAAAAGGAAGCTAACTTTCATTAAGTCTCAAATACATATACATAACTAGAAGAACCATTTCTTCATTAAAACTTTACAATACGGGAGCTTAGCTCAACTATCGACCATTACAAAATATCAAAACTAAGCATATATGCTCAAAACTACTCACCTCTACCAGGGACACAATCAGACCACTGCAATAAAGGATTTGCATCTTCATCCTCTTATGTCAGATTGTGCCTATCTTTCTTTGTCAGACACAAACTTAAACCAGTATGGGATTTGCAGGAGAATCTGTCCACAAGGGAGCTCTAGGCTGACAATCTGTCGCCATGACCAACCTTCCATGCTTTCCATTTATGAGGTGATACGAGGTTTCAACCACCACCCCTTACTTTCATTAACTACCTTCATTGGGATCAGGACAGGGCCTGACACCCATGAATGCTCCAACAGGTGCCCATGACTTTTTCGAGTTAATCTCGACACCTTGAGGCCATGCTGACCTTCCTCTTTTAACCAATATGGGCGCTTTCAAACTTTGGTGAAACTCTTTCGTCGCTCCATTTTCCATATGACCATGAGCCATGACCATATGCCTGCTTCCTAGGTGCTTCATGAACTTGGGCTTTGGGTGCTCTGGGGTGAGCCATTCCTGACTCTCCCAATCTAGAGCTTAGCGAGCACTAGCTCCCTTTCCAAGGATTCCTCCAATGTGACCTTCACCGTGACCTAGGCTTATCTTTCAAGGCACTTCATGTTTCGCAAGGTGGGGATTCAGCATACCTTCCTTCTCCCGATTTCTAATTTTTTGAACTTTGCCAGTGCCAAATCAATGGCCCAAGATCTTCTACGATTGGATGGTCCAGATCTCCTCTTCGTGAATCGAGACTTCGCATCTCAGTAAATCGAGGCATTGTGTGCCTTTCTCACCTCAAAAGTCCTGAAGTGGCCTCCTTCGCTGCTCAGATATGGTGCCATGTGTCCTGCTGAATCGAACGACTCACATTGATTTTCCATTTCGGGAGTTTGGACCCTTGATGAACAAATTTCAATGGTGTTTTTGACTCCTGATTCCTGTGATTATTTTCCATTGTTGATCTCGGAACTTTGCTCCTCAAGTGAACTTTGAGCAACTTTGGGGTCTTTGAAAGACTGGATGGACTTGGGAAAATAGAAAGCATCAGTCGAGACTTCTTTGAGTAGAGAAACCGGAAGAAATCAGGTCGTTCAATGAAAGGGGAAAAAAACATGACTTTGCCAACTGAAAGGAAAAACTAAAGACACGGCCTGTGAAGAGAGAGAGAAAGAGATGGGGGTAAGAACATAGACTCAAGCAAAAATGACACCTACATATGACTCTCAACAACATTATTTTATAACAAAGCTAGTAACAACAGTATACTAACAACATAATAACATACTAATATCATAATAATATCATGATAATAAACAACAACATAATGACAACAAATCACTAGTAAAATGCATAAAGTATCTACCTTAACATGTAGCTTATTCTATTTATCCCCTTTTCCTGGTTGTTGATGATCCTTCCCAACTTCCCAAGCTTAATATTAACCTCCCAACCAACTAGGAGTAGCTTCTTCGACTCCTTAGATCCAGGATTCCTTACGGTTTCCTCGCTCCCGAGCCCAAAATTCCTAGCAATAGCAGTGCCCTGTGAGAGTTCCCAAAACAATTCTTCCAATTTCCTCCTCCTCTTGAATCTTTCAGAAATTCTAAAACAAAAAATGATATCCTTCTTCCAAGTCCTCCCCTTCTTCCTTATTATCCTCTCTCAAATCCCCCTCATTAATTCCAAAGAACCTTATCCCCCCATTAATCCCTC
>SNQJ01S0003513.1:43644-64171 GCA_010110895.2 Picea sitchensis | reverse complement strand
GAGAGAGAGATTAAATCAAGAAATTTTTCTATAAGGCGAAATCCCCACACACTCTCAACTAATTCTCTTCATCCTTCCTCCCTAAGTTACATCAATATTCCATCCCTATCCTTCCTCTGTTGGACTATCTTGGAGAATCAACTATATTGACCTAAATCCAAAAAGAACCCTTAAGTGGAAGTGTCAACTCTCTTGACCAAGCTTCCCCAGCAGGCAACTGACAGTCATCATCACACATCTAAGGGAGAATGAGCTAACATTGTCCTCTGACAACTCAAGGTTTCATAGGATACATGGTGGGAAATGCCTCCACCCCTCCTCATAGGACTAGGGTCCACACCCTACCATGGAACATACAGTGGCACTGTGTTTATGATAATTTTTTCATTGTATATTTAGTTCTAGGCGGTCTCGCCACTTAAAAAAACTACACTGGTCCACATATCATAGAAATGCATTTGAACCAACATAATTTCATATAAAAAGATTCATACCATATTGTTTCTCGGTCAGTGTTCATGAAATCAACCTTTTATTATCATTATCCTTTGGCTATTTCATATCCCATTGACCTGCATCTTAGTATATAACACAAACTCATACATATCTATGCATTATCATCATGTAAATGCATTTAACCATAATCTCAATTTCATATCCATGTACCAACAACTTAAATTGTAAAAAAATTCTAGTTAGGAATAGATTCCATAATATCCATCATAATTGAAATAATGTTAAACATTCATAGAATTGACATTCACATAGGTTCATATGCATTAAAAGTTCAAGTGTACCATTAATAGTTTCACCATGAATAGAAAATAAATGTGATTAGGCATTAGGTAATTCTATCTATCTAAGTCAAAAGGTGGCATTACATACACCCAACCTTCGGGAAAACATATTCCCGAGGTGGTCAAAAAAGTGAGGGATGATCTCTTTGTAAGGTCTCTACATCCTCCCAAGTAGTATATCCTGGGCTACACTTGTCACAGTGGACCTTAACTTGGTCTACCAGATGATTCTTGAGTTTTCATACCCTACGGTCCAATATGCGTAACGATTCAACCATGAGGGTTCCCACATTTGATACCTTCAATTCCTTCCAATTTAGTTTATGAGATTCATCAGCAACATAATGATGTAGAACAGATAGATGAAAAATGTTAAGAGTTTTATGCAAGTGGGGTGGCAGTACAAGACGATAGGAAACGAGTCCAATTCTCTCTTGTATTTTAAATGGTCCTATAAATCGAGGTGACAACTTTTTCCCCTTCCCGAACCAAATGGTACTCTTATTAGGCCTGATACGAATGAAAACTTGATCTCCCACTTTATAACTTCGGTCAGGCCTATGTGCATCAACATAAATTTTATGTCTATTTTGTGCTTCCTTTAGTCGCTATCTAATATGAATCTCCTATTCCTCCATATCTTGAATCAATTCTGGACCAACTGTCACTCGGTATTCTAACCTTTCCCAACTCAACAGTGTCCTGCATGGCCTTCCATACAGAGCTTTGTAGGGTGGCATTCTAATGGAGCTATGGAAACTATTATTGTAGGCAAAATCTACCAAAGGTAGGTACTTCTCCCAATGGGTTTGAGTATCCATAACATACATCCTAACCATGTCTTCCATAACCTGATTTAATCTCTCAGTTTACCCATTTGTTTTAGGATGATAAGTTGTGCTTAAGTTCAATTGAGTTCCCAACGTTGACTGCAAACTTGTCCAAAACCTATATGTGAATCGAGAGTCCCTATCTGAAATGATCTTCTTGGGTAACCCGTGCAAATGGATGACCTCACTTATAAACACATGTGCCACATCAGTGACATCATAAGTGTCTCTAAATGGAATAAAATGGGCACTCTTGTTCAACTTATCAACTATCACAAGAATGGCATTGTGTCTATGCGATGTGAGCAGAAATCCCACAACAAAATCCATAGAGATCACTTCCCACTTGGACATACGAACATCATGTGGTTGTAGGAAACCTACCAGGTGGTGGTGGTCATCCTTCACTTGTTGACACTCTAGGCACTTGGTGATGAAATGGAATACATAATGATTTGTTCCTACCCAGAAGAAAACATTCTTCATGTCTGCCTACATTTTCTTCACACCCGGATGTGCACAATAAAGTGCTCTATGGGCTTCCTTTAGTATGATGCTTCAAATATCCCCACCTTCGTGGATGTACATCCCTCCTTGATATATTAATAATCCATATGATTCCAGGCAATATCCTTCATACTTTGGATATAATTTCCTTCCACTCTTGATCCAGGTGGATATCGGTGGCCACCCACCTTTTCCAACTTGCTCAAAATAGTTTTCTAGCAATTTTGGCAATTTACTATTTTTAGCAATTTTTAACTTCCGGGGCCATTTTGAGGGCCTAAATGATGGTTTTTCAGGATAGATATTATCAATGATATCTAAAGGCTCTAATTTATCCCCCAAAATAAATCTCCTCGATGATACCTTTCCAACGGTCTATCGTGTGCCCCAAATAGAGATCATATGCCAAAGTTACGCCCCCGAGAATTTGATACACCAAATTACCCAAAACGGGGTCCACAAAATTGTTGGATTTTCATATTCTATGGTTAGGGTTTTGGATTTTATTTGTGATAAAAATTCCTTAGGAGCCTCATTTTAAAATCATATTCTTGTGAATGCGAGTAGCGGACACATCTCTTCTCAGAGATAAGATACCACCATTCTAGTGAGCCTTTCACTCTGTATTTTTATAGTCTTTGTACATTTTTGCTCATTAATAGAAAATTATGTATTACTGTATCTCTGTATTTATGGTTTCATCTCTGATACATTTATTTTATATTATTGGATATCCAATATATCTCTGTACATTTCTTTATTATATCTCCACTTTCATTTCATGCCAAAAATAATTTGGATCAGTGGTATCAGAGCAGGTTGCTCTTAATCATTTTTCAGTGCATCTCCCCGACAAGGTCTGAGTATATAAAGTTGGGTCTTGAGCTTGTCTCTCTTGAAGAAAATCTCTCTCACACGTCCAAGAAACCCTCCATGGAGGAAGAAAAGTAAAATGATAGAGCAGATGATTTTATTAATATATTGCTTGAGAAAGCTCTCACGCGACAGAGAGACTAAATGATGGAGAATTTTTCCCACATCCTTCAACGCCTGTCGATAATATTAGGTGTGTCTTCATCAAGAGGCCACTTTGGAACTACCTCTCCTTTCAAGGTACAAGTTAATTTTTATATTCCCATATTTCAAGGACAGATAGATGCGGATGCCTTAGAAAAATGGTAAAATCTGCTAGAAGGTTATTTCTTTGTTCATAATTTCTCTGACATGGAAAATATCACCTTCGCACTCCTTAAGGATGTCCCCCATGTCAAACATTGGTGGGAAACTTATTTGTTTGTGGATGTGGTAAAGGAATATTATTACATTTTTGGAAACTATGAGGACAAGTACATGAGATGGACCACACTGTGGAAAGAAAGGCGACAATAAGTTTTGAAGTTCACCAATACCTTCCATACCTTGTGCACCAAGCTAGGTATCAAAGACTCCGAACAAAATTTTGTTCTAAAATACCATGGGGCTCTACACAGATACATCCAAAATGAAATGGATTTTTTGGACATCTCATCACTTGTTTCTAATTATCGATATGTTGTTAAAATCGAGCAGAAATTTAAGCACCATAACAAACGAGAGTTCGAGTTGGAAAATACGCAACAACCAAAGTATGATAAAGATGGCCCTAACAAACAGTATCCTGAAAATCAGTCCAAGCCACATGAAAAGAAGGGTCATGGGAAGACGAAGAAGGACACCAGAAAATGGTGTAATTTCCACAAAAGCACCTGGAACAACACCGATGAATGTCTCTCAAAATAGTCATTGGTGGCCAAAATCAAAGACAAAGAGCCAAACCCTGATTCAGAATATGATTCAGAAAATATTGATAGAAGACAGATCATCGATGTAGACCCCACTTCTATTTTCACGACCGCAACAATTCAACCAGAAGAACAAACAAATCCTGAAGAGGGGGAGCTCCTTTTTCATTCACAAATGTGGGTGAAGGGGACCCCACTACATTTTATTGTTGATAGAGGAAGCCAGAAGAATCTCATCTCAGCAAAGGTCATCAAATAATTGGGATTGTCAAAAACACCACACCCACAACCATACAACATCGGGTGGGTTTGCCAAGGACAAGATCTCTTTGTCAGGTAGCAGTGTCAATTGTTATACAACATCCATCCCTTCAAGGATGAGGTATTATATGATGTTTCCCCACTAAATGTCTGTGATGTTCTCTTGGACTAACCATATATGTGGAAGCACCATGCTATCTATGAGTCTTGACCTCATAGTTTCATTCTTACTCTGGGGGGTCATATATACAGGATACTATAGGTGGTTCCGACTGCTATCCCACCCAAACAGTGTCGCAAGGTAGTATATCATACTAAAAATTTTATATTCTTCACAATCTATTGAAAAGGTGAACAAAGGGATATTGCAACCACTACAGCCTTGGCCCAAGAACCTTCTATCCAACAGAAGCAGGTCCACAAGAATGTAGCAAAGAAGAAATATTAATTATGCACATAGACATTTCATGTAGCCAGATTGGTTAAAAATTCCCAACCCTTCCAGCCACAAGTTCGTGACAACCTTCAAAAATCTAAGCAGTGCAACTTCTCCAACAAGAAAAGCAACTCATCAAGATGCAGATTCAACAAACTCTTTTCCCTCTCCCATGGGAACTCAACACAATGGATATCATTTCTTCCTAAGGAGGGAGAATTTATCCATGTGCTTATTGGTGACCACCCACCTTTTCCAACTCGCTCAAAACAATTTTCTGGCAATTTTGGCAATTTACTATTTTTAGCAGTTTTTTACTTCTGGGGCCATTTTGAGGGCCTAAATGAAGGTTTTTAGGGATCAATCTTCTCAATCATATCCTAAGGCTTTGATTGATCCCCCAAAATGAATCTCCTCGATGACCCCTTTCCAACTATCTATTGTGCACCCCAAACAGAGATCGTATTCCAAAGTTACGCCCTCGAGAAGTTGATACACCAAACTACCGAAAACGGGGTCAACAAAACTGTTGGATTTTCATCTTCTGGGGTTAGGGTTTTGGATTTTATTTATGATAATAAGGCCTTTGGAGCCTCATTATAAATTCATATTCTTGGGAATGCGAGTAGAGGACACATCTCTTCTCAGAGATAAGTTGCCACCATTCTAGCGAGTCTTTCACTCTATATTTTTACAGTCTTTATACATTTTCACTCATTAATAGAAAATTGTGTATTACTGTATCTCTAGGTTTATGGTTGCATCTATGATACATTTATGTTATAATATTGGATATTTGATATATCTCTATACATTTCTTTATTATATCTCTGCTCTCATTTCATGTCAAAAATAATCTGGATAAACTCTGGAGGGTTGAAGTAACCTTTAAATACCAACTATCTCCAAGAAGTTTCCCCAACACATGCTCCCTCAAATTAAATTTTAAGGGTACCAAGGAGAAGACACGTGTTCTCCTTCTCAAGGCATCCGTGACCACATTCTCCTTTCCCTTGATGTACAAAATTCCAAAATCATACTCACTCATAAACTCACTCCATTGTCTCTGCCTGGCATTGAGATCCCTTTGAGTGAAGATATTATTTAAGTTTTCATGGTCCATTTTGAGCTCAAACTTTTGCCCCACTAGATAGTGCCTCCAAAGTTTCAGAGCTAGCATTACAGTTTCCAACTCTAAATCATGATTACCATCAAGCTCTTTATGTTACTTCAACTTCCTTGATGCATACGCTATCACTCCTCCATCCTGCATTAGCACTTACCCCAACCCTTGTTTTGAGGCATCCATGCAGATTGTGAAGTCTTTTTCCATATCCGACACTCATAGAATTGGTGCACTAGTTAGTAACCTCTTAAGATTGATGAATGGAATATCACATTCTTTTGTCCATTCATGCATGACTCCCTTGTGCTGCAAAGTGGTGATAGGTTTCACTATTTTAGAGAACCCTTCCACAAATTATTGATAATAACTCGCTAGCCCCATGAAGCTTCTTAAATCATGAGTATTTTTCGGCACTAGCCATTCCATAATGGCCTTTACCTTTTCTGGGTCCATGGAGATTCCTTCACCAGAAATGATATGACCTAAATAGTGAATTTATTTCTGAAAGAAAGAACACTTCAACAACTTTCCATAAAAAACATTCTCTCTAAGGCATGACTACACCACTCACAAGTGTTCTTCATGCTCTCTCTCATTCTTGGAATAGATGAGAATATCATCCAGAAAGACCCGAACAAAGCGGTCTAAGTAATTTCAGAATACACCATTCATGAGGCTCATGAATACTGATGGCGCATTANGTAATTCCCAAACCGAGTTCGAAATGCAGTTTTAGGAATATCTCCTTCCTTAATCCTTAACTGGTGATACCTTGATCGTAGATTATTTTTTGAGAAAATTTTTTCTCTTTTCATTTGATCAAAGAGATCATCTATCCATGGAATTGGGTAACTATTTTTCATTGTAGCATGGTTCATTTCCATGTAATATATACACAATTGTAAGGAACCATCCTTATTCTTCACAAAAATTATTGGTTCACCCCAAGGTGAGACACTAGGCTTTATTATCCCTAAGTCGAGTAGTTCCTTCAACTACATCTGCAACTCACAAAGTTTTGGCACTGTCATCCTATATGGAGTCTTCGAAATTGGCTCTACACCAGGTTTTAGCTCAATGGTAAAATCAAGCTCCCTCTCTAGAGTTAAACCTGGCAACTCTTTCGAAAAAACATCCTTAAACTCTGACAATACTAGATATTGATCCAACAAGGGTCCTTTCCCTTCATTAACTGCTTCCACTACATATAATCAACAACCTTTTCTCATGTAACGTTTAACCTTTATGGTTTAGATAAAGTGTAGAGACACCTTCCTTCATACATCGTGGATCTCTTTTGACCTTCCTTCATCATCAATACAAAGCACCTTTTAGAAAAAAAATATACCATAGCTCGATGACATTCTAACCAATCCATTCTAATGATTAGGTCATATGTCTTGAGAGTAGTTACATACACCTTCAGCCTAGTATTACGCACTCCCAGGTCTACTAGACAATAATCAATGCTAGGTCCTACCTCTTGTTTTTCCCCCGAAACCATATCGACTTGTTTAAAGTCATCGTGCTCATAGGATACCAACCCACAGTTTTCTAATGCACAAGGTGAAATGAAACTATCTGTAGCACCAGAATGAAATAAAATTTTAACATTGACATCATTTATCATACCCGACGAATCCACAACTGTGGATTGATGTTATGCCTGACAATTATTAACCGCTACATAAATATGGTGGCTACCACTCGCTCTTCCCATCAGGGCCTTTCCTTCTCTATGAAAAAATATTTATTGTGACTCTAGGCAGTCACGCTGGTAATGGGGTCCTCCACACCCCCAACAAGTAACATGAGATGAAACTTGCGCACACTTCCCTGTGATGGTCTCTTAAATGATTTCCTTCCCCTAGAGGCCCTGCCCCTACTTTCTGCTCCCTGAGAAGGTCGTGGACTTGCCTGTGTCTTTGGTGATGACTGGGATGTTGCACTTGTTTCCATTGAAATACCTATAGCAATTTCTCTAGGTGTGACTCTATTTCCATAAGGATGTGGCCTAGAGATTCCTCCCCTAGAGAAGCTCCTAGCGGCCTTCCCCACGAATCCAGGGTGTTATGGAAAGGTTGATCTCATACCTATGTTTAATCTCATATGCTCCTTCGCGTAACGTACATTTTCAACTTCTTCAGCTACTGATGATGGTTTCCACATCTGTACCATGGCCCTTATCTTAGGTTTTAACCCATACACAAAACATTATGCCTGTTGTTGATCGGTATCCATGTATGAGAAATATTTTACCAACTCCATGAACCTGATCTCGTACTCTTCCATGATCCTGTTTCCATGAACTCTAGCATGAAATTCTCCTACCTATTGTTCCTCATAGTATGCAAGAAAATATTTCATCTAGAACCTTTCTTCAAAAAGATCCCATGAGACGGTGACTGGGGTAAGATTTAACTGCCTCTCTAGGTTACCCCACCAGTTCAAGGCATTGTCCCTCAACTAAAAGATCCCTATTTTTTCCTTTGATGTGGAAGCATAGTCTCTTAAGGAGAAACATTGTTTAATTCCTTCCAACCATTCATCTACACGTTCACTTTCACAACCCCCAACAAACTTTGGTAGTTTGATCTTTTGTATTTCTTTGGCGATGTCCCCTGGTGGAGGCCCTCCCTCTTAGTCCCTTGGTGCTTCACGGTTACCCACAACAAATGGTGGGGGTTCCACCTCGACATCTGTTGAATTGAGTCCCTTGGTTGTGGCAACGACGACATTGGTGGTCCTTGCGACGATACCCCTCGGCCTCGGTTTCCCCGAGTCCTAACCATTTTAAATGATTGAATCTGCATCAACCAAATTCTTATCATGGAAGAGTTTTAAGGCATTCAACATTTCCTCAATTTATACTTGCAAACATAGGGTTAGGCATAATGTTTTTTACTTGTTTGTAAACATAAGTTACTCTCTTTAAGGTAAGTGGCTTAGGTCAGGGGCAAAGCATCTAAGATTGGTATCTTGGTAGGTATCCTTCTATCTTTATTACCTTGTTAGTTGCGCTAGTATGGTGGTATCCTCGTCCCTTAATCTAATTAGATTTCTTATTTAAGAATCTAATCCTTCCATAAATCACTTTATACTCTTATAGAGTTCATATCTTTGTGTAATCAATCTCTTATAATTGTTCGTAAAGTCTATTATAATACTTTATACCCTTGGAATAAATCAGCTGGTTAGAGCACGTGGATTTTAAAATAAATATATCTCACTTTAGGTTATTTTAATTAATATAAAATTATTATTAATATTATTTTAATAATCTTAATAATTTTAAATAACCTTAATTAATTTTAAAAGTATATTATAAGAGAGAAAAACAAATATTAAAAATATATTATAAGAGAGAAAAAAAATATTAAAAATATTAAAAATATGACGCGTAGAGCACTATGAATACCCCTCATGGTCTCTTCCTCGTGGCTTGGTTTGACACTTGGCTCGACGTGTTGTGCTCTAATACCATATGTAAAACATTAATTTATATTTTTAGTTCACCGTTTTCCTTTCTTTATTTTCTTTACAACATAATAACCGACAACAACATGATAATCAACAACAAGCTAATAACAATAGCATACTAACAACATTGGAACATACTAATAGCATAATAACAACATGATAATCAACAACAATATAATGACAACAGATCACTAGTAAAATGCATAAAGTATCTACCTCAACCTATAGCTTAGTCTATTTAGCCCATTTCTTGGTTGTTGATGATCTTGCCCAACTGCCCAAACTAAATATTAACCTCCCATCCAACTAGGAAAAACCTCTCTGGATCCCTAGCTCCAGGAACACTTGCAGTTTCCTGGCCCCCGAGCTCAAAATTCCCAATAACAATAGTGCCCTTTGAGAGTTCCCAAAACAATTCTTCCAATTTCCTCCACCTCCTCTATCTTTCAGAAATTCTAAAACAAAAATTGATATCCTTCTTCCAAGTCCTACCCTTCTTCCTTATCCTCCTCTCTCAAATCCCCCTCATTAATTCCCAACAACCTTATCCCCTCATTAATTCCTCAACAACCTTATCCCCCCATTAATTTCCCAACAGCCTTATCCCCCCACTAATTACTTCACCCACCTTTTAATAATAAAATAATAAAAGACTCTTTAATATATTTTAATAATTAATTAAACTTAAATTAAAAGGTATGATAAAATCTGGGTTGTTATAGTTGAGTCACCATGAAAGAAAGAAAAAGGTTCTTACCTTCGAGTTGTAAAAATTATTGATTGCATGTAAATGGGAATACATGTGTAAGACCTAGTCACCTATGAAAAGTCTAGATGTAACATCCCACTCTGGCGCACTAAGAAAACTTATTATTTGAGGACACTTGCTCGCAAATGATCTGGACTTTTATGATGTTAGACCATTTATGCTTGATTATGATGCGATTGATAGACGACACGATGTGTTACTATTTGATGTAGACAGGTGCTATTGACTAAGGATTATTGAGTGTGTAGGGTTTTTGACATTGAGGATGCAGAGGCATCGGTCGAACCCCCTTGGACTCCGGACTGAGTCAGTGAGTGTGCTTTTGGAGTTGATTTTTTACTGTGATGTTTCGGTGAGTTTGATGATTTGATGTTGACATTTCAAGTGTGATTGTTGATGATGCGGGATGGCAGCGATAGCTTCTTAGGCCAGGACTCACATATGGAATTAAAAGGGGGCCACACCACCACGATTTCGAGGGTTGAGGGAGAGGGTGGACATCATCCACGCCACCGCCTACTGCTTACTCGTAGGTAGCTCGAGCGTAGGTTAGCGATTACCCTGGTTGAGAACATCCTGATACCACCATGAGGGCAAACTTCGGCGGTCACTCCGATGATTCTAGAGTAGCGCCGGCAAAGGTAGGGCCTTATTCCTTAGAACCACTTAATTCCACAAGTTCACTTGGTGGAGTGTTGATTCTAGGGGTTATAGATGTCTACAATCCAGGTCGGTTGGCAGTGGCACCCCTTAGGCCACGAGGTGCATCACGAAGAACACGTCGCACAAAACAAAACACAAGAAGAGAGTGGCACCCCTGGAGCAGTGGTGCATCTGAAGAACACGTCAGCATTAATGGAAATGAGCAGTGATGGCACCCTTGGAGCACGTGGTGCATCACGAAGGGCATGTCGCATTGTTGTGGGTGAAGGAAACAACCCTAATTCTTCTAAAGAGAAGTAGCATGTAATAAATTCTTAAACAACTTCCCTAACCGATTGTAAGCCTGGTTCAGAATCTAAGTACTAAGCCTAAAACTTTTAGGGTAAAATTTTAATCTAACCTTAAGAGCGGAGACCTTGGAATGGGAATAGAATTAAGAAGCCAAAACCCACACCTAGAAGTAGTAGTTGGCTCTTCCTTAAGAATTTTATGACGAGGGTAAGTTTTAAAGTAAATCTAATAGTTTTAAGATTTTACAAGAAGAAATTTATTCCTAACTTGTGGGAGAATGACATCACCTATATGTAGTGTAACATAAAGAAAATTTATTAAATCACCATCCATCACCATTATTTTTCATTATTCCTCTTTTATGTTATGCATCTACATTTCCCTTATACATGTTGTCATCACTTTGTATCTCGGTTATCCTATATATATATATATATATATATATATATATATATTAATGAATAAATTTAAATGATGGATAATGATAAATTACAAAGATGGATACGTATTACGTAAATAAATAGATAATATATATATATATATATATATATATATATATATATATATATATATATATATATATATATATTATAAACAAATTGTCGTGTATTCCTTAATCTTTAATTTATAGAATGAAGAAAATAAATAATGGATTCTCCTTTCATTAATTTATTAGTCCCTACCACCTCTACCATTAATAAAAAGTTACAAACTTAAAAATATAAGGGAAAATATTAATGAGTGCATTTACTTCTTGAGTTTTTAAAAGATAAAAATAAAAATAATAAAAGGAAAAAAAATAATAAAAGGAAAAGGGGGGGGGGAGGGAGGCAGTGATGGAGAGATGGATAAAGAGAAGGAGGAAGGAGAAAGTGGGGAGGGAGCTATTATTGTGTATTGCTATCTTTGTTGGAAATGGAAATTAGATTAAAAAAAAAAGATTATTTAGGGTTTGAGACTGGATAAAAGAGAAGGAGGAAGGGAGAAAGTGGGGGGAGGGAGCTATTGTGTATTGCTATGCTGTTGAAATGGAAATTGGACTGATTGCTTGTGAGGAGTTGGGGATTTCCTCAGCTGTATTAGAGTGGTAGCTCTGCCATGGAGGCAAGCTGGGGAAGCTAGGTTACTGTCTGGATTGTGTGTGGCCCCTTTGCGGCTCGAGGGGATAAGGGGGAAGCAGAGTACCCCTAGAATTTGGTTGGGAGGTACCGGTGAGTCCTCTACGGCCGGCACAGAGCGGGAGCGGCACGGAGCTGGAGCTGGAAGGAGCGCAAGCGCGATAAATCATTCGTATTCTCTGCCATCGGTTACGGTACGTAAGTGTACCATTTTTCATTGATATAGTAGCTAGAATATTGTATGTGGTTTCATTTATGGATGAAATCTAATGGGTTCTGGATTAAGATGAAATTTTATTGAGATTGTTCCGTTCCTTGAATTCAAATTGTTCAGTTTTGTTTAGAAAATTTGTTTATGAATCCCTGTATAACCCTCGATGCCTTGTGATGGTCCCTTGCTTGACCTCCTTAATCCTGCCTGTAACCCTTCTTCCCAAGACCTTTCAGTACATAGACTCCTTCCGCGCACCAGTTTTCATGTGTTAATAATGATGGTAGAAATGGGTTTATTTCTCTGGTGAAATACTTAGGATGGTTAGATCTTCGACGGATTCACAATGATTGACGGGCCCAGTCACTCTCTACGTCGTGTTGGCTACTCTTTCCCTGGGCTTCCAACTCTTAACCTGGAGACATTACATTTTCTAACTCATCCGCGATAGTTGGGTACCCTTGCATCCCCTTTTTGCTAAACTTCTCTGCGTCTACGGTGGTAATTCTCTGCGTTTCTATTCGTACCCTCTGCGCATGGGGTATAGATGAATTTCTGTGGTGTATAGATGTGTTTTTGGGGTTTGCATTGAATTCATTTTTTTTTCCTTGCCGGTGAGTTGCCTTGGGATATCTGAGTCATCAGGATGGCTGCCCATTCGGCGTTTAAACCTAATGACAACATTCCCACCCTTCTAGCAATGCATGGTGTTTTTTCTGGTGGGAGTCGATCTGGACAATTCCAATCGGTGTTGGGGTAAGGCCCGTTGTCCTGGGGAAATTCCTTCACAGCCTCTGCAGCTGTTTAGAAAACAAAACCATCAAAGAAAGAAAAACTACCTAAATTCGACCCTGAGCGTAACTGTATAACCGCATTTAACTTGTATAGCCGTAAGTATTTAGGGTGTGAATGACTCCATAAAATCGTTTCTTTTTCACCTACCCTTTAAAGGCACTTGCGCCCATGTAAAAAACTCAGTTAATCTGTTTTCAGTGAGCTCCGACCTGTTGGATTCATCAGTCATTTATGCCCAGATTTCTCGTATGCAACTATTAACTGAATGTAGTAGGTAACGAGGGCCATGGGTAGTAGATCCGTTCCACCTAATACAAGTACCAATTCCTCTCTGCGATTTAATTCCTCTCTATAAGATTTATAAATTGATTCTGCCTCTGTCCACTGCCAGCAATGGCCGCCATCCCGATGCATGATTTCGGCACGCACAGATCGGTTTCCTGAATGGTTTCTGACAGGCGCCCCTGGTCGTTAACCTTATCATCTTGTTAAACTAAACTATGTTGGAAAGGGTGCATCGGATGGGTCTGTAATGTATCGTTAGGATATGCATTATAACTGTTGTATCTGTAAGGGTATAGTTGGGATAAACAAAATTTTGGTCAGTGATCAATATCATTTAGGGATGAGGTCGTGGTCATTTTAGTCACCTGGTCAATGTAATATCAGAAGTAAGCATAGTGATTTTTCGGAAGAGTCACCTTGTATGACCAATAAAAGGTAATGTCTTGGTGGTTTTACATTTTAAGACTGGTTGACTTGCATTTTTATATTGACATTTGCGCTGGATTTACTTACTTTTATATTGAAAGAAATAAAACAGCGCGGAATTTACTTACATGGCTATAGATAAGACTGATATATGGAGCGAAAAAGAATTCTTATGGAATGATGAACAAACAAGTTAGCGTGGACTTTTATTTGCTAGATGATAATTTTTCACAGAGATTTCTAATTATCGTGGAATGATTCTAATTACCAGGGTAACAATAATTTTAAGAAATGGACACGCTGAAACTTCCTTTGCATGATTTACATAATTTTTATATATGTTTTATTAATTACATTAAGAGTGCCAACTCAGCTTGCTGTGCAGCATTCAATGTTGTTGTGTTTATATATCTTAGTATTGAAAGTTGTGCAATAGGGAACAACATTTAATGTTGTTTCCTCTGATATATCTTGGTATTGGACGCCGCCCAGTAAGATGGTTATTGTTGGCCAACAATATCCACCCTGTAACAACATTGAATACTATTGATGGTGATATATAAGTTGTGAGATTTCATAGCAATAAAAAATTCTACAACCTATATATAGAGACGTGGTATAAAAATTGTGGTATTGAAATCAGTTCAAATTTGATGATTTATATATTGGGGTGGTATATAAGTTGTAGGATTTTAAAGCAATTCATATCTAACAGTCACCACTAGCTGCAATATTCAATACTTTTAGCATGGTAGACATTGATTGTCCATTTGAAACATATATTATTTTATTGATTGCATTGGCAGTAGATTTTTAACATTGTAGATAATGATGGTCCATTGAAAACATATATTGTTTTATATGTTTTATTGATTGCAATGGTAGTAGTTAAAAGTTGGGTATAAAAAGAGATTCAAACTTAATAGTATAAAAAAAATATAATAAAATAATATAAATCCATTTAAATCTCAAAACACATATGAGTAGATGGTCTTAATAATTTAATATTGATGGTCCATTGAAAACTTATATTGTTTTTATGTTTTATTGATGAGAGGATATATGAGTAGGTTATGGATTAACTAGCTGCCAAAAGTAGTGGTGAATTATGTCAGTTTGGGAGTTTGACCGTGATAACTAGGCTGGATTTTAGAGTTGTCATTATCTTGTAATATGATTGTTATTATTGCAACGTTATTATAGTATAGAAGGTGAAGTGGTTATGAATGGTCATTGTAGTTTTATTGCATGGGTAGCATGCTAGAAGTATTGCGATTTAATTAAATTGCAAGGGTCATCACAATATAAGATGTGATGTGCTTATGGTAATGTTATTGTATAGGTAGCATATGAGATGAACTGAGATGGTGATGTAATGACGAAGATATCTTAACAGTAGCGTAATGTTGTTATCATGTTATTGCAAAGTTGTGAGATTTTGTTGAATTGATAACATATAAGGAAATGTCATTGAACTAAGTATAATCAATTGTTTTGTGATCGTAATTGGGGAACCACAATTAATGGAATATAATGGAGAAGATGGCCTGAATTTAATTCCCATTTGAGTCATAGATAACACCTTGTATTCAAGGTGGTCAGTTGTTGTCGAAGACCTTCGGACTTGCGCTTCCTGCAAAGTTCGTGGTCGTTCATTAATTTTTTGAACATGATCGTAATCAGTCTTGCTTGGTCTGTTTTCTATCGGGCGGGACGTAGACACCTCCATGTTCCTCAGAATAGTCGCCAACCCTGAGACCTTAAATGGTTAAAATCGGTGGGAACCTGGGCTTGAGCGTTTCTTATGTGTCTTGGAGGTCTTAACCATTGCAGGGTAGGACAGGCGGGTAGTCAATTCTACTTATCGTCGTGTGATCATCATTTATGCATGCAGATACTTGTCAAGTGTCCTTGTCGTCTTTTTATGTTCATCATGGTTGCGTCTTATTCGTCGTCGGGTGGCGACGTAGAGTCGAATGAATTGATGTTTTCGTTATATGCGCGCACACACTTTTTAAACGCACACAAAAAAAAAAATTTGCAGTAGTTACTAGAGTTGGGTCGTCGTAACGAGGGGTCGTTACATATGGTATCAGAGCCGGTTCGACCCATGACTTGGGATTCACTATGGCTTTCATTGGCATGATTAGATTGATTATACTACTGTTGATCGAGTTGTTGTGTGCGTGAAGGTAATCATGGTTAGAGGATGCCCCGGAGGCAGACGATGGGGTACTAGGGGAGGAGGCGCGGCACCTCCAGTAGCATCCATGCCTGAGGGGTCGAAACCCCAGGGGGACGAGCAGGTTCTCAGACAGGAGAAGATCGTAGTTGGCGATGTCGTGGGGTTGATGAGGTCTTTTCAGTGCATGTCTGAGGCACTGATCAGCCGTTTGGACAGAGACGAGGCCAGGGCGTCGACACCCGCTGAGGTTCCGCCGCGCGCACCGGCCGTTATAGGTATCTTTCACTGGGAACTCAAGAAGGTCAAATTTCCTAAGTTCTTGTGTGCCCCGGAAGGCACAACCACCGAGGCATGGTTGGAAAAGATGGCAATGTGCTTCGCACTTCGCAATTGTACCTCCAACATGAAGGTCTGCATGGTGGTATTTGAACTGAAGGGGAGCGCTCTTCTATGGTGGAAGACGCTCCTACTACAGCTGAACATGGTCGTTGAAGACGTGTCATGGGAACTGTTCGAGGAACGGTTCTAAGAGAGGTATCTTTCAAAGGAATTCATTGAGCATCAACTCAATGAGTTCAACGCTTTACGACAGAGAGGTCGTACGGTGCTCGAGTACGAGGCACGTTTTATGGCACTTCTCTGGTAAGATCCACACCTTAACTTTGACAAGCTTAAGGTCATTACGTATGTGTTGGGCCTTAACGGTAGCCTGCGTGCAAGGGTTTAAATGTTTATATGCCTCAAACCTTGCACGATGTCGTCCAGAAGGCAGTGGTTCAGGATGGGTTTAGCTTCTTAGAGAAGGCTTCGGGAGCCAAACAGATGGTTGGAGGAAAGGTTACAGGTTGTTCCCTTAACCTGGGAGAGTTTGTCTCTAGGGTCAACTTGTACGTCATGATCTTAGGATCTTATGACGTCGTGATTGGTATGGATTGGTTGGAATTGCATGAGGCGATACTCAACTGTAAGATGAAACGGTTGAGCTTGGTTGATGACGAAGGATAGAGACATGTGATTGTAGGATGGAAAAAGGGAGTTTACCTGCGGTTCGTCACTTCCTTACAGTTACATAAGAGTATGCGCAAGGGGTGTAAGATTTATGCGATCCTCACGCTAAACGAGAAGGGAGTAGCGGAGGGTCTAGAACACTTTCCGGTGGTGAAGGAGTTTGCAGACGTATTTCCAGAGGAGTTGCCTGGGATGCTGTCGTAAAGGGAACTGGAGTTTACCATAGACCTAAAACCAGGAACCGAACCAATAGCAAGAATGCCATATCGGAAGTCGACCCCGGAGCTGCAAGAGTTGAAAATGCAACTGATGGAGTTGTTGGACCTGGGACTGATATGTCCTAGTGTGTCACCATGGGGTGCACCAGTTATTTTCATACGAAAGAAGGACGGATCATGGAGGCTTTGCATTGACTATCGTCAACTGAACAAGGCTACAATCAAGAATCAGTATCCCTTACCAAGAATTGATGATCTGTTCGATCAAATGAAGGGTGCGTCGGTGTTCTCCAAGATCGATTTGCGATCTGGGTATCACCAGTTATGGATCAAGGCGGATGACATCCCTAAGACCGCCTTTAAGACGATATTTGGACATTACGAGTTTACTGTTTTACCGTTTGGACTAACAACCTCCCCAGGGGTATTCATGAGTTTGATGAACGGGGTGTTCCGCGAGTACTTGAACAAGTTCTTCCAAGTATTCATTAACGACATCTTGATCTACTCTCGGGCGATGGAGGAGCATGATGAGCCCTTTCACTTGGTACTGCAGTTCCTTCGAGAGCACAATTTGTATGGGAAGTTGTCCAAATGCTCTTTTTATCAATCAAGGATTCACTACTTAGGGCATGTCATCTCCGGTGAAGGTATCGCCGTGGGTCCAGCAAAGGTTGAGGCTATTATGGAATGGCCTACACCGATGAATGTCACAGAAGTGTGTAGTTTTATGGGTTTACCAGGATACTATCGACGGTTTATCGAGGGTTTTTCGAAGATAGCAAATCTGATCACGGAATTGCAGAAGAAAAGCAAGAAGTTGTTGGGACAGAGAAATGCGCGGAAGAATTTCGGAGGCTTAAAGAGTTGTTGACAAAAACACCGATACTAAAGGTCCCTCACATGGATGCAGACTTCTTGGTATGCATGGATGCATCCAAGGAAGGTTTAGGCGGAGTCTTGATGCAGGACGGAAGAGTGATTTCTTACATTTCGAGGAAGCTGAGAAGGCATGAGGAGAACGACGCGACGCATGAATTGGAGTTATTAGCCATCGTTTATGCCTTGAAGGTTTGGAGACACTACCTTGTTGGGCGAAAATTTGAATTAAAGACTGATCATTGTGGACTACAACACCCTTTTTACGCAAAGCAACCTGAATGCGCGACAACGGCATTGGTCGGAATTGCTTAGCGAATACGACTTCGAGATTACTTACATAAAGGGGACAGTGAACCGAGTGGCAGATCCCTTGAGTCGGAGGCCACACATATTTTCGGTGTTACCTCTTCAGACAAATCTACGTGAGAAGATTCTCACCTTACAACGTGATGATGATTGGTACACAGAAGTCAAGGATTTTATCGGACAAAACACAATGATGGTACCATGATATGAGGGATATTCATTGGATAGTGATGGTTTATTGAGGTTTAGAAGTCGGATTTACGTAACGCCTAACGATGAGTTGAGGATGTTGATCCTGAGCGAGGCTCATAGAGCAGTTTACATGGCTCACCCGGGATTTACGAAGATGAGGGCAAACCTTAAACCATTATTCTTTTGGAAGGGAATGAAGGTCGACATAGTCAACATTGTGGCTAGATGTCTAGAGTGTCAGTAGGTAAAGGCTGAACATAGACACCCGACAGGTTTACTTCAACCACATGCCATTCCGAAATCGAAATGGGAAGTTATTTCGATGGATTTCATTGTTGGATTGCCACTGACGGCAAGGAGAAACGACTCGATTTTTGTAGTAGTAGACACTCTGACGAAGAGTTCTCACTTTATTCCGGTGCATATGACGTATCAGGCACCTGACATAGCGAGATTTTTCATCAGTGAGATTGTGAGGCTGCTTGGCGTGCCTAAAAAGATTATATCCGATCGACGATTTTGGATGAGTTTCCAAGAGGCCTTGGGAACCCAACTTAATTTTAGTACTGCGTATCACCCAGAGACTGACGGACAGACAAAAAGAACGAACCAAACCTTGGAAGACATGTTGCGCATGTACGTGATGGACTAACAAAAGCGTTGGGAGGAGTTCTTGCCTCTAGTAGAGTTCGCTTACAACAACAGTTACCAGAGCACCATTAAGATGGCTCCTTTTGAGTTCCTTTATGGGCGACTGTGTCGGACGCCCTTGAGTTGGGATCGGCTTGAGATTAGGGTCCTGGTGGGACCAGAAGCGATCCAAGAAATGGAAGAGAAAATGTAAACCATAAGACAAAGAATTAAAGAAGCGCAGGATCGACAAAAGAGTTATGCCGATGTGCGCCGATTCGACCGTAGTTACGAGGTCGGCGATCGAGTCTTCTTGCAGGTTAAACCGCATAAGAGTTTGATCAAGTTTGGAAAATGAGCTAAACTCTCTCCTAGGTTCATGGAACCTTTCGAGATTATGGAGAGAAAGGGGCCCGTGGCCTATCGACTGGCCTTGCCTGATTCTTTGAGGCGTATGCACGATGTTTTTCATGTATATATTTTGAGACATTATATTAGTGATCCTACACACGTGATTGACCTGATTTCCTTGCAGATATCGGATGAGGGAGTGCTCATGGCTGAGCCGGTCCGCATCTTAGATCATCACATTCGACAGTTACGACGTCGAACGGTAGATCAGGTCAAGGTCCAGTGGGATAGTTATAGTCCGCACTCGGCGACCTGGGAGGACGCATATGATATGCGCCAACAGTTTCCATCTTTGTTTGATAGATAGACTTATGATACTGTGGTACTTATGATACTGTGGTACTTTTATTTTGGCATTATACTGAGAAAGTTTGGGACGAATTTTAGACCAAGAGGGGGTGCATGTAACATCCCACTCTGGCGCACTGAGAAAACCTATTATTTGAGGACACTTGCGCGCAAGTGATCTGGACTTTTACGATGTTAGACCATTTATGCTTGATTATGATGCGATTGATAGACGACACGATGTGTTACTATTTGATGTAGACAGGTGCTATTGACTGAGTTTTATTGAGTGTGCAGGGTGTTTGACCTTGAGGATGCAAAGGCATCGGTAGAACCCTCTTGGACTCCGGACTGAGTCAAGGAGTGTGCTTTTGGGTTGATTTAATTACTATGATGTTTCATGGATTTGATGATTTGATGTTGACATTTCTGATGTGATTGTTGATGATGCAGGCTGACGATAGCTTGCCGACCAGACTCACTTATGGAGTAAAGGGGCCACACATGATTTCCAGAGGGGTTGAGGGAGAGGGCTGGACAACATCCCTGCCACCGCCTACTAGCACTCCCGCCGTGGCTCGAACTGTAGGTTAACGATTACCTAGTTCGAGAGGATCCACAATGTCGTGAG
>SNQJ01S0003513.1:0-17115 GCA_010110895.2 Picea sitchensis | reverse complement strand
AGGTAGACCCGGTACCTCTTCCGAAAATACATCTCTATATTCTCTTAGTGTGGGGTGGTCTTCGAGGCTTGGTTTTTCACTTTTAACTGATTCCAACACCTATATTGAATATAGTGGACATCCCTTCCTGCAATACTTTCTCATTTGAAGGGATGATATTCGCCTCACTGAGACAGGTTTTTGGATCCCTTGAAGGGTTTTCCTTCTCCCTTCTTCACTTACACATTCTAAGGTTTTATGGTAACATTCTAGTCTGGCTTTATACATGGCTAGCTAGTCCATACCAATCAACAGATCATACGATCCTAGGGGTAATATGTTAAGGGTTGCTTGGGTGCGGAATTCACCCATAGTGAATTGGCAAGATGGTATGACTTCCATTACTTTTCTTTTGGTGTCGGTGGCTAACAGTACCAACCATGGCTTGGCATGTTTATGTGACTGTAATTTACACTTATCAACAACCTTAGGAGCTATATAACTCAAATTTGAACCAGGGTCAATTAGAATAGACACTGGATGGTTGGTGATCATACCGTCCATCTCCACCACTGAAGCTTGGTGGTCAACTTGTTTATTATCCACAGTCGCATAAATTTGTGGCATACTCCTGGCCATGTCATTGACGGTGGTAGATTATTGAACATTGAAAATTCTCTCACTATTCTATTGTCAGTGAGGGCAGTCCCTCAGTAGATGTTCTTCTCCACAACCCCAACATTTTAAGGGTTCTCTCTTCGGGTTATCAATATTTCTTGGGGTAGATCCAAAAGGTTTATTTCCTCTCTAGGAGGGGAAATTCTGCTAGTGTACACTTTGGTTTGGGAAGCTCATCCTTGAGTCCTTTTTATAATTTTTAAATCTTGGAGATTTAAACCCCTTTTTCTGGAATCCCAAACTATTCTTCTACTTCCATCCATCGTGAGGTTTTGTCCGATGCCCAAGTTGTTCATAACAATATCTTGCCTTTCGGATAGTGTCTTCTAGGGTCTTTGGCTCATCAAACTCAATCTTGTTATGATAGTCCTTAGGTAGTCTGCTAATGAATCATTGCACCTTCACCTTTTCTTCTTTTATATCGGGTACATACCTCAGCAACTCGAGGAATCTGCTGGCATATTCCTCTATGGTGAGTTGCCCCAACTTGAGTTCATAGAATTCTTTAGTCTTTTTGTCAAAATACTTTCCCGACAGATACTTCTTCCTGAAGCATTTATCGAACCGTTCCCAAGACAGGCTCTCTTTGTGAATCCCTTTTACATTCTTAAGGTCTTCCCACCAAATGGAAGCCTTTCCATTCAGGTTGAAGGTGGCTACTCGGGCCTTCAAATTTTCTGAGAAGTCATGGACTCTGAAATACTTCTTTAGTCCAAGAATCCAGGCCTATACTTCCTCTCCCTTCTTTATTTCACTGTCGAAAGAGGGTGGTTTGACCTTCTGGAATTCTTCGAGATTATGACTCTTGGAATGCTTTCGCTTCTTTCGTTTTCTTCGAGAATAAGAACTAGTTCTACTACTAGAAGATCCCTTCGAGTCGCCAGCTTCCTTTCCGGAGGAATTGTCCGATGCTTATCCCTTATCTCTGTGGTGGACCTTCCTCGAGGTGCTCTTCCCATTGTGGCCACTTAAAAGACCACATTTATGTATCTCAGGTGGGCTTCAACTTTTCTTTGTCTATCGTCGGTCTGTGGGACTGGTGTCAGGTTCATGTTGCAATTGCCTTTGTATGTCAGATAAACTTTGTAGTAAGACTACATTAATTTCCATTTGCTTCTCTTGCTCTTTTATCATCCTCTCGTTGTCAGCCTTGTAGCTTTGTAGTTCAACCATGAGGCTCCTCACAGTCGTAGCTAGATATGGAGGGGTCCCTACCACCCTCCTTTCATCATACTCTTTGTCTCTATTGTGGGAGCCATCTCCCACTTCATGGTGAGTTACCATTCTATGCGTCTACAGTTTCCCGTGGTTGATAGTCCACTTGTGTGAAAAAGAAAAAAAAATGCTTGTTGTTAGTCAATATTTATATTCATTCATAACCAACACATAATTCATATTTTTCACATGCATACACACAATAGGAGATTTCATTCTTAACTTTGATTTGTGATTAAAGGGGGTTAAGATAGAGGGTTACTCCTTTTCAAAGTACTTCGAATGGATCCTTTGCGTAACCCGTTCATGAACCCAAGAAGGCCAAGTGTTGTAACCATGCTCTGATACCAATTAGTCACACACCCACTACGACATAATAGATTTTTCACCTTTTTCTTTCTCCTTCCTTATCAAGGGACAAAGTCCCTCAATTCCTATGAGGTTCTAGCATAGGCTAGGTCTTTCGATCGGGACCTTCACTAAACCAATCCACTGGTTCTTTCATTGAAAATCCATCGTGTACAACTCAAACACCAAGCAAACGTTTCACTTCCATGTGATCATGGGTTATGACCTCGAGCTAATCCAAGAGGCACCTTTCACATTTTGTTACTCAACAATGCCTGAGAGTCCAGTCTTTCGACTCTTCAAACCTTGAAACCAAAAATCGTACCTTTGCTGAGGTCAATGGCTACAAACTCTACCCTGATCCAACGGTCCTGGCCGTATCGGGACTTTGGAAACTGGGAGTTCGAAATGCAAGAGAGTCGAGTTCTTCGACTCTTCAAACCCCGAAACCCGAAATCCTATTCACACTAAGACGACTCGAAGTTTCACATACTGGGATTTCACGTACCAAGATTTCACAACTTACGAAGACAAGGGTTCATACCCTTGGGTTTCCTGGGAGCTAAAATGCCGAAATCGATTCACACTACACCGCTTCAGGATTTTACATATCGGGATTTCGCGTACCGGGATTTCCCAACTTGCGAAGACAAGAGGTTTATACCCTTGGGTTTCCCGAGAGCCGAAACTCTGAATCCCATTTATCCTAATATATTTTCAGGGTTTCACAGGTCGATTCTTCACAATGTGCGAAGATGAGGGGTCTCTCACCTAGGTTTTCCGGGAGCCAAAACTCCGAAGCCCATTTACACTAAGCTCTTTTCGAGGTTTTGTAGGTCAGGACTTCGCGATGTGTGAAGACGAGGGGTCTCGCACCTAGGTTTTCCGGGAGCCAAAACTATGAATTCAATTTACACTAAGCTCTTGTCGGGGTTTCTCATGTCGGGACTTCACGATGTGTGAATATGAGGGGTTTCACACCTGGGTTTTCCGAGAGTCGAAACTCTGAATTCCATTTACACTAATCTCTTGTTGGGGTTTCGCATGTCAGGACTTCACGATGTGCGAAGATGAGGGGTCTCGCACCTGAGTTTTCTAGGAGTCGAAACTCTGACTTCCATTTACACTAATCTCTTGTCGGGGTTTCACATGTTGGGACTTCGCAATGTGTGAAGATGAGGGGTCTCGCACCTAGGTTTTCCCGAAGCCAAAAATTCATATCCCATTTACTTTGCAACAGGGGCAAGGTAAATTCGCAAATTTACTACAATGGTAGTCTTTTCAAGGGGCTCACTCTAACTCTGGAATGTGAGGGAATTTTCTCGTAAAAGGGTGCCTTCGGGAGGATAAACCAGGGCATAGCACAAGTTAAGTTAGATGGGTCAATCCTCAAGGGAACGGGCTCATATCCTGAACTTATACATTCTATACATTAACCGATTTGTAGTTATATCAGTATAAGCATGAATCCATTATTTCCAGTCAAAGCACAAGGCAAACACTTCGTTACAGAAACTATTTACAAGCGTATAAAATGAGCATGTGATCGTGACATTCAATTACAAATGCAAGACATAACACTTATCAGAAAATTTTGGATGTGATCTGAATGCCAAGAGGGGTGCTCGTTTCCACCCAACCGTAGGCTCATTGAGTCCAACTGGATTTACCACTAGCCACCCCCGAGCTAGACCATGATGCTTTGAGACTCAGCCTCCTACTTCCAGCTCAATGGAAGTCAAGGACGAAGGTTACTCCCCTTCTCCTCTGTGCATGACTCTTTGTATATTTTTTGGAGTTCCTCGGGTTCTCCTTCCGCGATCTCTGTCGCACCCACTACACCCTCCTCTCTTCTTCCACGCTTCTTTCCTTGCCTTTTTCCTACGAGGTTGTGTGTGGCGTGAATTTCCCTGTTCGTGGTTAAGTCTGAGAGCTTCTACGGATGGGCGATTCGCCCCCATCCCCTCATTTACTCTTGAGGATCCCCCCCCCACCTACCATCCTGGTGGGTAATTCATTATGGGGTGAGAGAGTGAGCTTTGGTTTCCGAGCACATACAAACCAGTAAGGTTTTGGTTCAGTGGAAGTTAACGCAGCCATTCCCGGCCCCTTCAACCACCTCTCATCAGCCATCGTCATCTCTTTAAACACATCCCCCTCCCAGCAATCATGCGACGCATATTCATGATATAATTTACATTCATCGACCTTTTATACAAAGGTCTGTCAAATCAAACATTCACATCTTTGATTTTTCCATAGTTCTTGGTCAATATAGTTATTTTTACATACTGGGGAAACAGGGTATTACAACAAGCCATCGATAGGTCGAGTGTTCAAACTTCGTCTCCATAGGCACTCTGCTTTTACAATCCATGAAGGTTGGTAAATATGTTTTCAATAGTTGTGGAATAAAAATCTTGTTATTTATGATCCCTCTACTTCTCAGTGCTCTGTATTTGAGCAATCCCTTAATTTTTACTTTTGGCTTTAGAGGTATTTAGTAGCATTGTGAAATGGTCTCGAGTTCAATTCATGTACATCAATCGGAACTGTTCAAATGATATCCACGTGGTTTTTCTCTCACTTCCGGGATGATGTTATTTGTTTCTGGCCTGTGTTATTAAGAGGGTTCAGTTGTTTTCATAGATTGCATTTGAATTGGGGTATTGCAAATAGAGGTAGAAAATTCTAGGAATTTGATTGTTGAATTATGCATCTCCTTGTTTTCTTTTTCTCTGGTTTTCTTGCTTGTTTCTTAACCTTTTTAGATAGACAACCTCGGTGCATAAACCTAACTCTGTGCACATTAATAACTATAGTCTCACAGTGGCTTGAGAGAACAACATAAGGTTTGGACGTTTAAGTCACAACTAGACTTAAATTGTATTAGAAGTTAGACTTAAACGGTATTGTTTAACATAGCTAGACCTAAACGGTATTAATAGTTAGACTCAAACGATATTGTTTAACATATTGAAGTATGGAGCTCAATTTTATGGATTCATTGTTAATTAATTTGGCTTGACTATTCTAGCAATTTATTTAAATATCCTTATTGTCCACTTTTACCAGACTCAAATTTTTTGTTTGACTACTTCTGATAATTCTAGCATGTTTTATTACTGAAGATATATTTAAGAAATATTGGAGGGTATCAATACAATCTCCAAGATAGTAGACCCTGGAGGGAATCCATGTACATCTTTTGAATATATTAAAAAGGCAATCATCTCTCATTTTGCAGACCTGTATAAATAAGAAGATGCAAAGAATGAAAAGGATGGGGAGGAAGCACTCTCCAACATTCCCAAGTTGATAAAGGAGGACGAGAATTAGAAACTAATTCAGAAATTTTCTGAGGAAGAAATAATGAACATTATCAATCACCTTCACCCTGATAAAGCCCTAGGGCCCGATGGTTTCACGACTCATTTCTATCAAAACTTATGGAGTACCATTAAATATGATTTGATCAGAATGATCCAATACATCCATCCAAATGTCTTCTAGACTCGAGGTGGCCACCAATTCCACATTCTTAGCTCGTATTCCCAAAGAAAAAAATCTAGGGTCCTTTTCAAGATACCATCCCATCTCCTTGTGCAACGTTTCTTATAAAATCAGTACAAAAATTATAGTCAACAGGATTCAACTTATCCTCCCAAAAATAATCTCCCCTGGACAGGGTGGCTTCCTTCCCAAGAGGAAAATTGTGGACAATATCATATTAGTCCAAGAAGTTGTTCACTCAAGTAAATTGAGAGGAGAAAGGGGCATGGTAATTAAGCTAGATATGGCTAATTCGAATTCCACCCCTCTTTCATCAATTGAATACAGTCCTGTATTAGCAGACCTTAGATAGCCCCTTCGATCAATGGGAGCCCCTGCTCTTTTTTTAAGGCTTCTAGAGGACTGAGACAAGGGTGCCCTCTTTCACCTTGTCTCTTCGTCCTTATGGATAAGGCACTGTGATAAAGACTGGACCAAGAATGACAATAGAAAAACATTTTGGGAATAAGAATAGCCATAGGGGTTAGACGAATAAATCATGCCCAGTTCATGGATGACACTCTCCTGATAGGAGGAGCTTCCACAATCATGGACATAATATTTAAAGCTATCCTGGATCAATTCCTAGAAGCCTTAGGAGGAGAGGTGAACTTAGGAAAGTGTTACATCTACGCTTGGAATACCAAAGCCATAATTTTAGCAAATATAGAGAGAATTAACGAGTACCCAACAGAAATCAACTTGATATCATTCAAGTACTTTGGAATCCCGATCTTCCTCTCCTCTATTCCAATGGACAATTGGGTCATATTAACTTCTAAAATAAAAGCCAAAATGGAATAGTGGGGAGCACAATAGTTGAATCCAGTGGGCAGATTGGTTCTAATTAATGTAGTGTCATCTGCTCTCCCCATCTACCAGTTCTCCTCTCTTTTAGCTCCTACCTCAATCAAGTCTTCTCTAGCACAATCGATTAGAAAGTTCCTCTGGGAAGGAGGAAAAACCAACAGAAAGCGTTATCATCTGGTCAAATGGCAGGTGGTTAGAGAACCCAAAGAGTTTGTGGGATCAGGAATAAGAGATCCAACGCTTGTAAATCTAGTGCTGGGAGCTAATTTTCTTTGGAGATCAATTACAGGGAAATTCACATGGTGGAAAAGAGTGTTGATAAACAAATACTTCCACTAGGATCGCATGAGAGGAATCGACAAACACCTTGAACATCTGAGTGGATCCCCCATTTGGAATCTTTTGTCAGCTTCGCTGCCCCTAATCTGATCTCATATCCACTGGATACCTGGAAATGGAAAAAAAATAATGATCTAGGAGGACAAAATCCTCAACAATGCTCCTCTAGAGACAAACAAAAGCAGGGAATGGCTCACTGCAAATCAAAAATATACATTGTATGAAATTTTGAAATGGAATTTGAATGGAAATTGGGTAAGATGGAACTTAGGGGACCCTCCAAGCAATCTCAGAAATCAAGTAGAATCTTTGTTGTAAGATCTGAGAGGTTCCTCTCTACACCACCTTCTTGACTTCGATGAAAGGGGATGGGGAGATCGCGGATATACAGTGGAAATTGGCTATGATTCCCTCTTAACATAGGGTAGAAACCCAATCAAAGAAAAGTGGGTCAAGTACATTTGGAACCCAGGCACTCCCCCCAAAATTAAGATCTTCAGTTGGATTTTGTTATAGGGGAAAATCCGCAATTGTGAAAATCTTAAGAAGCGTGGAATCTCGGGCCCTTCAAGATGCATCCTCTAAAAAAACCACATGGAGACTATTTCTCATTTGTTCCTTGACTTCGATTTCTCCAAAAAAATATGGCAGTTGATCTTGCAAAATATATCGCAACGTGTCAATTGCCAAGGGGAAATCTCAGAAATATTAGGCAACTGGACCTCTTACTATAAAAATCCCTTCTTCAACAAACTGATCCTCAAAATAATCTGGTCCTCTCTCCCAAAATTCATTTGTTGGAAAGTCTGGTTGGCTCAGAACAAAAGTATCTTCTTGGAAGAAGTTCTGGACCCGGAAAAAACAACCAAAGTCATAAGAGCTCAATTTGTTGAGTTATTTAACTCAAGAAAAATCTCAATTTCAGTTGGTGCCTGGCTCGACAAACAAGAAACTCAATGGATAAACCAGTTGGAAATTCAATACTCCACTTCTCTCACTCAGTGTCGCAGACCAAATTGGCAAATTCATGTTACTTTGAAAAAGTTTCAAGAATGGTTAATCTCTCAATCATCCCATATCCTCCTTTTCGATGGTGCCTCTAAAGGCAATTTGGGTGTTGCAAGAGCACGAGGGGTATTTCTCAACCCAAGGGGATTGACAACAGTAATATATTCCTGGAGAATAGGTTATTCCTCCAATAACCAAGCACAACAACTCAGCTTGTTGAAAGAAGTGAAAATGAGAGTCCAATCAGGGGTCACCAATCTCATCATTGTTGGAGACTCTCTGATTACCATAAGAAGCATGCTCACTGAATCGAAGCCAAGAAACATCCATCTAGATGCAATTTGGAAAAAGATTAGATCATCTCTTACATATTTATAGTCAATCTCCTCCATCCACATAGAAAGGGAAAACAACAAATGGGTAGATGAGCATTCCAACCTGGTGACAAGGCTACCACAAGGAACAAAAATTATCACGAGAGACTCCACCTTTGAAAAGTTGATGTACCACTCTCTTGAAAAATAGACTAACCCACAGGACCAAGCAGAAATCAATACCCCCCAGCAGGTAGCGAACCAGATGGAAAACCGGGAAGATAGTGCAGCCCTTCAAATGAATTTAGAGTGGGAGCAGGCTCAATTAAACAAGGTCCAGTCAGCAGCAATTCAAGAAATGGAAGGCCCATTGGAAAATGTCACCCCTCCTTTTCAATGTTCTTTAAAAGAACATGTATCTTAGGAGTATTTTACCAGAAAACAACTATTAACCCCTGATGTTTAGAAGGGAAACATAGTTACAAGAAAGACACAAGCAACCCAAGGACATTTACGCCCAAACGTTTCAAGCAATGGCAACCAACCAATACAAGACTGTAATTTATGATTTCTTAGGCAAGCCTAGGCTGCCCCTTTTTAATATATTATCTCTGAGTTTCTTTTCAAAAAAAATTATATATATATATTGGAGTTTATATAATTTATTTATTTTTTATTATTATTTTAATGTGTTAGGTTAGGTGAATAAACGTTTTAATCAATTTATTAATTAAATTTTAATTATAAATAATTTATTTTTTTATTTTTTATTAAATTTTTACTATAATTTTTTTTAAGAGTGTTGATCTATTTTTAAGATGATTAAATTATTAAAAAAATTAAAGTTATCTTGTTAAAAAATACTATTATTTATAAATTTGAGTTCATTAGCCTTTTAAATTATTTAATATTTTATTTTTTATTTTTAATTAAATTCTGATTATAATTTTTTTCAATAGTGTTAGTTTTTTTTAAGATAATTGAATTATTGATGATGATGATGATTAACGTCCACTAAGATTGAATTGGACCTTAAGAGGGTAAGTGATTACTTAAGATTCTTTAGAATTTTTTTTCTGTGCTCGAAAAGCATTAAGAGAAGCTTTACAAGATCACCATAGGTTAGAAAGGTTGGTAGTGTGACAAATATTTTGAAAATGAGATCTAATATGGGTATAGGCCTGACAATCTAAGAGAAAGTGTTTTTCATCTTCACCCTTTTTAGTGTCACAAAAGTGACACACTCTTTCATCCCATGGCATTTTAGGAATTGGCCAATGCCCAGTTTCACTATGGAGCTCATGAGAATTTGTTCTTATCTTAGCAATGCTTATTTTTTTCTTTACACTTGGCAAAACAGATATATAATTTCTTATCTTCTAGATTAGGACTTATTACATCCTTATAATATATTAATTTTATTTTTTCCTCTAAGTCTTTATCACACCACATTTTCTCCTTAAATTTTGATTTTAAGTTCTTTTAATAGTATCTTTATTGTGCAAAATGGTGTCTTCCATGAGTCCCCAATAGTTTAGCCAAGACCAGCCATCTTTATGCCATCCTCGTTTGAGTTGATAGTGGTTATGACTCGATTTTGAAGCAATTTTAGGAAGCCTCTTGTCTTCCATGTTGTTTAACTTGTTCTTATACATTAGGTATCTAGTCATAGTCATGCTCTTAATGGTGAAGAGGCTTGTTTCTAAGAGGAGGATGGGATACGACGTATTTCCTTAAAATTTGAGATTATAGGTTATATAATTCCTTTGTATTTCCTCTATCTTGCTCAAGGATTCATGAGAGATACTACAACCCCAGACTTGATGCAAGAGCATCACCAACACATAAAGTGAGCCAACACAGAGGCGAGAGACAGCTGGACAAGCACCAACACAATTTTTGAATTTCTCTTGGATTTGATGCTCAAACATATATATGGAAATTTAATGAAGTGCACTTGTAAATTGTAAATGGACCTTGAGCCATTTGCTCTCATCCTTAGTAGGTAAGAAGGCATTTATAGGAGTTAATGCAAGTAGGTAGAATTGAATGTGTAGATTAGGTAGTTTTTAGAGAGCAAGAGGAAAATGGGATATAGACACCCTCATTGTGTGGTGTAAGATAGTTAGAAGCACTAGAGCAAGAGCATGCAGAGAACTGTGTAAGAACACCCATGTACAAAGATTTGGATTAATAGAAAGAGGTTGATTCAAATTCATGGCTTTGTGTTTGTTCCTTCTGTATTGATGCTGAATGATATGCTCATGAATGTTTGCTTCCTGTTATACATTTGCTTTATATGCTGTGTATATGATTTCATGCTTGGAGTTTGAAGTCTGAAAGGGTGAAGGAATGAGTTTCAATTGTTTCTCTATCTGAGCAAGAATTCCTGCAAGGAGTGCAGTCGAATTTGTCTACAAGGAGTGCGTTGACAGAGGGTTCAGATAGGGTAGCCTTTGTTCTCATTTCTGCAGAAGTGCAGATAGGCACAAGAGTCGTTCAAGAAGTGCACAGGCTGAGTGAAGTTTTAGGGTTGTGGACCTGATTGAGTATCGAAAGACTGTTGTTGCAGGTGTGCGTAGAGTCGAAGGGATTCAACACTTAGGAAGTGGTTGAAGGTTGTTGCAAGGAGTGTGCGCAAGAATATTCGTTAAGAATCGACGTTGAGAGGAGGCTCAGGAGGTATAGGACCTTTGGGTAATTGTCAATAGAAGCACAGGGAACTTCGGCCGTGAAATGTTTAGGAAGGCGCCGCAAGTTGTGTGCAGGTGGACGAGTTCCGTGGAGGAACACTTAGGCATTCACAGAATTCGCCAAGCAAAGATGGAAGGTTGAAGTTCTCCGAGGGGGATTCACGACATCCTGTGAGCTGTCAAATCTCATAGAAGTGAAAGGGAGATACGGCGGAGTATTCTCAAGAGGTTTGAAGCTCAGGAGGGGCAGGACTGTAGATCCGAGCCACCAGGGGTCGTCGGATTCACTCGTGAATTCTCACATCGAGGTTTCGTGGGTTGAAACTCCGTAAACACAGCAACAGGAATCACAAAATCGCGATACGCGATATCCCGATGACTAAGAGAACAATGTGAAGCCACGGAAGTTGGCAAGTGGACAGGTGGCACGCTATTTCGGGGATTCGCAGTGAGATGTCCTGAAACAATTGCATCAGGATTCACGATATTGCGAACTCTGAAATGATGATGGAGTGAAAGGACCATTGAAAAGTCAAACTCGCGCGTGTGTTGGGGTTTTGGATAATCAGATTCGGGAGTCGGAGAACCAAGTAGTTTGACACCGCGAGTGCCGAAATTGCGATAGGAAAAATCCCGAAAGAAAAAGGTTAGCATTGATTGTATCGGGGTTTGGGGATTCGAGAGCTGAACGCTCGACCATTGACCTCGCGAAGTCATGAATTACGATCTCCCGATTTGTAAAGAGGGGGACCCCATGAGGATTGTTGTGGGTGAAGATTTCCCAATAGGGAAATAGAAGAACTGGCTAGAGTTATTCGGGCCGTGTGGAAGAGAAAGATCCTATGAGCATGCAGACCTCCCAACCTGCGGGTTGAGAGGTAGCGGGCGCTCTGCATCAAGTGGTATCAGAGCCTCATGAAGATTCTTTGCTTTCTATAGCAGAGAAAGAAGAGAATTCACCATGCCGCCAAGAAGAAGGGATATGCAATCACCTGATCCAGAGGATAGGGAAATTCCATGAAGAAGAGGCAGGCATATGACAAATCCATCTATGGAGAGAGAAATGCATGATCTATGAGTTAGACTCGAAGACATGGAGACAACGCAAAGACGCACAACTAGTGCGGGGGATCTTAGTGATTCAAAAAGTGAAGCTGAGGCTAAACATGAAGAAGAAGCTGCAGCTGAAGATGCATCAAACGAGCATTTGATTAGAGCTATTGCAAGAATGAGTGCGAGAGCGAAGATGGACATTCTAGTTTATGAGGGAAACTTGCATGCAGAGGAGCTTCTAGACTGGATTAGAGCTCTAGACACATACTTCGACTATGAAGATGTCAAAGAGGACAAAAGGGTCAAGCATGATGTAACGAGATTGAAGGGACATGCAGCATTGTGGTGGGATGAACTACAAGCTGACAGACGTTGCAAGGGAAAGAAAAAGATCAAGAGCTAGGAAAGAATGATCGTGAAGATGAAGGTGAAATTCATCCCCAGGGATTATCAAATTTCTTTGTTTAGGAGGATGCAAAACCTGAGACAGAAGATGATGACAGTGAAAGAATACACTGAGGAATTCTACAGGCTAAACATCAGGGCAGGTCATCGGGAGAGTGATGATGAAAAAGTTGTCAGATACATGAATGGCCTGAGATATGATATCCAGGATGAGATAAGCATGGTAACCATCCGAACGGTGGAAGATGCTTATCATATGGCTCTGAAAGAAGAAGAGAAGCTGAGCCGAAAGCAGAGTCAGAAAGGCCGAGGCAGAAGTCAGCCCAGAGGCAAATCAGTTGCCCAGGACAAATACCAGAAGCCCAAGGAGGACTGGAAGAAATCTCAGACTCGAACTGAGAGAGGTGGAACCTTACAGCGAGGGCAGCAGTATGTTGAACAGAGAAGGCAGCATACTGAGCAAAGAGGAGATTATGATGACAATAATACTTTTCCTCGTACTAGAGGTAGAGGAAGAGGAAGAGGTGGAGTAATCACATGCTTCACATGTGGAAAGAATGGGCACAAGTCTTACAAGTGTCCAGAGAAAAATAAGGAAGGAGGAGAAGCTCACATCGCCAAGGCACAGAGGCGGGATGTTGAGGCAGAAGACGCTGAAGGTGGAAGATCGCTGATGATGCGGAAAGTCCTTTTGACACCCAAGAAGGAGGTGGAGAGTTCATTCCAAAGGACCAGACTTTTCAGGACTGCTTGCAAGACCAAGGATAGGGTGTGCAAGGTCATTGTAGACAGTGGTAGCATGGATAATCTCGTTTCTACAGAGATGGTAGAGAAGCTGGAGCTGGAGACGACTAATCATCCAAGCCCATACAGAGTTTCGTGGCTACAGAAAGGACACCAGGTAAATGTCACTATACAATGTTTAGTTGAATTCAAGATAGGAGGATATGATGATAAGATCTTATGTGATGTCATTCCTATGTATGTTTTTCATATATTACTGGGTAGACCATGGAAATATGACAGAAATGTGATTCAAGATGGGAGAATGAACACATACACCCTGGAGAAAAATGGGAGGACACACATGTTGCTTTCAATTAAGGATAAAGAGGTGAAGCCGAAAGTAAGGAACACTGTACTTCTCATGAGTGGAAAGGAACTTCTTACCGAGGTTAAGAAGAAGGAGGATCCACAGTTCATTGTGGTCAAGATACCGAAGATTGTTCTGACTAGTACAAGGGTGGATGATTTACCAGAAGAAATTCAGGAACTGCTAGAAGAGTTTGCTGATATAATTGTAGACGAATTACCTAGTTCGTTGCCACCGATCAGAAGTGTGAGTCATCACACTGATCTCATACCAGGAGCCAGTTTTCCAAACAAAGCCCCGTACAGATTGACGTCGTAAGAGAATGAAGAGATTAAGAGGCAAGTCCAGGATTTGTTGGACAAAGGTTTGGTCAGGGAAAGCTTGAGTCCATGTGTTGTTCCAACAATACTCAGTCCGAAGAAAGATGAAGGTTGGAGGATGTGTACTAACTCGAGGGAGATCAACAAGATAATCATCAGGTATAGATTTCCATTGCCGAGGATGGATGATCTGATGGATTGCTTGATTGGAGCGAAATATTTTTCAAAGATTGATTTGAAAAGCGGTTATCATCAAATCCGCATGAGAGAGGGTGATGAGTGGAAGACCGCATTCAAAACCAACGAAGGGCTGTATGAATGGCTTGTTATGCCGTTTGGGTTAACAAATGTGCCAAGTACCTTCATGAGGTTGATGAACGAAGTTCTGAGGGAGTTCATCAGAAAATTTGTCATTGTGTATTTGGATGACATACTAGTTTTCAGTAAGACAGTGGCAGAGCATCTGAAGCATTTGGCTACAGTGATGCAGAAACTACAGCAGGAGAAGTTGTTAATAAACATGAAGAAGTCCTCATTCATGAAGATAGAGCTCATTTACTTGGGATTTTTTGTTTTTTCAAATGAGTTGAGGATGGATCTAGATAAGGTGGAGGTAATCAAGAATTGGCCATCACCGAAGAATATATTTGAGGTGAGAAGTTTTCATGGATTAGCTAGTTTCTACCGAAAGTTCATTAGGAATTTCAGTGGAATTAGCACAGTGATGATGGATACCGTGAAGAAAAGACATAAATCTTTTCACTGGACAACAGAGGTTGAGAAAAGTTTTAACCTGTTGAAGAGGAAGATTACGGAACAACCATTTCTAGTGTTGCTGGATTTCCAAAAGACATTTCAGGTCAAATGTGATGCAAGTGGATTTGCGATCGGGGCAGTCTTGAATCAGGAAGACAAGACGATAGCATATTTCAGCGAGAAGTTGAATGAAAAAAAGGTGAAGTACTCCACTTATGACAAGGAGTTTTATGTTATCATACAGGCATTGAAGAAATGGAGGCATTACTTGATCCCCAAAGAGTTTGTCTTATACAGTGACAATCATGCACTGCAGTTTGTGACTCAACAAGAGAAGTTGAATCAGAAACATGTCAAATGGGTTGAGTATATGCAGAATTTCACTTTTGTGATTAAACACATTTTTGGTACTGCTAATAAAGTGGCTGATGCTTTGAGAAGAAAGTGTTTGTTGTTGCAGGAGTTCAGAGTCAAAACATTGGATTTTGATTATCTGAAGAACATGTTCGCTGATGATCGGGATTTTAAAGAGGCGTATGAAGCAGCTGAGAATCCAATTCTTAGGGATAGAATCCCATGGATAGAATACATGATCCAGGAGGGATTATTGTTTATAGGTAATCAGTTGTGTATTCTGAGATGTTCCATGAGGGAGAATCTGCTGAAGGAGAAACATAGTGGAGGACTGGCAGGGCATTTTGGCCACGAAAAAACGTTCGCAAAGTTGAATGAGTCGTATTTTTGGCCGGGAATGCGAGCAGACGTCAAGAGATTCGTAGACAGATGCAAAATTTTCTAGCATTCGAAGGGAAGGAAGAAGAATGCGGGGTTTTATCAACCATTGCCCATACCAGAGAGGCCATGGGATGCAATTAGCATGGATTTTGTATTGGGGTTGCCAAGAACACAAAGAGGTTGTGATTCAATCTTTGTGGTGGTGGATAGATTTTCCAAGATGGCACACTTCATTCCATGTCAGAAGACCAGTGACGCAACTCACATTGCAAATCTGTTTTTCAAGGAGGTCATTCGACTTCATGGGTTGCCAAGAAGCATTGTTTCGGATCGAGATACAAAGTTCATAGGGCATTTTTGGAGGACCTTATGGAAGAAGCTAGGAACTAACTTGGCGTTTAGTTCATCTTATCATCCTCAGACGGATAGACAGACAGAAGTGGTAAACAAAAGTCTGGGAGACTTGCTGAGAAGTTTGGTGACAGAACACCACATCCAGTGGGACCACATATTACCATAGGCAAAGTTTGCTCATAATGACTCAGTTAATAGGAGCACAGGGCAAAGTCCATTTCAGGTTGTGTATGGCATGCAGCCGAGGGGAATTTCCGAATTAAGGGATTCAGAACAGACTGGGACTATGAGCGCTAGTGCAGAAGAATTCGCAGAGGCGATGAAAGAACTTAACAGTCAGGTGAAGGAGCGATTGCAGAATTCAAGCCAAGAATACAAACGTAGAGTAGATCAACATAAGAGACAACTTCAGTTTGAGGTTGGTGACTTGATTCTGGCACATTTTAGGAAAGAAAGGTTCCCGAGAGGAACATATAATAAGCTGAAGATGAAGAAAATTAGACCATGCAGGGTCTTGAAGAAATTTGGGGCGAATGCTTATGAGATTGAATTACCCGATGGGATCAGAATTTCTCCAATATTCAATATCTCGGATTTGTACCAATATAGAGCTGGGGAAACAGAAACTGCAGATGAGCAGCCAGTGATCCAGTGGACAAAGCATATGTCAGTTGCAGAGAATCCGCAGATGGAGCGCATACTGGATAAGAGAGTGAGCAAGAGGACCAGACGAAAGCAATACTTTGAGTACCTGGTCAAATGGAAGAACCATCCAGTTGAAGATGCCAGCTAGGAGACTGAAGCAGAAATACAGAAGCATGGACAGACCGTGCGTGAAAAATTTCATGGGCTCCTGTCCATGAAGACTTCACATCTATAAAGAATAACAGGTGTAACAAGAGTCTCAAAAAGGGGTTTCTTCTTATCCCAACTCCAGAGATCAACTAATTTACAATATTTTTCAAGCCCATAATAAGCTTTGCATCCCCCAATAATCATTTTCTCAATGCTATAATTCCAATTGAGCTTGTGGAGAATATCAATTCGAGGATATTTGTATGAAGTCACTTCCTCGGCAATGATCGTAAAGGTAACAAGATGGTCCACAGTTGAATGTGGCATTTATCTCTTTTACCATGACATTCTAGCCAAAGGCTAATCTTCTTTTCCAAAATAATTCCATGCTAAAATTGGGCTAATCATAATGGTAATTAGAGGGAATGTTTATATCCTCATTTTTAAAAATAGGAACAATGAGGCTTTTCGTCGAGTGATTTAAAAATTTCATCTTGGTAGCCTTAGATGTCCTCTAAAGAAAAAACTTCTTTAAAAATTTGAGTTTATTCACGTAATAAATTATTTAATAATTTTTTTTATTATTATAATTTTTTTAAGAGTGTTGTAGTAAATTATTTAATAATTTATTTTTTGTTTTTTATTATAATTTTTTTAAGAGGGTTCGT
>SNQJ01S0003512.1:302925-330061 GCA_010110895.2 Picea sitchensis | reverse complement strand
TAGATTCGAAAGAAATTCAGTGTCCATGATAAGCACTTTTCTATCTAGGGTTAAGGTCAAACCTTAGAGGTCGATCTACTTGTCCGCAGGCAGATTTTCCTACAACAGTGTAGGTTGAAAGCAAGCTTACTGTAGACTCCAGTTGCTGACCTGTTGAAGCGGCAAGGACCCACTACCCAACAAAGGTCATCATCTTCATAGATTAGTATTAGCATTTGATTTCAATAGTGTAAATGTTAGATTAGCTGAAGATTTAATTCTTTCAGATGATAGCAATATAGTTTAGACTAGGATTTAAATTATATGATTGTTTAGAGATCTTTACTCACTTTGTTTTTGCATATGCTCTGTTTTTATGAATTTGATTTTGTTTCATGGACATGAATGTTGGCAGCAGTAGTCAGACATATTTGAAGGAGAACTAGTGAAGTTCACAACATCACATTGTGAACAACAACATACTCAGTATATTGATTGTTGAACTACCCATGCTATGTCTTGATGATTGATGTGTGATTTCCCTTTCAGAAGTGTGGTTACATAGTTAGTTTTCTGGGTCAGATAGCAGAGTTGATCTGTCAAAAGAACTCCATCTCATACTTGCATGTGACATAATGGAGTATATAGCCTCTCTGTGAAAGACAACCAAAGTGTGTTTCAGTTTGCTAGATTGTTTTGTTTCTAGCATACATAATCTAGAATAGTTCTATACTCATGACATTAGAATTACCTTTCTTAATGGTGTCTTGTAACTCTGTTGATTACGAATCCCAAATTGATAATTAATGAGTGGATTATACTAAACATATAAGTAGCAGAACAAACACAAAAACATTAAATATTTTAAAACTCATAAAAACATTATAAAAAAAAAAATGTCTTTCTCACCTAGATCTCCCCACTGAGATCCCTCAGGGAGAACCAAATCTGGATCACCGTGAAAGTCTAGACTGACATAAGCATAATCATCAATCATCGAGATTTACGGTCCCAACCAATTGAAGAATGCATCATCATACTTCACAATTCGGCCTGCCACCTGTCGTGTCATCAGGTCACACCAACTTTTCATTCGTGAGTCTCTCGGGGCCGGTATTCCCCATTCCACCTGTAGGTGTAGGTGTGGAACTCTTTCTAGGAAGAAAGATACTGAAATGGACCCATAACCGAACTGTTTTAGGTCCCCATTCTTTCTTTTCGTGAGTTGGGTTTTCATGTTGCGTAATACACCGTCACACCAATTGAATACTCGAGGCCCCAAGCATTCAATAGCATATTGAAAGTAACTTTGGAGTGCCATATGTGGCAAAGCACTCCCTGCCATCCGTGCAACAGTAAAAAGGATGGTTCTGAGGGTTAAGTCTCTCACACCTCGGATTGCTACTTTTCCTTTACGTCTTTCGTCCGGAGTACGATCCTCCGAAGTTCACAATCTAGTGACACCTGTCCAACCCAGATCAATGGCTATCGTCCGCTTCAGTTGTTCAGGATTTAGCATTTTCAAACCCTTCTCCTTCGCATTCTCCCGGAGTGATTTCACCCAGAATTCATGATCTTTAACCACGTGCCATTTCTGGATCTGATGGTCCAAATTCTTTTTGGCTCTTCGGCTCTCCGACGCTTTAGGAGTTTCAAACTCCTATGCACTCATTTCTCCCTGAGTGCTTTCACCCTAAACACATGATATCTTGACACGTGTCTCCCCCTTTATCTGACGGCCTCTATCCACTTCGGATCTTCGGGGTTCGAGAGTTTCAACTCCGGGGCACTCGTTCCTCTCGTAGTGCTTTCACCGGAAAAATCAGATCTTTCGCCACCTGTTACCCTGGATGATGGAAGGTCCCTGTTCACTTTGGGACTTCGGGACTTTGACGAGTCAACTCTCCTATGCACACAAGGGTTAAGGATTTTGCACTTCCGTTCGGACCCAACGATTGTTGATCCTCTGGGCTCAGATCCAATGGATGGGATATGTTCTTCTCCTTTGTGCTTCCTCTGTTCACTGGACACTGATCTAATAGTCTAGGCTCATGTCCACAACCGATATGACGGTTTTTGTCACTCCTCCTGAGATTTTGACTTCTTTCGCCTTGGAAGATTTTGTCAGTGTTCAAAGTTTTCGACCATTGAACTTTCTCCTGCGAACTCGACTACTCTGGGTCTCGCTTGTGATTCTGAAAGCATTACCTCATCTGAGATTTAGGACTTAGAATAATTCTTCACCCACACACTCCTTGCATTATCCCTTATGAGCTTGATCTCCTCGAATATTTCAATCTCCCACGCACTCCTTGAGTTTCTGGGATTTCTTCAAACTTAGATTCGAAGGATTTCTTGAAAAGAAATTCTTCTTTCCCTCCTAGCATTCTCCTTGCTCGATTCACACCTTGCAGAGCTTCTCCTTACAGAGTGTTCAGTAACTCTTTCTCTTTACAAACTCAACACGGAGTTCTTTCTATGCACTCCTTTCACTTCTGTCGATGAAGGTTCAATGCTATATCTCTTGAGCGTTTCTGAGGTTAACTCACCTCTGTCAATGCACTCCTTGAGGACAAATGTGCACTCCTTGCACTCAAAACTCAAAGACAAGAAACAATTGAAACTTATACAACACTTCACCATTTCATACATTCAAAACATGAATGACATATAAAATCGTAACAATGAAGAAAAATACATAAACACACCTTGTGCAGGAAAAACTACTTTTCTATTATCTTTGTGTGTCTATACAGATGTTTTTACAAAAACTAGATTGCAACAGAGTCCCAGTTCTTTCTCCTATTCTAACTATATCCTGAGTTCTACTTCTAAGACCTCTCTCGAGTTTTGCTTCTCCTATCCAACCTCCTACAAATATCTCTCTCTCCTCACCAAAACAAGGGCTCTACGAGCTTATCCTCTCCACCGTCTTAGTGTCATTATTATCTCAGTTAAGACACCATACTCCTACGGCTTCATTACATAAATGAAAAGTTCATATCCAACTCATACCTAGACCTGCTTACAATCAACCATTTAAGGAAACTATGTCTACTACCTGTACAAAGGCATGGCTCAGTTCTTACGACCTTACAACACAAATCCCTATAGAATCAGATTTTGAATTTAAAAATTGGTGGGTCAATGCCCCTCCTTCTTTGAAATGAACACTGATGTGATGGAATGCTGGCGCATCGCTGAGGTGGAGCGATGCTCCTGCATCAATATTTATGGTAAAATCCAATTCCCTTTCTGGCAGAAAACCTGGTAATTCCTCAAGAAACACATTGGCAAACTCCGACACTACATAAATATTTTATAATCCTTCTATGTCCCCGTTTTCCTTAAGTGCTAATATGGAGTATAACTTACACCCTTTGTGCATATGTTTTTGTAATTGTAGGGAAGAAATAAACCTCAATGAAAATCCCTCATTTCTTCCTACAATTACTCTACTATTTCCCAAATCATCTTTTAGACTTAAACATTTCATCTTCCAATTCAGTATCACATCATTCGATTCTAACCAATCCATCCCAATCACTATATCGTAATATCCAAAGATTGTAACATACATATTTACACTTGTCATGAAGTCACGTAAGTTAATGTTACAATCCTTCACTTTTCCTCCAACCTTTTGCTTGGCACCCGATGCCATTTCCACATGTCTAAAATCATCTTGTTTGAATTCCTTTACCTCAATTCTTTTAAGCGTAGCATTAGATATGAAACTTTTAGTAGCTTCTAGATATATTAAAACACTAAAGTGTTTATTGATGATCATACATGACGTCTCAAGTATGGTGGACTGTTGTTCAACATGGTGGTTATTCACCGTTGCATGTATCTTATAGGCCTTTCCCAAATATCCAACTATCATAGGTCTTGATTATATGAATTCTCTTTCCTTCTCAATAGGACAGTTTCTCTAGTAATGTGGATCTCCACATGTCCAACATCCATTTCAGTTTGGTGCTCCTAGTCCCAGAAGTAAAATCTACTGAACTGGGAATTTGTTGTATTGGTTTGTTCTGTGGACTGGGTCTAAACTACCATTGTTGTTTCATATGATGTTGTTTTTTATGCTATTGTGGTGCTATGTAGGGAGTCCTCTACTAAGGAGTCTTTCGTCGCGGTGTCGACAATATAGGTCCTCTGGGCGTATCACGGTGCCCTGAAGTCTATCTAGCTGGTGTCTGATGTTGTTGCACTCTCAGTGTTGCCTTTCCAGTCTATATAGAAGGAGTCCTACCATGAGCCCCATTGTTCATCTCTTCTTCAACAATGATATTTTTATGAACCGCATCATGCAACATCCGAGGCATCAAGATCCTCACTTTTGAACAAATGTTGAAGTTAAGGTTGAACACAAACTTGTTAACCTTTAATTTCTCGGTGTTCGGATGAGGAGAATATCTAAGTATCTCCATGAACATGGCCTCATACTCTGGTACTTTATGACTACCATGTCATAAGGCATTGAACTCATTAGGCCAGTGCTCAGTGAATTCCTCAGAAAATTATCTCTCTCAGAATTATTCCTCGAACAACTCCCATGAAACGTCTTCAACGACCATGTTTAGTTGAGGTAGTATTGTCTTCCACCAACGTATATCACTCCCTTTCAGTTGAAATACCACCATGCAAGCTTTCATGTTGGAGTTGTAATCACAAAGTGTAAAGCACATCGCCATGTTCTCCAACCATGCCTTGGTGGCTAAGCCATCTGTGGCACCCCAAAACTCGGGAAACTTCACCTTCTCGAGTTCTTTGTGTATACTACTTCTACCTATTGGAGTACATTGTGAACACTCATTGGGCACAAAAACTCTGCCCTCATCTCAATCCAGGCAGTTGATCAATGCCTCTGAGATCCTCTAGAAGGATCTCATCATACCTACCACCTTTCCCACAACAACCTGCTCCTTCTTAGTAGAATTTCTCCTCTACAAGTGGAGTTGATACCGACTGCATGGATTCTCCCAGAGGAAGCATTCCTCTTCCCCCTGCACCATGTCATCTACTCATCCTGTGTCTGCTGACCATGGTAATTTTCATGAACAATCAAATTTCATTATCTATACATCTTAAATCATTTAAAAATAACATAGTGGAAGGCGTAACAGGTCTGTTGTCGCAGAGTAGAACCCGATATTATACCATATGTAACATACCCTTCCGTAGCACACCACAAGGTAATGAAGACATTGAAATAGTGGACATTGTTTTATGAAATGCAAGTAAAAATTTCATCATGACAATTTACATAAGCAAATAAAATCAATATACATCTATAACAATCGATCATAAACTAATATTAATCTATATCACTATAAATCCAATCAATATTAACCCACATCTAGGTTATGATTCATTTTCATCAATACTTTAATAGATTTAACATGTGTAAATTCTAACAACATAGCATATACATAAATCAAAAGTCATAGCGTCTACCTGCCCAACTTATAGGACCTTCAAGACACATAATCAATACTCAAGTCAAGGATTCATCCAATTGATTTTGACCATTTAAGATCTCAGGACAGGAAGTCATTCTGAGTAACATGAAGGTATCTATAACCAAAACCATCATAGTCAAATTCTAGAATAGCTTACTTACTTAAGTCAATACATACGAGAATATAGATCATCAATTACATAACATTACTTGGTACAGTCGTAAAAGTGAATCCATAAGATTAACACATTAGTCAACATGATAATAGTAACAAATCAATGCAAATCCACTATTTTTTTTATTATGTTATTGGGCAAGCAAAACACTAATCCGATTTACTAAAATTTATACTTACGAAATTGTAGCTCTCTCTTTTACTAATAAAAAAGATGGTGTGAAGGGCTTAGAAATTAATGGGTTCACGAAGGTATGTATACTCTTAAATTATTCTAGTTTATATCAATATGAAAGTTTAACGTGTTAAGTACATGATAAGACCAAGATAACTCAAATCGTCTTGAGTTTTTATTCACAAAAGTTCATTAACCTCATTTAGTATAGTATAATGAATAAGGTAAGGTTCCATACAGAAGGATTGAAGCATTTCTTCAAGGATCTCTTTGTGTTTTGCTAAAATTTCATTGTAGAGAATCCACAAGGTTAAAATTCAGATTCTAGAATTTTATTAATGTACAAATATCGTCAAGGGTAGGTTATTAAGAAATAGGCATTCCCTAAGATACTAAGGACAATTTCTTATGACCATCAACCCTTGAACGGTTGTCGGATGTTTGGTTTAATTACTCTTATTTTTATATACAATAAGCTTTATAACTAGCACAGTCACATAATTGTGGCTGATCAAAGCCGAAAGGTTGATAAGATGAAAAAAATCCTTAAAAGAAAATATTAAATTTTATTATTAATTAACAAATAAACGGTTAAGCTTCATTTATCTGGTGTTAATATTTTAATTTTTGTTAATCACTTACTTGGCAATCGGTTAGCTATCAAAGTAATTTTTAAATATGATTAGGTAAATGTAAAAAAGTAAACACATAAACGGATGTCTTTATAATAGCTAGGAAGTTAATGATTGAAATCACAAGCATTTATTTTGTGTAACTACTAAGAATATTCCAACCATATTTAATCCTGTCCATAGAAAACTTATTAAGCACTAAACCCCTATTAAATCTGCCCATTGTCAATAGGTCTACTAAGAATATTCCAACCATATTTAATCCTGTCCATAGAAAACTTATTAAGCACTAAACCCCTATTAAATCTGCCCATTGTCAATAGGTGTAGGCCTTTCCGCTTAATAATTAAAAATTCCAAATTTTGATTCCATCCATTTTAATTATTTATGTTCTAACGATGCATAGGAAATGACAGTTGTGATACACAATAAACTAGAAGACCCAAGACGCCATTTGTCAGTCGACGACCAGTGTGAGCTTAAAGGAGAGAAAGATTTATCTCGCGTGTGACTAATGAGTCGCAAGGATTAAATTAATACAATGAATCAAGATTGCAATATATTTATGCTCTTTGACATCCTTAAATAATCCAGGCCATTCATTTATTTATTTATCCCCATCAGTATTTCAGTAATAACTTACCAGATTAATCAATGAGATCAAAAATAAGTATTGCGATATACTTACGTGAAATATTAACTATCTCAGAGGTTGTTACTAGGGATCCAATTTTGGTGCCTCGAATCTGATTTAGAACGAAAGTGGAAATCTAATTTTAATTTCACACTTGATTTAATGATTACAAGTTTTTATATATTTAAATACTTTGTTATAATAAGATTTGGCACTAAAATAAGGATCACAAGGATCCAATCAACTAATTTTGTCGTGTAACTGAATCACACTTAAATTATCTATCTGGTATCTCATCTAACAGTTTACGCATCTATTTCAACTTTTTGTCTTTAACGGTCAATCGTCAACCATATTATGATCACATTAGAGAGAGAAAAATAAATTTAGGATTGATAACAATTGCATGATAACGAATACCTAACCCGATACTCAAGAGTTTCCACATTTAAAAATCTGCATTCCTTGTATGTAATTGCTACATTAGATAAGGACTCTCAATGAAATTCATTGTCAATTCATATTTTTCTTACTTAGTGTCTACACATATATCATCTCCTTTAATCGCACCAGGATCCTGTGATTTAAACCTCTTCAACTAGTTTATAAGAATCAATAAAAATAAACCAAATGCATTCACATTGAATTGAAATTCCTTAGGTTTCAGACTGTGTAAACTTTGAATTTGAATTGTCACTGTCTATTATATTGATAGCTATAACTTCAACAATAAAAGTTGTTTCGAAACACTAATTATTAGATCAATTCAAATCCAATTTAACAAGAGAATGATAAATAATATCAACTTAAAAAAAAAAAAAAACGATACACAAATTTTTTAAACAAAACGACATAAATTTAAGGCTTAAATAATTTAATCATGGATACTTGGATTTTGACACAATGTTCATATTTTCATATCCAATATTTGGACTTAATTTATAAGAAAATTTTAAAATAACAATATGAATTGAATAGCAATGCATAATTTTACAATAACAATACAGATTAAGTAACAATGTAGATGATGTTGTAGATGATCTCCAAGTTTGGAATCACATAACTTTCCTTCTCACTTTCCAATCGCACAATGTTGCCAGTACTCTTATTCCCCCTTATCCCCTCGAGCTGCAAAGGGGCCACACATAAAAACAGAAACCAATAGCACCAAAAATTGCCTCGCAAGGGAGATCTTCCACTCTTTTCAAGCCTTGGAACACAACTCTCACAAGTAAAACTTAGTCAAGAAAAAATTTGGCGGAATAACAATACTAAAAAAACTGAGATCCCTTTCCCCTCTCCATTTCTTATATAAAAAAATTCTCAATGACACTTGTCCTCGTGCATAAATATTTATAATTTTAATAATTTAATTAGAGGATTATTCACCCGCCACATGTGTCAAACTCTCCCCAAGTTTCACAAGTAATTCCTCTTTTTATTTTAGTTAAAAGGCCATTTTCCCCACATTCTCCAATGTGTTCCTATTTTTTCTATTAGTTGTCCCTTAGTTCCCCAATCCTTCATTTATTTTGTGTCCCCTAACTAGAACTTAGTTTGAGTTGGATTAGGAGACTTCTTTTAGTTAGGATTAGTGGTAGCTTGACTCAAGATGCTAGTCTATGTGGACAACCTACTCTCTCATGTTTTATTTTCTTTTTATTTATAAATCATGTTTATTATTTTCATGTACACATGTGCATTTACCCAAGTTTATTATTATTTCTTCATTTAATTAAATTGTTACTCTAATTCTTTTATTCCCTTTTTATGGTTTACTTTAAAAAACCTCTTTATACTTAGATTCCTTGTTATTTTCATGTTTTTAATTTAATAATAATTTGCATACTCCTTCTAACAATATATAAGTATTTTATTTTTATTTTCTAAGCCTTCTAGTTTTTTATTACTCACATTTGATTATGCGACATGTCCTTCAAGACAAATCTCCCTGCTCCAAGGGTGCCACTCACCTTTGAATAGTTTTGGAATTTTGTCAGACACTTGGAGTCAACACTCCACTTATTCGACCTTGTGAGAGACTAAGGGCTTCTAAGGAATAAGGATTTTTCTTTATTGCGCACCCCTTAGATTTCTTCATGAGTGATTGTCTCAATTTTCCCTCATGACATTGTGGACCTCTCAAACTAGGTAATCGTTAATCTATATTTCAAGTCATGAAGGGAGTGCTAGTAGGTTGTGTCAGAGACACGTCCACACCTCTCCCTCAATTGTCTAATTTATGTGCATGACCCATTTATTTCTTATGTGAGTCGGATTAGAATGCATCGCCAAGCGTGCATCCACTGACAAGAATATTGTCAATAATCCATATACATAACATCCATAATGAAATCATCATATATACATGTAAATCAATGCTCAAAACTCAAACCAAATAAAATTCCACTCCCTAACTCAATCCAAAGTCCAAGGAATTTCGTTCATGCCATCGGCATCATCAACCTGTCATGTATCCTACACACTCAAGGAAACTCATCAATAATACCCGTCGATATGTATATACATATAGAACATAAATCCTAAACAAATGATAATCACAATGTATCATAACTGGATCACTTAATCACAAGTGTCCTCAAAGAATAAATCAGAATAAAATGTGTTCAATAGAACTGGATGTTACAGGAAATCACACAATGTTAATGGTTGAAATAAATGTGAGTCTCAAACTTTAATAGGTATAAAGAGCCATGAACAGGGCCACAAACAACAAAACATTCTTTGTATAGGAGATTGTATTATCCTTAGAGTGGGATATGTGCACTAATATGATGTTTGGTGTATTGGGGATGGGTATTGGACCATTTTTGTTTTGGGGGTGGGGAGGGGTTGGGGGGGGTGAGGGAATTAGGACCTAAATTATTATTATTGAGCTAATGTGAAAGGATTAATGCCACAAAATAAAACATAGGCCATGTAAAGTGCATCTTTATCATACAAGTGGGAGATATAAATGATGAATATTTTTTGTGCAATAACAATGGGTTTGAGGGCGTTGACCATAATCAAAGGGGAAAAAAATAAATTACACTATAAATGGATCTCTAAATATCATTGACCATGAGCATGACCTAAACCCACAACATAGGCCCTTTAGAGGGAATTGTTTTCCTCTAAGTGGAATATGGGTATAATTATGAAGTTTTGTGCACTAGGGATGAGTGTCTTAAGGAAATGGTCATGGTCAAGGGAGGAAAACAAGGCCCTTGGTTCCTTGAATGATGAAAAATATGACACTACATACTTGTAATTAGTAGTGAAAATATTTCTCTTGGGCCCATGAAGATTACCTTCTATTGCATAAATGTATATGAATGTGTCTCCACTAGAGGATTATTTGGTTGGTGTTGACCGATATTTCCATTCATACTAGGGAGGCTGAAGGATTGTGGATTTTATATTATATTTGTTTCATGGTATGTCAAATATTTCCTTCTCAACTAAGCATGGTTGGATGTAGTCAATGAAATCTCCTCTAGATTGTTTTTTAAACTTCAATTGGAAGGAGACAGATGACAACTGCACCTTTCTCTTGGTTATGATGAGGGAGTTTAATTCTGTAATATTCTTGTTGAAGGAGGTTTAATAAAGTAAATGGGAGCTTCCCACTTCTATAATCACCATCAATTTCTTAATTCTCTAAACCCTAAATTTCCCTGCTCATGTTGCTCAACTTTCAACTCTCTTTAAGTAATGTAAGTTCCTTAATAAGATTTATTAGTCATATTTCCATAGTTATTATAATTTGTGTCTAAAATAAATCCATCACTTTTTAGTTGTTGATAAGGTACCTATGCATACAGGAATTTTTGTTTTTTATAAAAAAATAAAATATATATATATGGATTTCGACATCAAAAATTCAGTTATGTGGTTGTTTCTAGAATTGAACTTGCTAAATCAGAACAATCAAAAAATATTATTGATTAAAGGTGGCCATGGGGGATTTACTTCGTAAAATTGCGTTATTTCACCTTTTCTCACAAAATGTTAAAGGGCACCCTAATTCATTTTCTATATCAAAAAACACATTTTTTGAACCCCCACCCAATACACCTTTCTAATTAAAAACAAAAAACTAATTTTTTTTCATTAATTATTGTTGGTATTATTTTTTCCTCATGATAATTTCATCCCCAAATATTTTTGTCCAATATATTGTGGGTAGTCACAAAAAGTTGATGGTAGAAAAAAGTTTCATGGTCAAAAACGTCTAGGGACGAAGATACATGAACAAGGCCATAAATAACAAAATATGCCTTGTATAATACATCATATTATCCTTAGAGTGGGATATGGGCACTAATAAAAGGTTTGGTGTTTTGGGGATGGGTTTTGGACCTTTGTTTTGTGGGAGGGTGGGGGATTGAGGGAATTAGTACCTAAATTAATATTATTGAGCTAATTTGCAATGATTAATGCCACAAACTAAAACATAAGCCATTTAAAGTGTATATTTAGGATACAAGTGGGAGATGGACATGATCATGATGTTTTGTGCAATAGGGATGGATTTGAGGGCCTTGACCATAATCAATGGGGGGGGGGGTGGAATAAATTACACTATAAATGGATCTCTGAATATCATTGACCATGAACATGACCTGAACCCACAACATAGGCCATTTAGAGGGGATCTTTGGCCTCCAAGTGGAATATGGGTATAGTTATGAAGTTTTTAGGGGCTTGGTCCTTGAACTAGGCCTCAAAAAACCATACATAGCTCTAGATCATTGGCATGTTGGTGGGATATGTGCATAATTAAGATATTTTTCATACTAGGCGTGGGTCTTGGTGCGTTTATCATGGTCAATCAAGGAGGAGGGTTGTATTACCTAAATTAATCCTCTAGGGCTCATAATATGTGGCCATCAATGAGATATGGGCACAATTATAGAGTTTTATACAAAATCAATGGGCTTCATGACCTTAATCATGGTCATGGAATAAAATAAAGGGTCTCATGACCTAAATGAAGTTTTTAAGGGTCATGATCCATGACCGAGTATTTAAATCACTAGAGCGGCCCTTTATAGAGGATATTTTCCCTCTAATTGGGATATGGGTGCCATTAGGAGGTTTTTTGCACCAAGGATGGGACTTTGGGTCTTAACCATTGTAAGGAGAGGAAATAAAGTTTCTAATGTCCTATATAAATATTATAAGGATACAATTCATAATAATTTCCTCAAAGTACCACACAGACCCTATAAAAATGATCTTTCATCTTTGAGGGGGTTATGGGAACCTACGAAAGGTTTTTCATAATATGGAAGGATTCTAGGGTCTTTGCCATGGTCCAACAGGGAAAACAAGGGAAATGTGATCTAAAAGAAGATTTTAAAAATTATGGGAAAAAGGGAGGAGTTCAACCATTACACATTCCCTTTGCAGGGCATCTTTATCCACCATGTAGGATACATATTCCATTAGGATATTTGTTCACTAGGGATGGTTCTAAAGGCCTTATCCATTTTCATATGGGAACCAATATGAGATTTTACACACTAGATTGTTATTGAGACACTACCCATGGTCCAAGGAATTAAATGAATGTCTCAAAAACTAAAAATATTTGTTTATAGTTTATGGACCATGCGTAGGGTCTGAAAAAATCATACAATCCCTACAAATGAAATATTTATAATGAATACCATTAAAAGGGTTGGTATGCTAGGAGTTGATATTGTTGGAATACTGAGAGGGGGAGTGAATCAATATTGAGCAATTGAACCACTTTTAACCACAATATATAAACTTCAACTTTATCAACAATACATCATCAATATATCATATATGATTGAATTCAATATATCATGAGCATATAATCAGAAGAAACATCATGTCAATAACATCACATCAAGTACACAGTACACCAAAATTTATGGGGAAACCCAAATGGGAGAAAAACATGGAATGATTTCTTATAGATCAAAGATTGCAATCATTGGAAGCACCAACTTCCTAATTCTCCAACTACAAATGGAAGGAGGCTCCAACCTCCTATTTATAGGCTCAAACTTGAAGGAATCTACAACTCCATGATTTACCAACTATAACTATAAGGAGTCTCTGACCCCCTAATTTATAAGCTCCAACTTGAAGGAAGCTCCAACTCCTTGAGTTCTCTTGCTCCAACCAAAAGGAGGCTATGACCCCATGATTTAAAGGCTCAAACATGAAAGAATATCCAACTCCTTGATTTTTCATCTCCAACCGGAAGGAGGCTACAACTCCCTTTCCTTTCCCCATCCTGTCACCTTGAAATATAAGTGTAGACCAAACTGTCACTACCATAATCACTGCCACTGTCTCTGTAACTGCCACCATCACATCAACCTGTAACTACCATTGTCACATCAACCTATCACTATCACCGTTAGTGATATGGTATCATCAAGAAACTATAACTAGATCCACTCACATGGTTACCAAAACCATCACCATACTATGTACATCAACCATGTACCAAAACTGGTACCATACAATGTGCCAAACTTGTACCATACCATCAATCAACCATGTACATCAACCTGTACCACACCATGTATCAACCATGTACCATACCAAGTACATCAACCATGTACCATATCACATAAATCGACCATGTATCAAACCTTTACCATCTCATGCATCAACCAAGTTACTAATATATCTAAGATGTGCTACTAATCAATGTACCATAACATCACCAATGTGTGTCTCAACATGTAGCAAGAACATACCTCAACCATATACCATATCACTCATGATATGTCTCAATCATCCCATACACTATGTACCATAAGATATCAACAATGAGTGCCTCAACAAAGTACCAAAGCATGTACCAAGATCAACAACAAGTGCCTCTAACCATGCACCACATACCTAAAAAAACATGGCAATCATCCATAGACCAAGTACCTCAAACATGTGCCATATCACTCATGATATGCCTCAACCAATTACCATAACCATGTGTGAATATATTCAAGGTATGAACCAACAATGAACCTCAATAAATATGCCTCAACTAGCATGTACTATGCATCCAAGATGTGCCTTATGGAATATACCAAAAATCACAAGGAAATTCCTCAAGCATGTTCCACAATATAACCAAGATTCAACCTCATAACGCATGGAGTAACTTACCTTTACATCTGTAAGTGACCTGATCCCTCTTATCCTGATACATAGAGCTATAACTTTACCTTAGTCCTCAGCAACTTGGCCCTACCATATTTTACCTCTTTTGTCTGGTTCTCACAAGACTAAGACTGTTGTATAGCGATGCCTCACATGATGAGCCCTAGCCTCAAGTGATGAGCCCTAGACAACCCATGGGGGTGTCTCTCATTACACCCTTAAGATGACCTGTGAGAGCCTGCTTAATTATGTTTACAGAAATACCCTAGCTCTCTTAAACTTTGAAACTTTCTCTCTCACTTCGCACTTTCTCCATTTCCTCAGACTCGACCTCATATTAGACAATATACCAAAACGTCCTCACAAGACATATATTAAATAAATGTTTGTATGTACTTATGAGAGACTCCTTGAGGTGTATGTATACTTTTTCCAATTAACTTTTCTTCTTAATTTTAGGGCTTCTTGAACTTCATTGTGACAACCACTTTACCCTTTCATTAATGACTTTTAACTAATTAGGGCATTTTTGACCATTCTTTAGGGCTTCCAAGCTCATGAGGGAATATATACCTAAACGTGAGGAACCACGTGGCGTAGAACCTACCTTTGGAAACGACATGATGAAGAATATCCATATATGAGTGTGTTACATGTATTTAGATTGTCCTTCATTTCCTTATTCCTTGATCAACTTTTGGCTCCATAACCACACCTATCAAATGTACCCATAACATCTGTTGACATCAACCGGTCTTGTTGAGATCAATGAAAACTAACTTACCATCAATCTCGGTCACAATTGTTGGGTATATTGAATTCTCCAAGGGTTGGCATCAATGACAACAAACTATCCAAGCCAAATGTCCAACAGATATTAGGTCCCTAACCATGGTCCAAGTATGACCATTGATGTCTTATGGACAACCATGCAACATTTTCTTGATATATGGATAATATGATGATTAAAGGATTAAACTATGTGAATATAGAAATATTTTACTATAAAAAATTAAACTCTTAATCTATTTAAGTACTATGCAATGAGAAGGCGAAGATTCCTAGAAATAAACCTTTCATAATTATGAGTGTCTTGGAAATTAACGACAATGTCATCGACTGGAATGAAAAATCATAATCCAAAGGTGGGACATATGACCATGAGCCCTAAAAATATCTTTTATGCCATATTTTTTGTCCTTGGACCATACTCAGGACCCTAATACCAATCCATAGTGTGAAAAAATTCATAATGGCATCCATAGTATATTTGTGGGGTAAATATTCCATGTACAAGGATTTTGTGGTGGTTTCATAACCTATACATGGTCCATGGACCATAAAAGCATATTTTAGTACCTAATACATTGGTTTTTATCCTTGTACCACGGGTTATGCCTTAAGAACTATCTAGGGTGGAAAGATTTGTAATAGTTCTATGTGGCCATGGTTAAGCATTGAGGACCATCCCTAGAGAGAAAAAATGTCCTAATCACATATGTATCCCACTTGGTGGATAAATATCCCCTCTAACTGGCATGTGTAAAGTTTTAAGACCTCATCTATCCTGAATGGCCCTATAATCTTCATTTAGGTCATATGGCTTTTTTCTTCCTTCCTCAATCATAGCCATTATCCCAAGATCCATCCCTAGCATGTTAAACATCCTATATGCACTCATGTTCCACTCAAATGTCATATATCCCTTTTACAAGTCCTATGTGGTGCTTGAAGGCCACACTGACTAGATATTTAAAATATTTATATAGGACTTGAGGACCTTTATTTCATCCTCTTCCCAGAGTCAAGACCCTAAGACCCATCTGTGTTGCAAAAAACCTCCAAATGGCACATGTATCCAAATCAAAGGCTCAAAGTTCCCTCTAAAGGGCCTCTGTAGTGGTTAAAGGACTTGTTCATTGTTCATGTGTGTCAATAGTTTAATTTAGTTCTTAAGATTCTTTATTTTCTTCCATGGCCATGGTTAAGGCCTCAAGACCCATCCATTATCTCTAAAACTTCCTTATAGTTTCCATATCTCATTTGGATGTCAAAGATTCCATATATTGGGTTTTTGTGGCGGTTCAAGATGTCATTCATTGATTATGATAACTAAAAGATTAATTTAGATCCTAAGACCCTTTGTTTCCTTCATTAACCATGGTTAAGGCTTTGATACCCATGCCTAGTACACAAAATCTCTTAACGATGCCCATATCCCACCAAGAGGCCAATGATCTCGGTCTGTGTGGTGGATTGAGGCTTGGATTAGGGATTAGGGACATAGAAGTTTCAATTGAGTGAGAGGCCTGAGATTCTTCTCTTATGTGCAAAACGTCCAAGTGGTACCCATATCCCACTTAAAGGAAAATGTACTTTCTAGAAGTTTTTGTGGTGGTTTGAAGAATATTTTATGCCCCGTAAGAATTATAAGATTTATTTATGGATTAAGGACCTTATTTTCCTCCCCTAATCATGGTCACCAAATTTAGAACTATCTCTATTTCACAAAGACTCTATCCCACTCATGTGCAAATGATCCCTTTTAGTGGGCCTTTATTATAGTTCAAGAACTTGATTATTTCCCACTAGACCAATCATTTTTATTAAGTCTATAATTCCCAATATTTATCCCCTAAGCATGGTTAAGAATTTGGGAACCCATACTTGATGCATACAAAAATTATAATGGTAACCATATCTCACTCGAAGGACAATGATTCTCTATAGAGGGAATGCTACATGGATTATGGCATTGTTTATGGCATTTTATCCCTAAAAGTTTTCTCTAGGGCCACATGGCATTATTTTCCTCCCTTGACCATGGTTAATGCTTGAAGACCCATAATTCAGATGAAATACCTCATAATGGTATCCATATTCTAGTTGGAGGCCAAATATCACCTCTAAGGGATTGTAATGGGGTTTTTATGTCCATGACCAATGGACTGTAGAGATCCATTTATGGTGTAAGTTGCATGTTTTTCTCCCTTCACTATGGTCAAATCCTTGATACCCATCTCTACTGCACAAGAACTCTTAATCACATCCATATCCCATATGTATTCCAAATAGTCACTTTAAATGCTTTATTTTTTGGTTTGAAGCCTTGATCATAGCCCATTAGCTCAAGAATCCTAATTTTGGTCTAATTCCCTCAATGTCTCCCCCAACTAAGGTCGAAGATCCAACTCTAGTTCAAAAAAAGCCATATTGGAACCCATATCCCACTCTAAGGATTATGATCACCTATATAGGGCATGTGTTGTGGTTTGCGCGCTTATGCATGGCCCTTGGTCGATAGAAGCTTCATCTAGGGACTAGTAAGCTTATTTTCATCTCAGGCTCATTAGTAAGGCCTTGACACCCATGCTTACTATTCAATGCATTATATGATCAATCATATTCCACTTGGAGGTTATATATGCCCTTCAAAGATCCTTCTTGGTGGTTTCAATCCACGTTCACATCCCATGAGCCCTAAAATATTCATTTAAAGATTAAAACTCATGTTTTCTTCCCCTTACAATGGATAGGTCCCTAAATCAAATCACTTGTGTAAAACCTTCTAAGAACACCCATATTACCATTTGAGGCCAAATATGCCCATTAGAGGGACTAAGAAGTAGTTTTATGCATTGATAATGGCCTAGACATTCAATTTATATTATTTTGAAAACAATTAATTATATATAAAAAATATAAAAATTTCATCGGTAACAAACCCAAATTTCTATAATAAAAAAATGATTTCAAAACATCGTTAAAAAATATAGATATAGACCTATTGTTATGACAAAGTATAAATTTTATTCTATATTAATCGCATGAACATTTTAAAGGTGAAATAAATATTAATCCATGTCAAAGGATCTTCCATTTTAATGGAGAGATCTTACCAAAATAGTGTCTCGACAATAGTGGAATAGTTTAATTCTAGGTTTTAATGAACCCATATCATATTTTTGTTGGGTACTATTTAAAAGGGGTTATTATCTCCCAATTAAAAGTGTTATATCATTTGACTAAAATGAAATGCTCACAAAGGGAAGAGTCATCATAACTTAACTTCACCTATATACTTTCCATACTTATCCAGCGTATGGATTTTGAACTTTTTCAGAAGAAAAAATTACTCCATTATATTAGAATTATAATCTGTTCTCAAAGTCAGTTACAATCAGAAATTTGAGGCAGATTAGAAGGGAGGGAGTCCATCTTCTTCAATTTGGCATCCAAATCAAATGAGAGTGGAACAACCCTGTAGAAAAAAGAAAACCTTAAACAGAAAAGATGGAAAAAAGATGTAAATTTGCTACAAAAGATGCCAAGTGATGCCTAGGGAAGAAATGATGATGTCGCCTGATTCGGTCCATCCAAGCCAAGAGAGTGATCATATGAAGCGTACCACTATTATTGATCCAATCTATTATGACTTTGGAGTCGCCGATTGGATGTAGATGGTCAATATTAAGCCTTGTGGCCAGATGTAGAGTTGTCCAAGCACCCAACAGTTCTTCCCTTGTATTGGTGCTCGAACCACAACTGAAAGTCCACCTGTAACGAGAATTTCCTGTCAATCTAATCAGCCCCCTACACCACTCAATGTACAGTTGTGTTGGTCAGCACCATTGAACCAGCCCAAAGGAATATTTTCGGCAATGGTAGGATTTATCATTATTTTTTGTTTTTTCCCCTTGCAAGGGTAGACATCCTACCAAATCTTGTGAAGGCCAAGTGCTCTAAAAACTGTTGAATTGGATTTAGAACTATGATTTGGATCGTGCCAGCTTTAAATTGTTCCTCCTACTAACTTTGAAAAAGGTTAGGATATAATTGGAACTTAAGAAAAATTGATGGTGGATATAGATCTCTAGCTAGATCGTAAGGAGTTGGATAACCAAGACAAACTGCCTCTGTAAATACCATACCTCCTCGTACGATATCACATGGACACAGGAAACCATATACACCCACATCAATACATTCACATGGCACTGTACTTTGACGTACACGTACTCTCCTTTCTTCGATGTGTGAAATATACAAATATTTTCCGAGAGGAAGGGAATCTTTTTACAACCACTCTATTTATCTAGTTTATATACTAAAAGGGATTTTTGCTAAGAGTATGTATAGTCCATCAGCTGAAGATAAAAAAAAAATTGTGGAGATTTATTATAAGAAAGTACTCCTTTAAAAAAAAACCTAATTTTTTTTAATCCCTTGCATGATTTCTTTTTCTTTTCAATTTTCGATTTATGGGTAGAAATCAAATATGAGAGTAATACCTAAACTTCTTTTAAGTTATGCAATCTGTGATACCACTAATTATTAAAAACAATTTTGACTCATTTTAATTTGTGTTATTTTGATTGGATGGATCTTTAAAGATTAAAAAAATATAGTTTTAAATTATAATAAAATGGTCACATTGATTAAGACTCTTAAAAGAGGGAGTTATTGATACATTACGAGGAGTGATTAGCAACAATATGAAATAAGTGGTGGAGCCATTTGAGTTTAACTCAAAGAGACAAATACCAAATTTCTAGGAAATCAAAAAAGACAAGTGTGGGATTGAAAATTGACAAGTGGTCAAATAGAAAGAGGCTCATACATGTGTCAAAAGAACTAAGAAAAAATAAATGAAGGGTACACAAAGGAAATGGGATGCCATTCTATGTATGTGAAGATTGAAAAGTAAAAGAAAGCAATATCATGGGCATTACCAGAAATTAAAGACCATTTTGAACTTGAGCTCTGGAATTCTTCTAGAAGTCACAAAGGTCATTGCCTCTCTTTGGATCAAGAAACTCAACTCGGGGTGACAAGGAAGAAGACTATATGTTCTCTAGTCTATTGTTACGGGGAGCAGTCTTACTTAACATGTTTTTCCCTAGTTGACGCAGCCCCCTACCTTAGCAAGGTATACATGACCTCTCGATCAATGGATCTTCAATGACTGGAGTCAAGTCAACTCTTAGGGCCCCTGTTGGACCCCAAACAACCACACAATCCCTTTAATTTCTCTGTAAAAACCCACGAGTGCTTCTCCTTTGGCACCTTTAATTTTTTAAAGTTTAACAAACTGTGGGCACTAGCTCCTTTTCTCCTCGTGACCTCGACGCTTATTCACTAAGCACTTCGGAGATTCAGGCTCCAGGAGTTCTTAACACTCCACACACTTGATTCTCTGAACCCATATTGACGAAACCCACAACAAAGGAAAGAGATCGATGGTCCCTACTCCTCGTCCAAATCAACGGTCCAAATTCATTTCGGCCTCTGACGCTTCAGGAAAAGTCCCAACACACAATACTCCAAAACCTATGCCTTTTTCCTTCCTGACCGAATCGACGGTTGGCACTACCCGTGCATCCAACAACTTTGATTCTCTCTAGAGTTTTGGCCTTCGGGAGTTCCACTTACTCCAAGTGGCTATCCTCTCGAACTCCAAAATGGAAAAATGCCTTAATCGCTTGCCACGTCACCCTCTCGATCAACACTTGAGATCCTCTCGTGGTGTTAGCTCTTTGGGAGCTCTGGCACTGTCTCTTCTGTGAAATAGGGATCCCTTGACACCTCTCCTTCGACGTGGATGGCTTGGATCACTTTGACAAGTTGGCCTTCGGGGGTTTGTACCACCCCCACTCGTTTTTCCTCTAAAGTACCTTTTCTCTGAAATGTGTGATCTGGTGACACCTTTCCAACTAGATGAACGACTAAAATCGTTTCATGATTTCGAGCTTTGGGGGTTTGTGACCCTCGACCTTCACTTTCCTCTTAAGGTACAAATTTCCTGAAATCCATGATCTACCTCCACGTGACTCTCTTGGAACCAATGATCCATATCTCCTCCCGTCCCAAGACTATGACAAAACTGGTTGACCCCATGCAAACCTCCAGATATCCTGGTCTGCTTCCACATACCCTTCACAACGAATGATTGTGATCTACTTTGCTATTTCGATCTTCGGGTTTTTTCGAAGCTCCTTGTCTACAAACTCCCGGAGTGCTTCAGATCCAAGGGTTCAGATCTGCTACAACCTGTCTCCTCCTGATGATAGATGATCCCAAGTACTTCGAGACTTCAAAACTTTGGCAGTCTTCGTCCTTGTGCACTTAAAGAAAAGAGTTAAAGTTCATGCATCTTACTTGGATCTGACGACTGTCGATCCAAAGCGCTCAGATCCAGCAGCCCAGATCTGATCTCCTCTGCGCTCATTCCTCATTGTCTAGACTCTAATCTGACAGTACAGATCATTGACAGTGCTTGATCCAACAACCACTATTGGTCCACCTGCTGAGCTTACGCTTTATTCCCTAACTTGGAAGATTTCAAACGTTTGAAAGGTTTCGACCTTCAATCTACCTTCTGCCAGCCCTGATGTATTAGGTCTCGAATTCTTTTTGGGAAATGGTATCCCTCCTCAGCTTAGACTTGAAAAAAGTCACGCCTCAATGCTTCCTTTGAACGCTTACAATCTTCGAGAATTGAATATCTGCGAAGTCTTATGAACTTCGACTTTTGACCCGCTATCTCTTCTGAGCTTTCAGACTTGAATTAAGTCTTGCTTTAGCTCTTCCTCTGCACTATCTCTTCCTGATATTTCGACTTCGCTTAGACTCTCAAAGGGTTTTGACCCTTTGTACCTCAAGGGCCTTTCTGCTACACTCCTGGAAGTCTTGTGCTCATCCTCCTGAGCTTATGAAACTTAAAACAAAGTTTCTTCTCGCCAAGCTATTGGGCCTGCTCAATGCACACCTTCCAGAGCCTTCACATAGAGTATTTAGAAACTCTGTGAGTGTCCTCCTTTGACACTCCTCTTCTCAGAACTCGAAAGAGAGTTCACCTGTACACACTTGCACCTACTCGATGCCCTCCTGTCAGAGCTCTACAAAGTTCTCGATAACATTGTGCTATGCTTACTCCTACGCAGACTTTCCTCCAGGTTATTTAGTAACCCTGAGGCTCCTCCCGAGTCTGTAAACTGTTATGGTATGCCCACGTAACATGTTCTCCTCTGAACTCATAAAAAAATTCAGATACGCACTCCTTGCGTTGGCTCACAGAGTTCTCAAAACTTTGTTATGAACTCCTTCCATTTAGACTAAAGAAATCAGAAACGATCTGACAAACTCTCAAACAGATAGTGGATTCTATCTATGCATGCAGATGGAAACCTATCATAAATATACAACATATATTCATAACCACACACAGATAACATTCATCAAATACATAAGCACACACAATACTCATAGGAAGGAAAATCTGCTCTTTGTATTAATATGAATGTATGTTTACAATGTATACAAAATCTAGAACTACAACTAAGTCTCGACTCTTCTCTCCTCTCTTGAGCCCTCTACTCGCTCATCTCATCAAGCTAGATCTCCTTAATCTTGATAGCTTGTTGAGATGACCTCAACATCAACCTCCTGATATCCTCTATCCCCTCTTCCAGCTGCTCCACTGGCTAGGTTTCTTCCTGCTCCCTGTTCGGCTGCAGTTCATGTTCTTCATCACTTGTGGCCTTATCTTGCCACTCTTCTGCAGGTTCAAATTTTGCAATCTCCTCTTAACTGTCCTGTTGTTCAACCATTTCCTTTAACAAATTTGTTTCTGCCAGTTCTCCTTGTGCTGATACAACTCCAGCTTCTTCCAGTTGCTCCTCAAACTAGAATTCCTCTTTGATCTGCTTGAATGTCTCTTCATGGAAGTCATTTACTGGCTCTGGATGGTGCAACCAATCCTCCACCATGTTCAGTTCCATATCCCCATTGAGTGAGCATCTGAACTATGTGATCCTCTTCCTCTTATCCTTGGGAAGATTCTGATATCTGCTCCTTCATCATGATAGTCACAATTGGTTGTCATTTCTCTGTTGTTCCTACACTCTCAGCATGTTAATTGGCCTTCGTTGGGCTGATTGGTAGGAATATATTGATTCCTCCAATGATCAGACTATACCTTTGATCCTTCTCCATCAATAGTATTTGTTGATTTGAACTCTTAACAGAGTTCATGAGACTCTCAGAAAGTCTCATATCTTTCCCCTTGCCGATCTGGCAACTTGGGGTTTATTCTCTACCCACCTGGCAACTCATGAGATCAACTGATCTCTCTAGATTTCCCACCTGGCAATCTAAATTTTCATCACTACCCACCTGGTAGTTACTAATATCAATCATTAATCTCCTTCCATTTCCCATCTGACAACTTGAAAGTTCATCTCTGCCCTCTTGGCAGTTCATGAGATCCTTGTAACAACCCTAGTTAAATAGTTGCATAGGGTTTATCAATTATAGTTAATTAAATAATTAACTGTCGTAATATATTTTAGTTAAACAATGATTATTTATTAATAATATTAATTAAACAATTATTTATTTATTAATTGTTTATATCTGTTGATTAATTAATTAATTAACTCATTAAAGGTTTGGGTAATGAATTAAGAGCTTAATAATTTTTATTTATTTATTATAAAACTTTACGTATGCAGGGGGGATGAAGCATTGAGTGGAGGGATAAGGTAATAAATGGAAGGATAAGGTAATAAATGGAGGGATAAGGTGGTTGGCATTAAAGGAGGGTAGGAGTCGGTGAAGAGAGGGGGATATGAGTGGGAAGAGGCCTTCAAGAATGGATGATTATGAAAATTTGGGAGAGGAGCATTATTGCAGGAGAGGACTATATTTTCTGAGGGATATTTTCTTGTTTGGTGTTTGGGTGAACTGTTGCAAGGGGCACCAGGTTGCTGGGAGTTTTGGGCTCGGGGGCCAAGAATCCTCACGAAATCTTGGATCTAGGGAGTCGGATAGGCTGCTCCTAGCTGGTTGGGTGGTTAGTCGGTTTTGGGCAGGGTTTGGTCAGAGCATCAGGCAGAGTTTTGGGTAAAGCAGCAGAGAGGACAGTCGGATATTGGGAAAATAGCATCAACCAGAGGTATCTATATTCATGAATTTGTTGGGTTATGTGGTTGTTATGTAATTTATTAGATTGTTGTTCATAAATTTAAATTTTTGTTGCTTATATGTTGAATATTGAGATTGCTTATTGCTTATATGTCGAAATGCTGAATGAAATTGCTTATTGCTTATGCTGAATAATCTTAATTGTTTAAATTAACAAAAAAAAAATAGGCTTTGTTAAATTAGGGCATTACACATAGCATCAGAGCTTCAGTTTGAAGCACTGGAGCCTTAAGGGCTTACCCACCTACCCGCATGTAAGAAGGAGAGTTCAAGAATGGAACTGTTCCAACCCTGAAATTAAAAAAAAAAACCCTATAATAGCTATATTAAAACCCTGAAACCCTTTAATTAGATGAAAATATCGCCCAAGCTCCAGCTCCACCTAACCTGCAAGCCAAGCACATGATTAATTTTTTTTTATACAAATCTATGTACATATAAACAATATGCACAGTAAAAATGAAGCGGTATAATATCAATTTTGCCAAGGATTTTCTAAACAGATAACTATATATGAAAAAAAATATATATATAAGTATGTTAATGGTATGGAGAAACTAGAGTTAAAAATATATATATAATATAAAAGTATAGTAAATTATAAAAAAACATATAAGAAAATATATTACATATTAAAATGATGAAAAAAAAAGAGTTACATATTGAATATATAAATAAATTGGTGTGTGCCCGAGTGTTCTATTCCTAAACCATCCTAATACCTAAATATCACCATCCTTATGATAAATTCCACAACTATACAAACTATGAGTTCATAAGTCGACACATAAATCCACACAAGCCCAGCACTAGGTGCCAAGCCCTTTCCATTCCACATGTCTCTTCCAAACAACAACTGCTGCGCGGATTGCTTGAGGGGTCTATTAGAAAAATGAGGGGAGCTCAACAACTCTTTAGTCACCTCAGGATCCGATGTAATAACAGTAGAAGTAGAGCCCAAGCTAAACGTCGTAAGCTTCTTAGCACCATGAAGACGAGCTAGATAGTCAAGCATGCAGTGAGCAATATCGACACTCATATCCATGAGGCTTCCAATTACAGGCCATCTTATCGGCCCAGGAATGGATAATCCTTTCTTACATCTTCCAGCCCATGCATAGCCTCCAGGACTAAACTAAGAGACGACAACTGTGCAAACAACAGTATGAATTAGTGCAACATAAATAGTCCACTGATGCCATGCATAAACATCATCGGAGGACTGCAAGAAACAACCACGACCATCTTTTGCAAAGACAGTTATCGCATAAACCCACAAAAACCCCCAACAACTCCATCAAACTTGTTGGAGTATGAAATAGCATCAATATGAGATCCAGTTGCTATAGCAGGTAACTTTGGATTGCTTCCCTTCCAATGACCAAATATATTTCCTACAGCATCCTCGCGAGCATGAAGACCGGATCCTTCCATAAGGCGTTTAACATACCTACGAGCTAAAACATCATTCATACTAATTTAAATCTCTAAGTAGATAAATAAATAAATAAATATATATATATATATAAGTTTGGATTCCATGGGTTTTGAACCCACAACCACTCTCCATAGTCCAAGCCTTGGAAAACAACCAAACACCAACGTGCCACACATGAGTCTTTACAAAATAAATTTATATATATATATATATATATATATATATATAAGTCAATGATCAATAGTAATAAAGTACTATCCCAAAGTATAATCTCCAATTATTCATGTTAACCAAACACTGAGTTCCATTCCATTCCACCAGTCAAAGCCAAGCACCAAGCTTCAATGCATAGCCTTAGGCTCACTACATCATACGACCACAAGTCCAGAAACAATACATAACCACAGCGCACAAGCGCTAAGCTCCAATGCCCGAAAGCCACTCTACAATCCTCAAGACTTGCACCTGCAGCCACCAAGTCACACAATTCAACGCATATGTACAAGGCACCAAGGAAAGCCCACGAGTCAAGCATCGAAGGATAGTCTTAGACTCATTTCATCAACATGAGGTTGGAAGTCACCTTAATTAGTTGTAAACGCAAAGTATAAGGACTTAGACCAAGATAAGCGAGAGGAGCTTCATGCGCACTAGGCAGGTACGTTAGAGAAATTGGCAAGTGTGGTACTGTGCTAGCGTAACTACCAGGGAGAGAGTCAATAGTTTTCTTAGGTGAATAAATCAATCTTAGATGCTTTATCCATAACCTAGCCACCTCCCCTAAAGAGAGTAACGTTTGTTTATAGACAAGTAAAAAAAAACTTACGCCTAACCCTGTTTTCTAGTTAAGTTGTGCAAATGTGAAATGTCCTTAAACTCACCCTGAGAACTTTGAAGGTTAAATCATACAGGATGGTTAGGACTCAAGGGAATCAAGGCAGAGGAGCATCGTCGTAGGCTCTGCCAACACCACCAGCACCGCCACCACCATCGCTTGAACTAGCTCTCATACTGCGCTCTTTGGAGGCCATAAATGAGACTTTAAAGGGGCGACAACCAGCAGGGATCGAAGTGGAACCCCCACCATCTGGAATGGGTAATCTAGAAGCATCAAGGGATTCAGGGGGAGGACCTCCACCCGAAGACATCACTAGAGAAATGCATAAGATCAAACTTTCGGAATTTGTCGGGGGTAGCGCCAGTGAATGCGTGGAAGCATGGTTGAAAGGCATGACAAGGTGTTTTGCCTTAAGGGACTATGCATCCACCTCAAAGGTGAAGATAGTGATTTTTCAGTTGAGAGACAGTGCCTTGAACTGGTGGGGCAACCTGAAAAGACAACTGCATCTTACCCCGGACACCGTATCTTGGGAACTTTTTGAGGGGAGGTTCCGAAGGAAATATCTACGAGCTTACTATGAGGAATAGCAGGTAGGAGCATTTCATGCTCTAGTACAGGGAAACAGGACCGTAGAAGAATATGAGATTAGGTTTATG
>SNQJ01S0003512.1:225898-262806 GCA_010110895.2 Picea sitchensis | reverse complement strand
TAACAAAATCTGTGAGCACTGAGAAGTTCTCTTAGTGTAGAGTATCCATGGGAATTTTTTCCCTGGATTATTGACTATGTAACCCTGTAACCCCTTGTGTGCAAAGAAAACAAGAAGTGGGAGAATGTTGGGTATGTGTTATATTCTTTACATGAGTAGCAGTGTCTAAGTGTCTATTCTGGGTGCACAGGGGTTCGGGGGCAGCGCCCTCAAAAAATTTTTTCACACCGGGACGACATATTTCCAGGACGACATATTACCAAAACGACATATTTCCGGGACCACATGATATTTAGGTGGTTTTTTTGGTACATGGTTTTTTGCCGATGGTTTTCTATTTCCGGTTAAGGAATTAGGGTTTTGGACTAATCCAGGTCATTGGGTTAGGGTTTTGGATGCCATTGGCTCCTATATGTATATTGTATTGTAAACAATGTAACATATTGTATGAATATAATATATGTTGGTTTTCCCAGTTTGGGTTTCTAGGGGAAAAATCTCTATGTAATGTTTGCATTTGCCATTGTATCTTTTCTATTCTTTTCTGAATATTTGTTTATAGTAGACATTGTACAAGGTCAGAATTTACATTATTGCTCCTTCTCCTAGGGCTTCTAATTCTTCATACAGATCAAAGGGAAAATCATCCTGATCTCCCATGCTAACATAATATCCCGTTTCATTGGCTTGTCACTCCATTGCAGACTCTAATTCTGCAGCATTATTACTGAGTTGTTGTTGAGCCATCTCCTCTTAAAGTTTTATTTCTATCAGTTCCTCTGTTACTCTGTCATCTCTTCAGGATGGCATAAGTCCAACTTCATCCAGCTTCTCCTCATGCTAGAATTATTCTCCATTTTGTATGATTGTCTCCTTGTAGAAGTCTTCCTCTATCTCTATATTTCTTAACCAATCCTCCAGTAGCTTCAACTATTTCTCCCACTAAGTGAGTATGGCATCTGAATGCTCCACTTGTACATTCCTTTGGCTCACAACTGTGTGGGCCTCCTCTTCTTTTATCTCTTGGGAATATTTCCGTGTCTTCTCCTTCTCCTCCTCCATGACAGTCTCTGTTGGTTTTCCTTCTTCTTCTTTTCCTCTCCTTTGGCCATATCCATGGGCCAATTTTTCTTCTCGTGTCTCCTGCACCATTTCCTCATAAATATGAGTCCCTATAAAGCTCGCTCTAAGAGATATGTTGATCCCTCCTATCATTAGAATGAAACACTGGTGATCTTATTCTTCCTCCTTCTCTCCTGTCATTAGTCCTTGCTAATCTGAACTCTCCCCTGAGTTTCTGAGACTCTCATACAGTCTCATCTCCTCCTTTCCAACCCGACAACCTAGCTTTTCCTTTCTGCCCTCCTAGAAGTCTTTATGATCTTCAACTGATCTCTTCTCATTGTCCTCCTAGAAATATATGAGATATTTAGCTGACCTCTCTTCACCATCGAGGATTTCTCCATCTTCTGGTTCACAGATGTAAATCCTTTTCTCCTCTATGTTCCTGAGGTTTTCCACTTGCCTTAGCCACCTCCTCAATATTTGTTTTTTCCTCCTGGAAATCAACAGAATGATAGGCCACTTCACCTTCTTTTTCATGGGACACTCACTTTCTCTCCTTGCTCTTCTCTTGGACCTTGTCTATGGCCTTCAGTATCCATTTTATCCTTTTCTTTCCCTCCTAGAAAGTCTGTGAGCTTCCACTTGCTTGCTTTGATCTACAATCAACCTTTGTAGATCTCTCCTCACTTAGCCTCTGGTTCATGTGCTAGAACCTTCTCTGATATTTTACACTCCCACTGAGTGTAGGTGCACACCTTGTGCTCGCTCCTTCTCCTGATCACTCCTTTGTCTTCTAGTTGTTGTACTCCAACTACTCACCTTAATATCTCCACAGACTCTCCTCCACTCCAAGAATGCAACTGGTTTCCTTCTTTTTCATCCCACCTGGATATCTATTATCTACTGCACACCTACAAATAGTCCTCACACAGAGCATCAGTACCCTACCTCTCCTCTTTATTGTGTTGTCTGTAGACAAAAACTTTATCCGATATTCTCCTTCTCTGTCTATTGTCTGTAAACAAAGGTTCTTCTCTGATAACAAATGATGCAAACCCCCTCCCCTACGGGGCTTTCTCGACCTCCCGGTCTAGGATCAAATTAAACATGAGATGAATTAGCTCTTGGATCCCTGTTGGATCCTCTTTTATGTTCACAGAACCCTTTAATATCCTTCTATATAGGTCTGAACAAAACATAAACTCACAGACACTTTTTCTAATCCCCTTTTTCCTTTGGGTCAAAACCACATATGCTAGCCCCTTTTCCCTGGTGGAATTGCATATGACCGCGGGATAGAACCAAGCTCTTAGCTACAAGGTGCTATTTGAAGATCTGGGACTTCAACGCTCCGTGAACTTCTCCAAAAACAAAAATCCATATCCTGGAGTGGTTACCGATCGAATTCGGTCATAAAGTGACGTTGATCGATAACTAAGGGTCTTACCCCATTCTTCCACTCTCTAAACTTCTACGGCCAGATCTAATGGCTGGCAGGGATTCTCCTCGCTCCATGATCTACGGTCGATATCTATTCTGAGACTCCAGGCTTTGAGAGTTATTAGACTCCAACATACAATGCCTCTCAAACTGTTGAACTGCCAAATTGGCGATCTACAACTCACACTCCTCCTACAGCCAACAACTGTGATTAACTTTGGGCTTTAGAGCTTCAAGGTTCTTCTCTCTAACTGACCACCAAAATATAGAACTGCCAAATGCCGAATTGGAGAAGGGTGGAGATCTATGGTTGAGATTCCCCCATTTGATCAATGACTAGGCTTAACTCTAGTGCTTCAGAACTTCGACGCTTCGACCTTTTTTCAATGACTACCTCCAAAGTCACCCGAATAGACAAAGTGCCGAAGGGATTACAAATTAATGACCCCACTTCACTCCTAATCTATGGCTGGTATTATTTTGGGACTTTGGGATCTGGGGTTTTTTTCTCTTGGAAACACAAGGCCCAATCTATCCTGAAGTGTTGAATTTTTGAATTCATGAGATCTATGACTCACACTGCATGATGTGATCTACGACTAAGATCCACTCTACTTTGGCCAAGAATTACGGCCCAAGAACATTGATCGAATGTTCTTGTTCTTCTGTGCTCAGATCCAATGGCTGGGATCTAATCTCCTTTGTCGTGCACTTCTCCTCTTGTCTAGGTTTGATCCAACGACCCATATTTGTTCCCATATCCAATCCAAAGGCTATTGTGGTTTCTCCTCCTCTATGACTCTGCTCCCCTTCAACAAAGGAATTCGCTCAAGGTTTTCAAAGGGTTTGCCTTTGATGTCTCCTCTCTAGGGTCAACTCATTGGCCTCTGCTTGCCTTCTATGAAACGCTACACCTCTTGAGATTATTCAACACTTCAACCAAGTGTAGGAGCACCCCTTTCGCTTCTCCCTCTCGAGCTTGGAACTTGTGATACGTTTTTTGGCGTAGTCCTTGTGCTTCTCTCCTGAGCTTACGACTCTTCAAACTTCAAAGGGATTGATCCTTTGTTCTCCCAAATAACTTCTTATGCCCTCCTTACAATCCCACTCTTCCACTTGAGCTTATGAACACAATCAAAGTGTTCTTTCAACACTCTCCTGGAACTTTGTTCTCTTCCTCCTGAGATTTACCAACACTTTGACAAATTGTTGGCTTCGTGCACTCCTTGCAATCACTCTCCTGAGTCCTGGACTTTACAGACTCACCTACGCACTACTTTCACTTACTCTTCCTTGAGATTTTACACTCCTATGAGTGTAGGCACACTTGTTTCACTCACTCTGTGCACTCCTTGTACTGGCCTTCCCTTGAGTTTTTACACTGCTCTAAGTGTAGGCGCACTCCTTGCGCTCACTCTATGTACTCCTTGCACTATTCCTTCTGAGCTTGTCACTAGTTCTGGTGTGCCCACCTGGAATGCTCCTCCTGAACTCGAAACTGAGTTCTTGCACACTCCTTGCATTGGATTCTCAAAGTTCTCACTAAATGTGGTGTGCACTCCTTGCACTACCTTGAGAGCCCATAAAAATCAGAAATTCACAAAGATAGGGAATTCTATCTATTTCTGCAAAGAGAACATTTATATACTCATGGAATTCATAAGAATTCAGTAAACATTTAGAAAAAAAAAAAATATATTCACAGAGAATACACATAGAGATTCATATGCAGGGAAATCTACTTTTCTATTAAATTTGAATACTTTTTACAAGAGTTTACAATGGTTACTGTTATCACATAGTTTATAGTTAAGTTAAAAGACAGATGAAAGGAGGTCAAACTAGCGTAACTGAACCAATCCCACCACTGTCACCTCAATGGGAAGGTTCTTTCTATTTAGGGAGGTACGGCCCAGGGGAGACGTCCCTGGTGACCTGGGGTTTTGAGAAGGAAAAAGGGCCTAAAAGGGATAAGTGATAGTATTCCCCCTCACAAGTAACCACCTGATCATAAAGTCCGGATTAATAGCTAATAAAGATAAAATATAACCGAAAGTAGTAACCAAGAAGAGTACATGCCCGAGATAAAGCAACAAAGAAACTATACATGTGCAAGCTTACTTGCTGGTTAGTACTTCATATAATCAATGAATTTATGATAATAAGCAATTGAGCAATAATATTGACGAAGTAAATCAATGTTTGTATAATAGCAACGATTACAATATCACTTCTCAATAAATGCTAAAGAAACTTTGGCATTCAATGTAACAATATCAACACTTTAGAAACAATGCCTTAATCAATCATTCAATTGCTTTAAAGGTAAAATGAATGCTGCACAAAGGTGTTTATAGCACAAGAAGGTGATGAAAACAATAGGGTTATTAATATTAGTCTAGGCTTTGGTTAGTAAGAGTTAGAGTTTGTTCAAAGTTTAGAATTGTTTTTGTGATCAAGTTACTCAATACAAGAGGTCCTAGACCAGTGCGCTACTAGGGCATATGGAGTCAAAAGAGGTTGCAAAGGTTGAAGGACTAAATGATAATGAAAAGACTAAATGCAAGAGGGTTGGATGTTGAGGTGTTTCTATAGCAATGCCTCAACAATGAAACCCTAGCGGGGAAAGGCTCACTAAGGTGTAGAAACCCTAGGCCTTAGTGCTTTCTCCTCCTTCTTTAGCTTTTTGGAAAGATGAAATTGGCTAGCTTGAGTAAGAGTTCATAGGGATAAAGACAAGAGAATTAGAAGGTGAAGTGTTGCTAAGGCATGGCTTCATGAAACAAACCCTAGGGGAAAATGACTCATCAAGGTGTAGAAACCCTAGGTCTTGATGCGTCTTCCTCTTTCTTAGCTCAATAACAAGAAAAAATGGCTAGATTAGAAGAGTAGAGATAGAGTGTTGCTATGGAAAGGCTCTATCTTACTTCAACAAAATCAAAATAGCTTTTAACTTGGTAGGGACATGAGACAAGGACCTTAGCATGTGCTTGTCACCTAGGGTTTTAATGCAGCAAATTATAATAACAAATGAAAGTAAATAATACTATAACCATTCAATCAAGAAGTGTTGCAGAAATTCACTTACATAAACCATTCATTCTAGTATCCAAACCCTAGTTGTAAACCTTCCACCAAGAACAAATGCCAAAATAGTCCAAAAATAGTCTCCTTCAACAATTTCTCCTCACAATTTCATCCAAAACCCTAGAATAGGGTGCAAATTTCAGACCTCACTAATGAGTGAGCGAAATATGATCCAAAAAAAGAGAGTTTTGCTCTCTTACTTATACAGTACAAATGACCTTAATTAAAATTTAGATCATAAAAAGGTCGATAAGGCCAAAATACAGAATAATATTGTTTTACATTAAAATGTTATAAACTAAAACCCTAATCAAGAAAAAGCAAGACGTCATGCCCCTTCTAGGGTGACGTTATCCCATTCTAGGGAAAATGTAGCCTCCTAGAGAAAAACGTTAGCCATCCTTGGGCTTCTCCAACCAATCACACGTGCCAAAATTCCATGTTTGTCTGCCAAAATGTCCATGAAGCTGGATAACATCATGAACCTCCTGGGTGACGTCCTGGGCCTTCCAAGGCCAATGTTCCAATGAAGAGGGCACAACCCCTCCTTAGGTACAGGTATGCTTGGTTGCCTCTAGTGGATCCTTCTGCTCTTCCCTAGTGCAAACACTATGCCCTGTCTCTGCCCCCTGTTGGGGTCTCATCATCCATATGGTGGGATCTTCAGCCCCATGGAGGTCCGAACCAATCATCTCCCCATGTGTACCTATCCAATGTGGTACCTGTCCATTGGGCATAGATCCTGAACATCAATAGATACACCCTCAATGGGCTCATAATTCATAGGGATCATAGCAATTTCAATCACATATAATCATCAATATTATTAAACATGTGCATAAAACCCCCTTTACCCCAATCAAGTGCTCAAAGAAATTATAAAAATATGCAATGCAAGTTTGGAGGAAGAGGGATGTTTCTAGAAAGGATTAAATCCAATTCATGTAAGTGGGTGAGGTGGATGGGGATGCCTGGGCAAAGGGTGCAGTGATAGCAGGGATGGCTTATTGGTGGGTGCCTCTGTAGAGAGTGAGATGCACTTGTCATGGATGAAAATGTTTCTAAGCCCATTCATGCCTTTTATCTTTATTCTTTTTTCTTTCAAGAAGCTAGTCAAGGGACACTACCATAGCTTGGTGACCAATGGTGGCAATGTTAGCCACAAACATTTCATGAAAATGAGAAGGATGGCTCACGATGAGACCCCCTTTCTCTTGGTTATGCCACCAAGAGCCACTACCCTGGTGTGGTGACCAGATGCTGGTAGTGTTATACCACTAGATGCTCATGGACGTAATAGGTTGGCTCGTGATGAGACACCCTATCCTCTAACCAGGTATTTTCTTATTGTTTTTTATCTTTTTATTGCTTTTTTATTTCAAGAAGCTGGTCAGGGGACATTTCCCTAGCTTGGTGACCAATGGTGGCAATGTTAGCCACAAGCCTTTCACAGAAATGAGAAGTCTGAATCATGATGAGACCCCCTTTCTCTTGGATATGCCACCAAGAGCCACTACCCTGGCATGGTGACTAGATGTTGGTAGTTTCATACCGCTAGATGTTCATGGACATAATAGGCTGGCTCGTGATGAGACCCCCTATCCCTCAACTAGGTCTTGTTTAATTATATTTTATGGGTCCCTTTGTTTCTTGCTGAGAATATTTTTATTGCTTTCTTGGGGATCCCTTGGCGAAGCATCTTGAGGCTTTATTCTTAGGCTTTTATCATCAGTTGATTTTACCCTCCAGGCCCTTTAGCCCATTCTTCCACAAGGTAGGGTACAACCCCTAAATAATTGGCCAACCCTATGCCCAGACCAGTGTAATGGGATGGACGGGCGGGAAGAAAGATGGATAGTGGTATGTATGACAGGAAAAGACTATGACTTTTCAGAAATCCCCCCAGTGGCAACTCAAAACCTATGGGCACAAGCTTGCTAGGGCATCCTGTCATTCCCCCAGATATGGTCAAGTGGAAAAGTATAATATCCAAGCACCCGTTAGAAACAAAAGGAATTAAATTCACATATTCAAAGGTTTTTAGGATCAAAGTGACACATACCATGATACCCAGACTCATTACCTCATGGAGCAAGAACCATCTCTGATACAGGACCAATCTGAAGGTGATGGATGTTGTTGTTGTTGCTAACAAAGTGGAGGCATTGAAAGGGAGTAACGATGGGCCCTTCAGGGCCATGTTCAATTCGATATGGCTCTCGGTACTCCATGTCTAGGACATGTGGGCCTTGAGACATAATCTCCTGGTTATCCCTAAAAGTGGGGGATAACAGTTACAAGACTGAACTGCAACATAGTTTCAATTCTGCTCTCCTCTACTCCCTCTCTCTTGAGAGCTATTCTCTTCTCATTCTCTTCTCATGCATTATTATTTAAATACCTTGATATTTTTACAAAAGAGGGGCTTCTTGAGCCTTCCTTCACCTACTACATTAAATTACATTTAATTTACGACTCATTTCCCTGTCAGCCATTAAAGGTGACTTGCATACAGCTTGTACAAATACAATGGCTCTACCCTCCTCAAGAATTTACAACATTAATTACATTAAATTTGATATTTAAACCCAAAATGAGAAAGTTGGCGCTTCTCTCTCCTCGGGATCTGCTCCATCCATGCTAGCTGCTACGCTGGTTATTGATGTGTTGTTGAGTAGGAGCGATGCTCCTACATAAAAATGCTAAAAATAATCCTCTCATGATATTACAGTATGGATACTATGGTTTTCATCAAATTATAAAATGTTCTCAATCATAAAACAATATAAGTACGATGTACTTATCAAGAATAAGTTATTTAGTAGAAATTGTATGATATCTTATGGTTTTTAATTTTTTTTTTGGTAATATTCTAGGAGATGTGACAATCTATTTCACATAATCACTAGATCTAATTATCGAGCTACAAACATATACATCATAGGTTTTTAATTTCCTATAACATTTTAAAGCTATAATATAACCAGAGTTATATTGAACTTTCACAGTAGTGTAGTACACAACAACTTGCAACTACTCTCTGCTAATTTTTGTTTTATGTCTTTTTATTATAATTTCCTTTGAAATATACTAGTTGTTATCACTGAAAATCATCCGCAGCATTGCACACAATGATTGAAGAAAGACATCAATTCCAACAGCAATTAGTGCACCTACAACACCAAAATCCATCAAAAAGGAAAAAAAACTATATACTTGGTTCAAAAATCAAAGTGCGCAAATTCATGAAAGGAAGCGCACACACAACGTGCAGAATGCGCAGACTAACACAACCCTCAACGTCCACTATGCACAAGATGCGCGACTGTCTATGAGAAACACTGCTCACTTCTCATGAATGACACATTTATTAATCTTTTCAGCCTCTCAGCCACTTCTAGTCAAACCCCCAACACGATTTGACACTCAGATCTAAGCGAAATCTATCTTTGAGGCTAGTCAAGGGATAGGAAGTGCCCTAAAAGTCCCCTTGTTCACACTATGAACCAATTATATCTTGCCATGAATGGACACTATAAATATGTGCCATGAGTGTGTTATAAAAGTAATAAATTCAAGGTATTGTTATGCTCCAAGAATTCTTCTTGGAGAATCCTCTTTTCTCTTGGAATCATTCAAGAACTATAGCAAGGGCCATTCCACTCGCCTCTTGAGAGGATTGGAATTGTATTTCTTCACCATTGTCACTTGCCATTACATGAAGAGAAGAGATCTCTATTAGAGAACTCAATAGCCCTCCCAAGGAGGAAGAGCGGATTCATAAGTCCCTGCCTTTCTCTACGGTGTTTAGCCTATCAATATATTGATCAATTGGTAGCTATATGATGGCCATTTTTTGTTTTTCATGGTTCTAGTTCTTGCAAGCTTCTCTAACATTTATTTCTTTTAGTTTTTAGTTTTATTTCCTTGTTTCATGTGTATTTCGTTATCTAATCAAATCACAAACCTCTGTCTTGTTTATCTGACTTAACTAAGCATGCAAGTGTTGTGTTTTTGCTCACCCATGTGGCAAAACCAACACAACAGATTGGCATCCATACTAGGCATCGATATCAAATTCCTCCCTATTTAAGTCTTGAGAGCACTTCTTTCTAATTGTTTTGATATGTAGGTACAAAAACTAGCCTATTCCAGCGTTCCAAAGTCCAAATTCAGAGCCAAAGGAAGATAATTTCACTTGGAAATTTATTTCCTAACGCGTGACAGGAAGTGCATGGCTTTCAAGGCACACAAAAAGGCACACAAAAGCACACTCTGTGCACTGTGAGCATGGAAGCCTTCATTACTGTGCGCATTCTTCACCCTCTACACCCCTATCAGAACTATAGCCTGCACATAAGTTCATTTTTTGCAAATTGTAAGGGTTTTTATGAGTGGTTTGAGGGGCCCTAAGTTTCAGATTTTAATTTCCTGCACTTTGTAAAGCAACCACACTTCACTTAGAGTCCTTTCTCATAAGAAAGGTTAGCTAACATAAGCACATAGGGGTAAGAAGAATCACTATTCTTCTCTTTGCTTCTTTGCCACATGGATGATTCATTTGGCATTTAAAATTTTGAGTTGAAGTTATTTCTTTTTCAAACACAATCAATTAATTTGGGACTAGAAATCAATTTTAACCCTCAAGTATGCTCTTCCCCCGCACCCAAGTGTTATCTAGGGAATCAAAAAACGTGCTTGAAAGGAAATTTCATCTCCCAATCATTAGGAGAGGACAAAGCCCCCCTAGGGTACCTCTTAGTTTTGGAAATCATCTTAAATCTTTGTAAGGGCCCATACATGCCCACATGTTTGCAATCTTAGGATACTTTCTAAAATCTTTCTTAGTTTAGACAACACTCTAGGAAAGTTTAAAAGATCAAGTAATGGGCCCATACATTCCCACATGTATACAATCCTAGGATAGTTTCAAAGGCTTTCTTAATATAGACAACATTCTAGGGAGTTTAGAGGATTTGTAAGGACCCATATGTCCACATTGATAGTTCTTTAGGGATTTAAATATTCCACAAGGTTGTACCAAAGAAATATAGTAATCTAGGTAAGAAGATTTGTAAGGACCACATGAAGTCCACATGCTGCAATCTCACACTTAACTTATTAAAAATCTTTTTCACACTTTTCACTTTCTTGAACACAAAACCACTCCTCACACACATAATTTCTATTAGAATAGTGGAGGTCGAAGTAGGATCTCTTTTTTAGTACTCACAAATTACTTCAAAGGAACTCTAAAAGATTCGATTACTTCTTTATAAATTATCCACACCAATTTAATTCAAATGAGGTTGGTCCATGACCCCAATCTCTCAGGCCACCACATCTAAATTTTTTCTAAGAACCCACTAAATTTTCCTCCACAGGAGGTGCCAAAAGAAATTTTCTAGTCTAGGTAAGATCTCAGGGGTAGGCATCCAAATAACCTCCCGTTATCAAATTTTCACATTTTGAAACAATAGTAGTTGAGAATAGGGATCTTTTAAGTCCTCCAAGTTAACTGTTCCTATACCATAAGGCATGGAGATACCCATGAAGGGTCGAAGGCCAAGGTCCGATTGTTCTGCACATCCCTCCTTGAGTCAACCAACTCTTGTGAGGGTATCCAGCCTGTGACCCATTTCTTAGGTCGAAAATATAAATGTCGCACTTTGACCGAGGTATTAGTGGTGAAACATAGGATGTCTACCCAGGTGGCAGTTGTGGGATGCAATCACACCTTGATCAGATTTTTTGTGGCTATTGGGAAATATTGCCAGCTCTTTTGGGATATGCACCCTCTACCCCTCATTATAAATGATTACTTCAACCTTCACTAGTTCCTCTTCCAGTGGCTTCAGACCCCACTGTTGAGTGCTATTGGAAGCCCCAGTGATAAATTGAGAGGAAGGATGATAGGTCTTTTAGGACACGAGCATTTTTTTTTATTTTTTTCCCCCACATGGACAAAATCCACCTATCCACATGCTTGTTTAGTTTACAGTTGATTTATGTATGATGTTCATTTGATTACATGCAATCGAGAGTTATACTATTTTGTGAAGGTCAAAAGATCTTGTTCATTTATTTCTCTCTTGTCACCATTTTCACACATTCATTTTGCTAGTCAGAACCATAGGGGAACCATAGAATCCTCGTTGTTCTAGACACTTGCAGAATCTTCCTCTTATTCTAGGAGGAGTCCCTAGTCTCGCCAACTCACTGGCTCAACCATATCACACCCATGTCAGTTCTACTATTTTGGGATAATATTTGCTTGGTTCAAACACCCAAGGCCATCCATCTATTGGTTCTCCTTCACAAGGAGGCGGGAGTCAAACTTCTTTTCAATGGAGAAGTACAAACCCATCGAATCCCTCTCAAGGGATAGATCCATTACCTACACGCAATGTTGGAACTAATCCTCCACCAAATCCCCCTATGCCATACTTGGCATCCCTCAAAATTCTTGATTTAACCAAACTAACAAATGACCCCATGTTACATGATGCCACTTGGCCAAATATGCCTACCAAATTGCCTTCAGACATTAAAAAGTTTGAAGGAAAACCATGGGAAGACCCATCCTTCCCCCGCCAACCATGTTATGACCTTCCACTTATGATGCTCTTCAAACAACATCATGGATGATTCCATCCACTTAAGGTTGTTTCAAAGAACCCTCACTGGTTCATCAAACAAATGGTATGTGGACGAAAAATCAGGGTACCAAGTGACCTTTGAATCATTGGCCAAGGCCTTTTTGTCCTTTTTCCAATTACTAGTTCGTCATGAAATTGGTTTAGAACTTCTCTCCAAATTCAAACAAACCACTGCGATCCATATAGCTGACCAAATCCATGAATGGCGTCAGCGACATATTTTGTGTAAAGCAGAAACCACCAAAGAATAAAGTCTTGATTGGTTTCTTAAGTCGCTCGTCCTTCTCATTTCCAAATATGTAGCATCCACTTTTCCTCAATTAGAAGAGGAATCCATCAGCAAGGCCCAACAATTTGACCTCATATATGCTCAATCAGGTTACTTGTATACAGTATTTCTTGATGCACCCAGACCCATACCATTTGGCCAGGACAAGCCTGGGATGTCCCACGCAGTGGATGGGTTGATTGGTTCTATGACTCATCTCAGCCCTTATGACCACCCATCACCTACTTATGGTGAAAATCAATATCCACAACCATATGGAGGGACGTATTATTACCCTCCTCCCACTCACCAACAATCATATCTTGTTATTTCCTCTCAGTCATTGGGGGGACCCCCATCGGTACCCTAAATACATCTAGTCTCTCAATTCAGTACGGGTCCACTCCCAACCCCGCATACAACCACAAAAATAGTGGAAGTGCTTCAACTTCCTACATGACATATGGATTGTCTCCAAAAAATAATCCATATTTTCCATTTTCTTGTCCTCCCCAGCCAGTTTCTCCTCCAACAGGACAACCAAACGCTAATGTTAACTTTGTTTAGCCCTCTCCCATTCAACAGGTTCATACTTTTGAACAATTGAATACAGAAAATCTGGCCCATCAACTGAATAATTCCAAGAAGAAAGGGAAAAATCAAAATAATAACAACCCGGGACCAGGAGGAAATAACCCCCAACAAAACCGTCCCACTAGGGGCAACCAGAATCAAGGCAACCAAAACTATGACAAGGAAAGAACAATAACCTCAAAACTAACTTCCCTTGCGCTCTATGTGGTGAGTATGGACATTATACTCATCACTGCCCCCAAATTGTTGACTACAAATGGATGAAAGAATCCATGTACATGCAATGCCCTTCGGTGTCTCCTGCCCCTCAGTAGGCCCCACAACATTATTTGCAACCACCACCTCCGTACGTTTTGCAAAACCCTATTCCACACCAAGGTGTGATGAATATCCAACAAGAGATAACCTCAGCCCCACCACAAGTGGCACAATATAAAAACCCAGGTCCCTATCAACCTGACAATCCGACCGATCGCAATATCCTCCTTACCAACAAAGAAGAGATTCTTCTGCAAACACACGGTTGTCAATATGGCCTACCTTCTGAATTTAACCCAACTACCTCAGAAGCATCTCCCGCCACATGCAGGCAACCACTGATGATTCATCTCCCTAACACTGAACCAAACCCCCATATACCCCATATGTCATTACGACGGAATATACATAACCCTCATGTTAGGGCATCCCATAATTACAGTTTGGTCGATGACTTAGCACAGTCACCTGTGACCATGTCTGTGTTGGAGGTCCTCCAAACCTATCCATCACAGTGCAAATCCTTGCTTTTCGCCTTGGGGGCAGTTGACCCAGCTGACACTCGACTCATCACCTTTGATCTAGATAAAGGATAACCATGCCTCCTCGCCCTGGTATCTTTTCAGATACCAGTTAAGATCCAGAACATCACAGTTCATCGGTGCATCATCGATGAAGGTGCATCCACATGCATCATGTCCAACGTAGTATGGAAACAAATCGACTCACCTGAGCTAGTACCCTCTGCCATCACCCTGAGAGATTATGACGGTTGACCATCATCCCCTAAAGGGCTCTTCCAAAATGTCCATGTAGAACTTTGGGGAAAAAATATCCTCATTGACATTGAAGTTATCGATGCCCCACTTGATTACAATATCTTATTTGGACGTAGTTACATGTATGCTATGAAGGAGGTAGCCTCTTCTGTGTTTCGTATGATGATGTTCCCCCACAATGGGAAAATCGTCACCATTGACCAGCTTACACATTATGAGCCTAATCATTCTGCCATCATTGATAACATCCTCCCTCTTTCACTAGCTCGAATGCTTTTTCAGTCATCGACATTGGTCCTGGAATATTACAAGACCCATCCTTGTTAGGGACTTATCATGGAGCACCACCTCTCCTAAACCCTTCTATTTCAGTACAAGTGTGTGTAGTTTTATCCAATGGAATAGATATCATAGGCAATACTTCTCTCATTAAGGCCCCTCCCCACATCGAAGTTCAACTAGTTGGCAAAATACTACCTCGGGAATTCCCTGAAAACACCACCAAACCACTTGTCCCATATTTTACCCCCCTCAAAGGGAAAATCTTGGTTTCAAAAACAGTCCCCCAGACCATTACCCAAGTACCCTTTTTTTACTCGTTTTAGGTAGCTGCTACTCTCACCCTTCCCAACATGGTTCTTTCCATCCCTGTATGGTATCTTTGTCCACCCACTATGGTTCCTACACCATCTCTCCCTCCTCAGACAGAGGGATTACTGATGCAGATCCCAATACAGGCTCCTGCCACACCAACCTCACCCCCAACTAGAGGCAACACCACCACCATTGGGGGTAGACGAAGGAAGAACGATCCCATAGCTCCTCTCCCTCTCCGAGATAAACCTCCTTGTGCACTATGCGAAAGAGAAGGACACCCCACTAACAGATTTCCTACTCTTCCCGAGTTACACAATCTTATCCAGCTCCCCAAAGCAACCCCTTTCCTTGCTACTCCACTAGGTACATCCACTGCTACTACGCAGTCCTCAACCACACACAAGAAAGAGTTATGAGCAAATTTTTCTTGCGCCGTATGCTCAAAATACGGCCATTACACTCATCATTTCCCAACTCTACCTCAATTCCACCAAACATTAGCTGTAGTACGCCACACATATTTGCCTAAGCACCCTCAAGCTCTTCCTACTAAGGATCACATTACTGACATTCATTATATTTCATCATTAGTCCCCGAGGGAATGAGGTACCATCCACAGTATCGTGACATTTGTTTTATGTCAAGCGAGCCATTGCACCCCGTACATGATATTCCCTCTATGTCCTCACCATTTGAGGACAATCACACTTACCCATTAACAGTTCTCCCTGCCATCTCCCAACATCCCATGTATTCTCGCATTTTCCACTATGACAAAGATATCTTGGAGGAATTGTCTACCCCTGATTTCCCTTGGAATGCTCTCCATCATCGAGCACTTTTCCTCTCACACGAGATCTTTAACCCTCCTACCCAAGCCTCCCTGTGCACAATTGAAACCAAGGATTTTATTCCACTGGGGTATATTGACTAGTTCAAAAACCCTATCCCTGCCCCCGATGCTTTTGAAGAAGGAAACATAGCCAACATCTCCCCCACATTCAAAATTGACATTTCTATTAAAACAGACATCGTAGAAGATATCACCATTGGCGCTGCATGCTCCCCTGAATAACTCATTTCTTACAAATCTCTCTTTCAATAATACCGGGATATTTTTTCCTGGTCATATACAGAGATGCCTGGCCTCGATCCTTCTATAGTCGAACATCGAATCAGCACATGGCCAAATATCGCCCATGTTTGTCAAAAGAAACACCCCCTACACCCATCCAAATTTGCGGCTATCAAAGCCAACATTGACAAATTAAGCATAGCTGGGTTCATTTACCCCATTGCATACACTTCTTGTGTCTCCAACACCATCCCCGTTAACAGAAAATAGGGAACTATTCACGTCTACACCGAATTTCATGATCTCAACCATAGTTGTCCAAAAGACAACTTTCCAACTCCTTTCATCGACCAAATAATCAAGGATTGTGCCAGCCACGAGGCACTATCCTTTATGGAAGGGTTCTCCGCATACAATTAGACTCAGATCCACCCAGCAGATCAATACCTTTTCTTATCGTGTCATGCCTTTCGGACTCAAAAATGTCGGTGCTACGTTTCAACGGGCCATGACTTACGTTTTTCATGATCTTGCTCACATCATCCTTGCTTATTTGGATGACCTCATTTCTCGATAAAAAAAGTGAACCCAACATTTAGACGACTTATGCATCATTTTTCAACGATGTCATCCATATAATATCCGCTTGAACCCCCTCAAGTGTGTATTTTGCTTCACTGTCAAGCGTCTTCTTGCGTTCATTGTCTCCCAACATGGCATCACTGTGGACCCCCTCAAGTCCCAAGCTATCATAGAGATTACACCACCTAAGACTCTACGCAAACTGCAGATCTTGCAAGGCAAAGCCAACTTTTTACGTCTCTTTGTCCCGGAGTACGCCACTCGCGCACATGGGTTTCTCCACTTACTTCTTCATGATATCCCGTTTCGATGGGATGAACATTCACAAACAACTTTTGAAGATTTAAAATCCACCCTATCCAATGCCCCTTTCATTAGTCCCCCAGACTATGATTGCGATTACATCCTCTACTTATCAGCCTCTGTTGTTTCATTCGCAGGATTCCTCATCCAATTAGGGGATGATGGGCGTGAACATGTGATTTACTACATTAGTAAAAACCTTTCAGGATCACCCTTGAAGTATAATCATGATGAGAAAATTGTGTTAGAAGTTGTCCTCGCAGTCCAAAAATTGCGACATTACATCCTGCTCTGAATCACCAAGGTCGTAGTAGATTCCAACCCCATGCAGTACTTGCTTCGTTGATAGTAGATCCATGACAAATTTGGCTGATGGATCATTATCCTCTAGGAATACGATCTAGAGTTCTCTACTCCCAAAAGAAAGAAATCTCTTGTCCTAGCCGAACTCATTACGACATTTCCCTCAGATGCCAAAACTTCCTCCATTAACGAGGAATTCCCCGATGAACACCTCTTCTTCATTCCCTTCGATGAGCCTTGGTACGATGACCTTATCATCTACCTTTGTACACAAAATTTTGGGTCTCACCTCTCTCGTAATGATTGTCGATGCATTCGCTATCAGGCCCCATGCTACCTCTTCATCGGAGACATTCTCTACCGATGCGGGGTCGATACCATCCTTAGGTTATGTCTTATCATTGACGAAGACGAATGAGTCTTGAATGGTTTCCACAAAAACGCTTGCAGTGGTCACCTCTCATCTATGCCCACCACCCAAAAAATCATTCGAGTAGGATACTTATGGCCCACTTTGTTTCATGATTTCATCCACGCAATCAAGCGAAGCGATAAATTCCAGCTTTATGCGAACAAAGCACGAGCTCCACCATCTCTTCTACATCCCGTCATCATAGCTGAAACCTTCTATAAATGGGGCATAGACTTCATGACTTTCCATCCTCCATCTGGTAATGGACACAAGTACATTGTCGTGGCAGTGGATTATTTTACCAAATGGTTCGAGGCCATGCCCACATTTAACAACACTACTGATACAACAAATGTTTTTTCTTCAACCATGTCATTACCCGGTTTGGAGTGCCACGATAGTTAGTTTTTTATCATGGTAAACACTTTGAGAACGTGATATTTTCCAAACTTTCCTCAAAGTTAGGCTTCACCCATGAGTTTTCCTCCCCATACTACCCTCAGTCCAACAGACAAGGTCGAGGTTGTCAATAAATTCCTCAAAATCATGCACAACGCACCATCAAGACACATAAGACCAACTGGCATCATATGTTATTTTCCGCTTCATGGTCCTATCACACGATAGTCAAATTTTCCACCGGTTTTACACTGTTCCACCTTGTCCATGGGATCTAATCCACCCTCCCTATCGAGTGAAAAATCCCCACATTACGCAGTGCCATAGAGCTCTTACCTTACACTACTCCAATGGAGTAGCGCCTGCTGACCTTAGAGTCACTTGATGAAGACTGTTGATCTTCATTAGAACACAATGAAGCAACTAAGAAACATTCCAAAGCCACCTTTGACCACCATGTCAACCTTCGCTCATTTAACGAAGGAGATCTCGTGTTAGCCTATGATATTTCCCACGAAACTCTCAGCCATGGGAAATTTGAGTCATTATGGCATGAACCCTTCATCATCCAACATTGTCTCATAAAAGGCACTTACATTTTGTCCTCTCCAGAAGGCTTCTATCAGAAGGAACTGGTCAACGGGTTATACTTGAAGAAATTTTATGCCTAAGCATATCCCCCTACCTTAGGTTTCTCTTTGTACACATTTTTAGAGTTTTTAGTCTTCTTTCCTGCCACCACTCCTCATGTCTCATCTATCACCTGTGTTATTGACAAATGCATCATCCATTAGCCTACCATATTGGTTACGTTGACGGTGCCAACCGTTAGACCCAAAATCTCACTTCGGTCGCTTGGGCCCTCTATACCTCCTCACATATACTACTCCATTCGAGTGGCATATGCTTAGGCCCAACCACCAACATCCAAGACGAATATGACGACATCATGGGTCTCCTCACCGAGGCAAGTCACTACCGCATTCGTCACCTTAACATTCTATTAGATTCCCAGCTTGTCATCGTGCAACTCAACAACGTGTATCAATTTTTCTATCCTTTCCTCTTTCGCAAATACCTACAAGTTAGACTCCTATCTCGCAACTTTGATTCCATCACATTTACACATATGCCAAGAAACCTCAATCAAGTAATAGATCACATGGCTAACCTAGTATTAGATTGACATTTATCACATTAAACAACATCATATATGCAACATCATGCATTTTTAAACACATAGCATAGACATCATACATCATATACAAAAAAACTAAATACAAGAGTGATCCAATATGTCCATCATATATATATCAACAAGGTCCCCAAATGTTTTAAAAAAATAGATATACAATTTCTCGTAGGCTCATGAGTCCCATCACCCCTATGAGTACAAAAGATGGGTATCCAATACCCTATACAAAATTGGGCCCATAAACCCATATACATCAAAATAGGCACTCAAGGTGCCCCTGGAGCTCCCCCCTAGGTCCTATATCAGCCAGAGGTGCCCCACCAGCTGGGGGCCCTCCATCTCCAAGAGGCATCCGACCAGTTATCACTGCCCTTGCCATTGCTACTCTACGGATCAATGTCTGCCACTCTGTCGGTACCCCCACACACTGGTTCGGGACATTCTCATCCTGGATGTGGGCCCATATTCCCTCAAGAACACCCTGAAGGTCCCTCTCAAATTGTTGGCAAAGATCCTCTACCATGGCCACCGCGTCTCCCTATGGATCTCTGGCTGGTCCTGCACCAGCATCATCTCACCGGTGCCTCTACCTAACCCTCGGCTCTGCGGGCTCCTATCAAGTCATATCCCGTCGAATCAGATCCTGGACGACCTCTGCCTCTCTCCCCAAGGGTCCTACATCTACAAAACAACAAAGATATAATGTCAGCACCCATATACATGTCTGATAAATGCTATCTACCAAAGTCACAAAAATATATACAACACGTACCTCTTTGGTCCTAGTCCTCCCTAGGAGGTAGCAACATGTTTGAATCCTTCCTATAGTCCATACCCGCATATGGATACCGAAGAATCACATGTGGTATCTGATGCCACACTCGAGTCACCGTGGTCGTGAAGTAGTGGCCACCCTCCCTTCCTCCATGTTGAGCCAACACATGTGCCCATCACATAAATCGTGGCTCTAGTAGAATGCGCAGGTGTAATAGAGGCACCATCTCCAAAAACCATGCGACTAAATCAGACCCAAATGCAAAGTCACCGAAGTCGGCATGACGACACTAGTCCAACTGCATCATCATCTGGGTGTGCATCAAAACACCCCATGCAAATAGGTCCCCAACCAGGACCTCCTCCACCACCCTCTGCTGACCATGAGTGATCCACTGAGTACCCAAGGATCTGTAGATCCTCACCACCATGGTCGCGATGCACTCGATCAACAAGTCATCGATAGCCTCAATCCAGACAATCGAGCCAGAGATAGGGTTCATCCCTGAACAATGCCTAGCCACCATCATCTCCACCCTATCCTCCCTTGGCAGATGGGGATCAACGGCTAGTGCCCTCCCATGAAATTGGAGTCTCTTCAAGAAGTACACGTCCTCTGTCGTAGAGAACGTCAGTTGCTCCCCCCTCACAACAAAACACTGTAGATCAGTGGTCCACATCCTAATCAAGCACTGTAGCAGGTACTCCTGCGACCGTATCAGGGGGCAGTCAAAAACCTTGAGCAACCCGCAGGTTGCCAAGTATCTACATGCTCTAGGCTATGCCCTCGCAACCTCTCACAACCGATCCCAGTCCCGCTCTCGCCAGTGGACTGACATCGTGCTCTAGGCTTTGATGATCAGCTACATCCACTAAGAAACATCTGATCAGCCACATCATCAATAAAAAAATCATAAATATCAAAAAATCATACACCCCTTGGCCTATCCATAGTACGGAGCTTTCCCCCATACAATTGCACATATATGCGCGACTATTCTTCAAACAATTGTGCACTAATGTGCGGTTGTCTCTTCCACAAGCATGCATGGGTGTGCACCTATCGGTCAGACAGGTGCACATCCAATGTGTGCATGTCTTGCTATCCCTCACACACATGTGCATGGCTGTCTCAAGGACAGTCGCACATTATGGACAAGATTTCTCGCCACAGCTGCGCATTCACCATACGTGACTGTATTGAAAAAACCCGCACATAATGTGTGGGAAACTAAGTTATAACCACTCACATATGCACGGGTATTTCCCCTTTTCCTGTGCATTTGTGGGTCCCTACCCTTGAAAACCCCTGTACAACCCTCTGTACGGCCCCTACCCACAATCTATCCAATTCACACAATGCAACATGATAGGACCACTAACCTGTCTCTTGTCGCTCCCAGATCGGTAGCCTCACGCTCCCGTAATATCCAAATCTACTCACAGCTCTATCATCAACTCAGTGTTAGTGATAGGTACAAATGAGGTGGCATGGTGGGCCCACCATCCATATATAGCCCCTTTTTCCCAACTTTCACACTCTGTTACAGGAGCCCAGAGCCTTCATTTTTTGATCCATTCTCAGCCACAAAATATTGATCCTGCCATCGACACTTTCACTTTCCCCTAGTGATCATCTGCACTTTTCCCTATAGGAGAATTTTTCTCACTCCACGTTCAGGTATGCATGCTCACTTTTAGTTTTATCAAATAGTTGTTATATGTTCTTTATCACTAGGTATTGTTCACGTCGGGTATTTGGTTTTCATGTGTGCAGGTACTTGTTCAACAATCTTACAACCCCTTCCGGTATATGTATGAAACTGGCATGTATTTACTCCCTCTGTTAATAATTGCATATCCCAGTCACACCCTCCGACATTTACATTCAGGGTCCCTACATTCGGCTCTGCAGTATCTTTACCTCTGCCATATTTTGGTATTGTTATCCGATAGCACTCTCCCCCACATGAGTTGTCCCATTCATAGTTCCCCTTGGCAACTTGACACTCATGTTGATTTCACCTCATAGGGTTGAGAGTCCCGATAGTATTTCTAACCTTCCAAATAGTATACTCTCATCCTATTGAGAGTCTCGATAGTACTTCTTCTCATCATATTTCTAACCTTCCCAATGGACTCCCGGGTCTTATCATCTTACACTTGGTTCTATTGACTGCACTCCCGTAGTTTCATTAGCCCTCCATCTCATCCACCATTTGTTTTCCCATCTACAGATTGTCCTCCATCCACTTACCTAATATAGAAACCCATCCATGGGCCCCCCACCCTCCACCAGTTATCTTTCAAAAACTTGTGCTCTAAATAGGCCAGACCATATTTCACTGGGGCACCCATTTCTGTATATGTATACTCTGTTAGCACCATAATTTTTTCAGTTAGAGTCAATCCTAGATGAGCCATGGTTCATGTGTCGAAGTGTGTGAGGTCAGTATTGGATAACGAATGGGTTAAACTCAGCAAGTGGCAGTTCTGGCCCTTGGAGTCGGGAAAGGGCGTCATAATTAGTCATGTGTGACTTATAAAGGTCATTTTCCCAAAAGGTCGAGTACAGTCAGAAAGAGAGAATTTACGTGCCAAGGCCGAGGAAAGTTGTTAGAATAAAGGTCACGTCGACATATATAGTGACCATCATCACCTAATTATGAAGTCATAAAGGTTAAAAAATAACGACACTCATGTCATGTATACTCTACAACTCTTATCATCTTTACTTTCCACACTTCAAAGTGTACCCGTCATGCGAGTTGGTTACGCAAATCTTCAGTGTGCTTCAAATATTCTCGTCACCATGGATTTATCGTCCTCTTCCATGATTCCATCCCTCACCCATTCAATTATAAATACTAATCGCCCTGCGTGTTTCTCCTTTTCCATCTGAGTTTGTGCATTGTCTATGATTTTTTCTGCAAGTCCTGGGTTCTTTCATTGTGGGAAAGCCGATTTCCATCGGTTATGTGGTGAGTTTGTTCATTCAAATTTTCCGCATCTCCTTTGTTTTCAGTCATGGCTTGGAGCATGTTGGAGTTTATCATGAGCTAGCACACCGGGCCACAGTCCTTCTCGCAATTAGCCTCTCTTCTTCGAAGTTATTTCTTGTCACACTGAGTTGCTTTTCGCGTCCAAATTCCATGGCCCGCCACAAGTACCTCAACACTTTTCCACCACGACAGAATTTTATGTCGCGCTTCCCTACTACGACGAGCCTACCGTGGTCATTTATAACAACGTCGATCTCCTTCTACATCAAAATTTTTCATAGCACCTAGCGACCGCACAGTGAACTCTTAGAGTTGTCTTTGCTTTTCGTGCAAATTTCTGTCACTGCCATCCCGACAGGTCACCGCGAGGCATATCATTTTCCATTTTTTTACGCAAAGAGGGTGTTATTATTCATCACCATGTGCGCGAAACAAATACACATTTGCAAAATGACAACATCCTAAGACATAAGGAAGAAGGCACGAGGTAGTAGAGCCGTAAGGCATGAACCTCAAGACTTGGCATTAATCAATGAAGATTTGAATGTTAGGGCATCTTTTGAACATGTTGGATGCATGCACTATTGCAGGAAGATTGAAGGATACAATGTGAAGCTGAATGAACAGTTCGCTCTCGGGTTTAATGGGTTCTGTGTGACCATTACGAGAATCACATTCCAGGTGACAGAGGAAACCCTTTCGGCCATGATAGAGATCCCTCCACGTGGTGAAAGGTGGTCTAAGGGCATGCCTTTAGACATATTATGCTACAAATACTTTATCGAGACAAACTTCCTGAACGGAAAAGTCAGAGCGGGCGTTCCGAGTCAGTATCTCCGGGAGCCTTTCCAAAATCTCCTAAAGGCGATTAAAAGGTATTTCACCTATGAAATAAGTTCTAATAGAATACACCAAAATCACATCAGGCTGTATCAAATCCTAGAAAGGATGGCAGATAGCATCTAGGCTGAAGCTGATGAGTTGAAGAAGAACTTATCCCATATATCATTGATCAAGTTAGTGGTAGTAGAGGAATTGAGATAGCTGGGAAAAGACTAAGATTCATTTCTAATTCCAGCTAACATCCTTAGGGACTCCAAAAGAGACTTCCCTCTACCCATGGGGAAACAACATTTCTCAGCACAGGGGCAAGAATGGGAGAGGCCACAAGAAAAGGAAAATAAATAGAAGACTTTTCATCCCAACATCTAGCACCCTAAAAAAGAGGCAGGCCGAGGTTGATCAAGAAGCCCAAGGAGACCAAAACTCCCAGTGAACCGCACACCCAATCTGCTACTGAGAAGTTACTCATGCATGTTGTTCGGCTTGAACCCGTTGAAGGTTCAAGCAGGGGAATTAGTGAAAGATGGAGATGGTCGGGCACTGAAAACATGGAGGTTCAGGAGTTGTCACAACAGTTCAAGCAAACGCAACTCGCTATTGCCGAACTATATCAGGAGAATACAGAATTGAGAAAATAGTTAGAAGAAAGGTTTGTTGAAATGACCATGTCATAGAGCCGAGAAGGGAATGAAAATTGCCTAAAAAGAAAGCTAAGAGAAGCATAAGACGTAATTGTTCAGTTGTGCTAGGAACAAAGGATGTTAGAGGAAATAATCTCTCATCACTTCAAAGAATGTAGACTGACCATGGGAAACGTTCACGCGACTCTTGCCAGTTCTCAAACAAAGCTAAAAGGGAAGGTGTGGTCTTGTGGAGACATGTGAAGAATATGAAAAGATGAAATTGGTCCCTTACGAAAACACTCAGAGTATTAAGATTGTAGATGAGGCTAGAGGCATGATTGACCTGACCCCATTTTTGTATTTTTGGACGTGGCACATAATTTTTCTCCCTCGTGTCCTTCTTCCCGCCGAGGAACAAGAAGTCTGAAGAGCACCTGTGCGGTGGATATTTGTCACACAGATGTTGTAAACCCACCTGTCAATAAGGACGAGTGTGGGAGAAATGCATGACAGTTTTGAAGGAGATGCGTGGCCCTCCGACCGTCTTCACCACCTGGAAATCAAGAATGATAGCCAACAGAGACCTGCCACACCAACTCGCCATGTGCATACTACAGCTAGTGATCACGCGGCAACAACCAGAGCCCGTTACACTGAGTAGTAGAGTTTTGACAATACGCTCGATCAGTCGGGAAACTACTAAAAGGAGAAACGTAGTTGCATCACATCCTCATGATTGAATCTTACTAATGACTGAAAGATCATGACGAATACGTCAGTTACGACATTATTGGGTGTAGTTGGGTTTCCTTTTTAGTAAGTTATGTATGAAAGGTCATCTGGCAGGGAATAACCAAAATCTAAAATTCTAGGAGTAGTAGTTGAGGCATATCAGCCCAAGCGGCGCAATTTTTTCTTTCTATATATTCTCTCCTTTCAATTTAATCCTGGTTGGTTGGAAAAGTAGTGTAGGCAATAGACTATTGAATGTAATCTTTGAACTCGATTGAAATATAATGCATAAGTTCTGAGGCTTTGACGAATAGATTCTAACGGAGGTGGTTTGATGTATTGTGATCCCATCTATGTATGTACTTCTTGTTTTCTCTATATTCATGCCTTTCCTTGTTTTTAATTGGAACATTTAATAAGTCTAGAATTCATCATGCGATGTTTTAGACTTTTCCATTTAAATTGTGTTTTTTCTTCTAAGTAATTTAGAATTCATCTTCAATGGTGCTCTGGGTTGCTTTATGTTCTCTTTCTTTCACCACACACAATGACCTTTGAACTGGAATACCATCACCTTCTTAGCCTTTATCCTCTCAAAGTTTCTCCTATCAAATCATTAATTTATCTCTCTTTCAGGAGGTTGACTCCATGGCCCAAGGTTCTATATTTCCTTGCCAACGAAACCAAAAACATTCCACAAACACAATAAATCTAGCCAACAATTCAAAGTCGTTATCTGTCAGATACTAAGTCTCAGAGAGAGTCCTCTCTAGGTTGGAAAGGCTAGTTTCCAGTCTTCAATTTGGTCTGTAGGTTACCTCTATCATTTTTTTTCTCTGCCAAACAAATTTACAGAGTGCTAACATCTTGGCATCGTTTCCGGGGACGAAATTGAAAAATCTTTCCCTCGGAAAATGACTAAAAATGTAGTTTTGATCCTTGAGGGTAATAATGGTTCAGACATCTATATTGGTTGAAACCTTCTAACCCTGACGACTCCAAATAAATAAGACCAGTAGTGTAGAGTAGTCAGAATCAGAAATCATGGCTTCAAAGAAAGTTTATACCAGAGCGAACCCTGAAACATGGCTTCAAAAATTTTGTGCAAAGCAAAGGAACATATACCAGAAACATTCTATTACCTAGACATAACTCTATATTTACCGAAGGAGGGAGTACAAAGCATCAATGACCTGGAGTTCAATATACTATTCGAACAAACTATGTTCAAGTCTAGGTCAGAACCCTACTTGAACAAAATAGTTTTTGATGAGAAAAGGTTCCAAACTGTGATACAAACTAAACCCCCATGAGATGCTATAATCTCCACTCAGAACATCCAACTATCTCAAAACCCTCCTAGTTTTATGGCCGCCATATTTGCCCCTCTTGCCTTACCTGCCCAACTACATGATTTGCCCCAAATTATAATCAGAGAATCAAGCTATATGATGTCGAAAGAAATCCTTCTACCCAAAAGCACTTGGATTGGTTTAATGATTTCATTGACTAGAAATAGGTCTATCATGAGGATGCGAAAATGAGATTTTCACGCGGAGTCTCTCAGTGGAGGTCAAAAAGTGGTTTAGAACCTTCAAGCAATGACCGTCCCCGATTTCGCAGCGTTTGAAACATCATTTCTTGCCAGATGTGGGGCGAAAAAAAGAATCCTCTGGAATTACTAACTCAGTATAACAATATAAAAGATCACCAAAGGAAATGGTTCAATATTTTTCGTCCATATTCATGAATATATATAACTCAATTCCCAGGTAAGTCAAACTACCTCCCAGAGCTGCCCAACTTTGATACATTGATTCCTTTGACGATAATTTTTCCTTGCTGCTAAGAGAAAGAAGATTTAATACTTTAGGCGCTATGATGAGCGACTTGATTGAAGTCAAAGTAAATCTGATGTCATCAGGAAAGATCAAACAAAATTTTGATAGAAACGGGAAGAAGCCCCAAGGGGACGCGCAACCCTCTACGTCTCAATCGTCAGGCGAAAATTTCGATTTGATGATGAAGACTATGGAGAATCTTATGGAAAGGATTTCCATGGAAAAAATGCGTGACACCAGGGAGAGAAATGATTTCTAGCCTAGAAATCAAAACTTTAGAAGAGCTCTAGTTCCGCAGATCAGGCAAAGGGAACAGAGAGATCAAGATGATCAGTAGATAAGACCTCCTTTCCAAAACAACTACGCAAATTAATACTTTGATAAGATGATCCAAGACTAGATGCATTGTTGCGATGAGATGAATAGATATGTGTTCTTAACAAAGGGAGAACATGATCAATTCATGGACGCAAAATATGGTTTTATGCTGGAGACTGATGATGCACTGTCTTCGGAAACGAAGGAGTTCAGGAAGGGATATCACAATGAAATCATGCAGTTTCAAAAGAAATACAACCTCATGAGTAGAAAGATGCATGTAGAGCCTTCACAAACAAATCCCACAAAGGAAACCCAGGTGAATACTCCTTCTTCAAGCCGACCAAAGAAAGACAATTCAGGAAGGGACGTGACAGAGAAGGGAAAATCAAAGGAATAACCCCTAAAGAAAGCACCTGAGGCAAGTAAGGAAATCGACGTCAAAGAGGTAGATAAAGATCCACCCCTTTTAATTTTGAGAGCGAAATGGCCAAAATCAAAATCTTTGTTCCTTTTAATGAGTTGATCAAGAAGGGAGAATATAGGAACTAGATCATTAAGATGTTAAAGACGGAAGAGGCTCCCAACACCCTGAACATCCAAGATGACCACTCTATCATCTTATTTGGTCCGCACATAGAAGAAACTGACAATATTGATGTTGTTCCTCCTTTCCATGTCAGTCTCAAAATTCATGACATGACTTTTCATAACGACATGTTGGATTCGGGCACATTGCATAATATCATGCCAAAGGTGGTCATGGATGACTTAGGCTTGGACGTCACCAGAACTTTAAAGATATTTTCTCTTTCGACTCAAGAAAGATGAAATGTTTAGGTTTGATCAAAGACTTGGTCATGTCATTATCCCAAATTTCATCGAAGAATCTGGTCATGGACGTGGTGGTTGTCGACATTCCCCCAAAATTCGACATGTTGTTATCCAGATCTTGGGCCAAAAAATTTAAAGGAACCTTGTATATGGACATGTCTTATGCTACCATCCATGTCTTTGGCCAAGAAAGAAGATTGTACAAAGAGGTGCTGCTCAAGTACATGGTGAGTAGAAAAACCCAACCAAACAATCACTCTATCTACTCTGTTGACACCGAAATCAGCTCCTGTTTTTTTTATAATGACTTAAGTTTTGAAGAGGGGGAGCCAACAACTGTCATGACTGTCGGATACAAGGCCGAACGTTGAGCAGAGGAATGTGCAGATCCGAGAAATCACGCAGAAAATGAAATGTGGAATATGAGCTTCGACGAAGCTGTCATCAAGGAGGGAGTCGGAGCCGATGTGTGGATTAATCCTCCCAAATTCACCGCAAAACTTTTCTCTTATAAGATCGCTTTTGATTGTACAAACAACATGGCCAAATATGAGGCACTAATTTTGGGTTTGAGAAATTTAAAGGAATTGGGTGCTAAAAGGATAATGGTGCATGGAGATTCTGATCTCATCATAAATCAGGTAAAGGGTATATACCAGTCCAAGAATCTTATACTAAGAGCATATAGAAATGTAGTGTTGGATCTCCTTGAAGAGTTCTCAGAGTACAATTTGTCAGTGACCCCCATGGGGAAAAATCAAATTGCAGATTCCCTCGCCACCTCAGCTTCCATGTTTAAAATTCCAATTTTTCTCAATAGGAAGTATGAAATTGAAGTCAAACATAGGCCCGCGGCACCCGATAACATCAAATATTGGAAAGTGTTTGAAGATGAAAAATAAGTGGAGAGGTTCCTCCAAATGAGGAACGAGTTCACTAACGTGAATATTGATGATGAGTGTTGTTGTGAAGAGGATGAAGATGCAGGTGTATGTAGTAGCGAAGACCCCTTCCATAACCAGATAGCTTGAATGGATATAATGCAGTTAAAAAACAACATTATCCCCAAAGGTTTGGTCCCATTAGAAATGTTGTTTGATGAAAATTATGTAGCCAGAAATCCTAGAATCACTGCGAATGATGAAGATATCGAGGATTGCAAACATCGACACTCAAGAGAATCCTAAGATAATCATACTGTCAAAGACACTCAGTCCGACAATCAAACAGAGGTATATCAGCCTCATGAAAGATTTCCCTCACGTTTTTGCATGGAGTTATGAAGACTTGAAGGTCTATGGCACTGGAGTAATTCAATGGGTTATCCCCATCAAGGAAGATGAAAAACCTTTCAAGAAAAAAATGAGACGAATCAACCCTTTATTGTTGTTGCTGATTGAAAAGGAGGTAAAGAAACTATTTGATGCCAAAATTATTGTGTCTTTGATATTTTCAAAGTGGGTGGCTAACCTTATGTCTGTAAGGAAGAAGAGCGGAAAAATAAGGTTACGCATGGACTTTCGGAATCTAAACAGAGTGTCCCTCAAAGACACCTACCCACTTCCTAAGATGGAGTACATCTTGCAGAAGGTGGTCGGATCCCAGAAAATGTCAATGTTGGACGGTTTTTCTGGTTACAATTAAATCATGGTGCACTCGGACGACCAGGAGAAGACAACCTTCACAACACCTTAGGGTACGTTCATGTATGAAAATATGCCTTTTGGGATTATGAATGCTGGAGCGACTTTCCAAAGGGCCATCGATATAGAATTTGCTGAGGAGAAAGAAAATTTTATCATGACCTAATTGGATGACATCACAGTGTTTTCTAATTCCGATGAATAACATCTTGAACATCTGAGGAAAGTTTTCCAGAAATGCGGAAAGTTTGGCATCCCATTCAGTCCAAAAAAATCAAATTTCAGGATGCAAGAAAGAAATTTGTTGGGACACATCATGTGAAAGGAAGGAATAAAGATAGACCCCAGTAGGTTGGAACGTATTTTGAATATCGACACTCTCAGGAGCAAGAAAGAGGTGCAATCTTTCCTAGGAAAGGTAAATATAATGAGGAGGTTCATCCCAAATTTGGTTGATATTATAAAGCACATCACGAATATGCCCAGGAAATGTAATGAGATAAAATATACTCCTGAAGCCATGAAGTCGTTCAAAGACATCAAGGTGGCACCAAAGCTCCCATGTTATCCAGCTCATATTTCACAAAGGACTTTATCTTATTTCCTTTGCCTCATAACATACCATCATTGGCGTCTTGTTACAGAAGGATGAGAAGAATTTCGAAAATCCTATACCCTATTTCAACAGGACATTGTGAGACTCCCCACTAAGGTATGATATCATGGAAAAACAAGTGTATGCCTTGGTGAAGGCCCTCAAAGAATTCAGGACTTATATACTTCATTCCCACATCATTGCTTATGTGGCTAGCAATTTCATCAAGGATATCCTGATTCATCCTGATCCTGGAGGGAGAAGAAGTAAATGGATCACATTCATGTTGGAATATGACCTCGAAATCAAGCCTACAAAGCTTATTAAAGGTCAGTGGCTAGAAAAATTAATGGCGAGTCAAACTGTGATATTTTGTGGATAAATTTCATCATTGATCTGTCGGAGAATTTGCAAGAGGAAACTGTCTTGCAGGTATCTCAGAAATTCATTGACTCGCCTTGGTACAATGAAATTATGTATGTGTTAAGGAATTTTCAAGCTCCTCCGGGGTTGAGCAAAACCAAAGCCAGATTTTTGAAGCTAAAAGCGGCTAAGTTTTGCATCCTAGAAAATTCTCTATATTGGAAGGATCCATGAGGGATCTTGCTGAATTGTTTATTGGAGGAAGATATAGAACAGGCTATCAAGGAGTTCCACAAAGGAGACTGTTGGGGGCATCATTACTGGAAGACCACTGTGCACAAAATTCTAAGAGTGAGATTCTATTGGCATAGTATTTCTCTAGACGTATACAAGGAAGTTTCTAGTTTCCGCGAATGTCAGATATTCGATGGGAAAAGAAAGATGAAACCCCTTCCTTTAAATCCTATCTCTGTCAAGGCACCGTTTATGAAATGGGTTCTGGATTTTATAGGATAGATTCATCCACCATCGTCAACCCAGCATAGATGGATACTAATAGCTATAGACTACTTCACCAAATGGATCGAAGCAGTCCCCACAATACAAGCTACCGACACAATTATCATTCATTTTTAAGAGACCAATATCCTGTTTAGATTTGATGGCTCAGTCAAGATCATCAAGGACAATGGTAAGTACCTATACCATATCTGCAAATATACTTCAATAAGACCAAGAATAAACCATAAACCATTCACCATAACATGAACACAAGAATATAGAGAAAACCCTTGAGGTAGGGTAACACCATATATTATTCCTTAAGGAAGGAATGCACTCCTCAAGCAACACTCGCTTGTTACAATGAAAATATTCTTCACTGCCCCTTTCATTACATTGCTTACACTTCATTATATAACTCTCTCTATCTCCTAGGAACCTTCTAGAGAGTCTTCTCACATTTATTACATCTAACTACCTTAGTGGTCCTTTATTAATATACTGGACCTAGTCCACCTTACATTGAATGACCACATTCTCATATATTAAATGAATTCCACTAATAATACATAAGCACATTCCCATTGGGTACCTCCCTAGGTACCCCATATTACCTCCCTAGGCATACTACATTCCATCTCCCTTCACATGTTTCGTCCTCGAAACATGAGAAGAAACCATACAATATGATCGGATAAACAATGTATCCAACTGGTACCAAGTACGACCATCCATCCATCCCAATGGAAGTCGAACATGATGTCCATCTGTTTCTTTTCCACCCTGATCTTGATCTACATTATGTCGATGTTGCCATGGGATTAATTCTCTAGCTTGATGTCTTCCTATAGTGCTAGTAGGCCTCCATGCACCTCTTGATCGGGCTCCGATCTAGTGCCCTGCTGGAGCATAAATGTGTTGATGCACACGCCCTTGCCTTGATGACTGTTATGTCTCTAGATGATGTGGATGGCGATATCCAAAAACTATAGGAATTTGTTCCTTTTTCTTCAAATCTACCAACACTTTATGCCTTTGAGTCAATGACCTCCTTAGCTTCCTGATTATGTCCTTCCTATAGTTTTTCTTCATCTCCTTCTGTAGACTCTGCCTCTAATTCAACTTTAGACTTGACAATAACTTCTTTGCGACCTTCCATGGTTCCATCATTCTTAGTAAGAGACACATCTTGCAATGTGATTTTCTTTTTCTTGTACCACAACTTCAAAAACTTCTTTTGCACATTAATATTAATGGTACCCACTGATTCTATCCAAGGATATCCCAAAACAATATCCACTTCATCAATATCCATATCATAAAAATATGAATGCAACACATATTTATCCATATTGAGCTTCATATCTTTAAAAATTTTAACATTTTCACCCTGAACCTGTGTGCTTTGGATGTTATTTTCAGTAATTTTCAATCTATTAACCAACTGAATATTGATAAAATTATGCATGCATCTAGGGTTAATAGAAACAATAACCTTCTCCTTATGAATACAACCATGAACCTGTAATATAAATTTTCCACATGAAAATAATTCTTGGTGATGCCTTTATCCTTACTCTTTGTATGAGACCACTTGTCTAAAAGTAATTTTTCATGCTCTTCCTCAGAAAGTGATATCCACTCAGAATGGTGAAATGATTTCCACCGTATGAGAGCATCACCTTTGAAACCCCAGTCTAAAAACGATTTCCACTGCCCTTTCCATTCTGATTTGTGGGACTTTAAGAAGTCTTGAATACTAGGACCATCATCTTTTCCTATAAAATACATCTTTCTTGGAAAAAATATTCAACAAAAACTAGGGTTTAAAAATAAATTACTGCAGAAAATTGCGGCTTTTTTCGGAAAAAAAACCTGAAAAACTGTTGAATTTAAAATGCTCGTAACTTAACTTTCCAGACTCTGTTTTGGTTGTTTTATTTTTGAAATTGGGTATTTGTCCAAGAGGAATTCAAATACCCAATTTTTTTTTCCAAATTCAGCTCATAAATATTCATATCTGAACCTTAAGTGCGTCGCCCTCTTTTTCTACTCTAGAAACAATTCTGCAAAAAGAGAAAACAAATATTCCCTTCTTTGGCCAAGGAAAGTCCTCTGATACCAATTGGTAAGTACCTATACCAGATCTGCAAATATACTTCAATAAGACCAAGAATAAACCATAAACTATTCACCATAACATGAACACAAGAATATAGAGAAAACCCTTGAGGTAGGGTAACACCATACATTATTCCTTAGGGAAGGAATGCACTCCTCAAGCAACACTTGCTTCTTACAATGACAATATTCTTCACTCTCCCTTTCATTACATTGCTCACACTTCTTTATATAGCTCTCTCTATCTCCTAGGAACCTTATAGAGAGCCTTCTCACATTTATTATATCTAACTATCGTAGTGGGCCTTATTTATTACTACAATGGTGGGGAGGCCCAGAGGGCTCATAGTGATAATAGTGGAGGCCATTCAATGAAAGGTAGACTAGGTCCACTATATTATTAAATAAGGCCCACTATGGTAGCTAGATATAATAAATGGGTAGTTAGATATAATAAATGTAAGAGGACTTCTTAGAATGTTCTACTTCTAGAAGATTCCTCCTCTAGAATGTTCTTAGGTGATGGTAGCACTATATAAAGGAGTGACAGAAATGTAATGGGACATGAAGAGAAGTATTGTATTTGGAGCGGTAGCCCAATAACATGATGCCCCCTCGAAGATGCAAGTGAACAGGAGAGGATTCCTTCCATAATAGGATCCATTGTATGGTGTTGTCCTACCCCAAGGGTTTTGATATAATAAAATGTGGTTTTATATATTGTTTCATATATCTTGTGTGGTGATTGTATTTAGATATCTTTGACATTATTTTTATACTTTGTATTCAGTCTTTGGGTTCTTAACAATTGGTATCAGAGCCCAGAGGGTCCATAATGATAATAGTGAAGTCCATTCAATGTAAGATGGACTAGGTCCATTGTATTATTAAATAATGCCCACTACGATAGTTAGATATAATAAATGTAAGAGGACTTGCTAGAAGGTTCTACTTCTAGAAGATTCCTCCTCTAGAATGTTCTTAGCTGATGGTAGCACTATATAAAGGGGTTCAATCAATGTAATGGGATATGAAGATAATTATTGTATTTGGAATTGAAGCTCAATAGGAGGATGCTTCCTCGAAGAGACATGTGAATAGGAGAGGATCCCTTCCATAATAAGATCCATTGTATGGTGTTGCCCTACCCTAAGGGTTTGATAGTAATAAGAGATATTTTTCATATTGTTCTTCTACATCTATTGTGGTGTTTTTGTATTCATGTTTTTGTTTATTAACAAACAATGCAACGACGTTCAAGTCTAAGAAGATGGAGAAGTTTTGTAATGATTACAACATAACTCTGTGACATTATATGACTTATTACCCATAGGGCAATGGATTAGTAGAATCATCTAACAAGAGTCTAACCAAGATTGTTAAAAAAATCCTACAGGACAACAAGAAGGCTTGGCACAAGATGCTTATCTACACGCTATGGGCCGACAGAATCACTACCAAAAAGTCCATCTCCAAATCGCCTTTCCAAATTGTATATGGAACAGAGGCATTTTTCCCCACTTCATTGGGATTGCTAGTCAGGAGATTGCTGCAAGAGCTAGAAGACAAACCAAACAATGCTCAAAGGAGGATAAACCAGTTGGTTCATGTGCAACAAATGAGGGAACAAGTTTTCACCCGATCACAGCTTCACCAAGACAGAATGAAGAATATTTTCGACAAGCACACTAAGTAGGAGGATTTCAAGGTAAATGACCTGATGCTAAAGTGGGACGCAAGGAGTGAAGACAAAGGGAAACATGGAAAGTTTCATCATCTTTGTATGGGGCCATTCAGGACTGTCGTGTATCACAGGAACAACACATATTTGGTACAAGAGCTTAATAGAGAGCTCACTGGTAGGGGACCTGTGAATGGCAGGTTCCTTAAATAGTATTTGGTTTAGTATGGTATTTTTCAGTTTTTTGTGTCATTGTAAATAACCATTTTGTATGTTTTCGAAGAAGACGTTTCGAGTCAGTAGTCAGCAGAAAATTGAAGCCTGAAGTGAAGGCCCTAAGTTTATGATGAGTCTGGTCATGACTGTGTCAAGAAGGTATAGGATGAGTCTTTTTCATTGTTTTAGAGTCTACAAATCAAATAAATCCCAATGGTAAAGCACCTGGTCTACATTTATTTTCCATCTCACCAAGAGGATAGCATCCCCATTGAAGATAGTTGTTAGAACTGTAACAATCAGAGTTATTCCTAGATGAGTTGTGGTTCATGTGTCAAAGCGTGTGAGGTCAGGTACTAGAAAACGAATGGGTTAAATTCAACAACTGGCGGGTTTGGCCCTTGGAGTAGGGAAAGGGTGTCATAATTAGTCATGTGGGACTTGTAAAGGTCCTTTTCCCAAAAGGTCGAGTTTTGGTAGAAAGAGGGAGTTTACGTGCCAAGGTCGAGGCAATTTGTTAGAATAAAGGTCATGTCAACAAATATAACGACCATCATCACCTAATTATGAATTCAAAAACGTTAATAAATCACATTGCTCATATCACATATAATATACAACTCTGATCATATGTACCTTACACACTTCAAAGTGTACCCGTCGTGCGATTTAGCTGCACAAATATTCAACCTACTTCCAAAATTCTCATCACCATGGATTTATATTCCTCTGCCATGATTCCATCCCTCACCCATACAATTATAAATACCAGTCATCTTGCATGTTTTTCCTTTGCCATCTGAGTTTGTGCGTTGTCGGTGATTTTTTCTGCAACTCCTGGGTCCTTTCGCGTTGTGAAAGTTGATTGCCATTAGTTATGTGGTCTTGTTTCCTTAGTTTTTAGTCATGGTTTGAAGCTTGTTGGAGTTTACAGTGAGCTAGTGCATTGGGCGACAATCCTTCTTGCAGCCAGCCCTTCTTCTTCGAAGTTCTTTCCTGTCGCACTGAGTTTCTTTCCACGTCCAAATTCCTTGGCCTGCCACAAGTACCTCAACACCTTTCCACCATGCCAGAATTTTCTATCTTGCTTCCCTACTACGACGAGCCTACCATGGTCATTTAACACAGCATCGATCTCCTTTTGCACTGAAATTTTTCATAGCACCCAGCGACTGCACAGTGAACTCCTAGAGTTGTCTTTGCTCATTGTGCAAGTTTCTGTCACTACCATCCCGACAGGTCTCCACGAAGTATATCATTTTCCATTTTTTTCGTGAAAAGAGGGTGTTATTATCCATCACCGTGCTCGTGAAAAAAATACACATTTGCATCATGACAACATCCAAATACATAAGGAATAAGGTGTGAGCCAGTAGAGCCGTAAGGCCTGAACCTCATGACTTGGAATTAATCAACGAAGATCTGAATGTCTGGGCATCTTTTAAACAAGTCGGATGCATGCGCTACTGTGAGAAGATTAAAGGATGCAATGTGAAGCTGGCTAAGCAGTTCTCTCTCAGGTTTAACAGGTTCTGCGCGACCATTGTCGGAATCACATTCCAGGTGATGGAGGAAACTCTGTCGGCCACGGCATAGATCCCTCCACATGGTGAAAGGTTCTCTAAGGGCATGCCTTTAGATGTATTATGCTACGAAGACTTTATCAAGCGAAACTTCCCGAATGGAAAAGTCGAAGCTGTCGTTCCGAGTCGGTATCTCCAGGAGCCTTTCCAAAAGCTCCTTGTTGTCGTCCTTATACACACTTGCAAACGTGAGCTAAGTCCTACTCACTTAGTGTGTCCTC
>SNQJ01S0003512.1:146800-214770 GCA_010110895.2 Picea sitchensis | reverse complement strand
ACTCAAGGGAGATTAACCCGGCTGGTTAGGCCACATTAACCTCCTGAGGATAAAAAACACTCAGCGAAAGGAACTCTCCTAATGAAGAAACCCTAAGGCAATTGACCTAACATGATCCATGTAGACCTATTACATTATAAACCTGCGCAGGGGTGTGGTAATCCCGCTTACAAAAATTTGTGTTGGAGGCATAAATTGCCTAGTAGAACCAAATTGTCTTCGACATACTAGCATCTGATGATGCATTTCTTCATGATACATGGAGTTGACCCCCTAGTTGAAGAGGCGGTCAACAGGTTCCAATGGACATCCTTAGTGGTTTGAATGGAAAAGGCCCACCTCTTATGACTTGCATCTACTAATTGAAAGGTAGGTTAAGGATTCTACAAAAAGAGTTTCAATCACACCCAAAACAAAGGGCCTAAAGCTTAGAGTTTTGAGTGTGGCTGAGGTGGAGGGCCATTTGATCCTTCCATAATCTTTTATGAAGTTGATTTTTATAAAAGGAGTGTCAAGGATTGAGCTCCTTGCCCACTCCATAGAAGAAAATTCTCTTTGATAAATCTAGTATGTTCTATGTGAATAATCTTGGGAGGAATGTGCTTAACCTTCAAGGCTAGAGCTTTGGCTAATATTTTGTAAGATACATTTAGGAGGGTGATGGGTCTCCAAATGGTGATAATATCAAGGTTTTTGTAATGTATTGAATACCCTTTGTGCACTTTGAGGATATGACGTCTTCTTGAAACCACCAACTTCACTCCAAATTTGTTTCTTTGATACCTTCCTCATTGTCTTTCTATTAATTAATTAACAGATGTAAGCATGACAATGTAGAATTATGCAAGAATAATTAATCATTCAGTCAAATGGAACCATAAATTATAATTGCAGGCTAACACATGCAAACAAGACTAGACAAACTGGAAATAAAAATTCATAACATAAATAACATCGACACAATTCACAGGTACATTCATGAACACTTATCTGTCTCGAAATTGTCCACCAACTGACTACATAAGAAGGATGTTCCACTCAACCATAGGATCCTTGTTACACCAATTATTTCCGCAACAAAGGGAACCCTTGAGCTGAGGCTATGAATCCACAAGGGTGAACTTTTGATATGGATGGTTCTAATTCTCTTCTTACAACCCAATGCCCATGTTCACGATCAATAATTACATCTACAAGAGTTCCAATCCATAGCCCTCTTTCCCCATCGTAACTTTCACAACCCAAGGAATGAGAGCCCCTTCTCTGCTGAACAATCCCTTAGGCTATCCGACTTCCCTCTAGGGATCCAACATAGGTTGGCTAGGAAGTCTCATTGCTAGGGTTCCATGGATTTTCAGTTGTGGTTAAATTCCTTAATGACAATGATTAGCATTCCATATCATAATTCATGGTTGTAGCTTTCCATAACTTGTTTATATTATGTGTATGGTCGTTTTATCTTAGGGAATAAAACTCTCTAATTCCCCTAATAAGATGGCAATTTGATCTCTCACAATTTTGATAACTCAAATTATGCCACCGAATGATAACTCAAACAACATGAAGATTCGAACGAGAATGGTATTTTGAATAAATTGGTCACTTGAACCCCTAATAATTCAAACACTTTGTTAATTCTAACTGCACCCAAAAACATTTGAACTCTCCTCCAAAACCTTTGGACTATCTTTCCCTCGCATGACCGAAAAAGGAATAAGTAAAATTGCATGTAAGTGAAAAACCACATGTATTCATGGAAAGTACATGTTTTTCCTCTTATCACTAATCCCAAGGGTTAATAAATACTAATTAAACAAGTTTAATGACTTAGGATTACGAATAAAATAATTTTATTTTTTTTCTATCCCCCTAAGTCCCATTTCTTTCCCCTCTTGTGGAGTCATAACCCCCCATTCTTTTGTCCTTATCCTGTACAACCTATGATGTCTTTTTTTAATTATCATTCAATGTACATCTTACATCTCACATCATTCGACTTTTATCCATTCATCATATACATACACAATTATGATTTGGGAAGCAAAACGAGGGTATTATATTCCTCTTCTCCTAGATTTTGCAAAGTTCTCAATGCACATCATCATTATATACAATAATTTTTAATCAAAATGTCAAGACAAGTGCATATATGCTTCCCACATTGCATCCTCCAACTCCTACTTTGTTTCTTCAGGGTTGTAGTTGGTCCATTGGACCTTTTCCCACCCTATGACCATTCCTTAGTACAATGACCTTCCTATCCAATATAGAGACTAGCCGTGCATAGAAGTATCCTTCTTTTTCCACTTGAATCAAAGCTCAATCAATGACAGGGTTAGGATCACACACATACTTTTTCAACAATTATACGTGAAACACATTATGAACTTTTATAGTAGTAGGCAATGCAAACATGTATGCAACATGTCTTATCCTATCTAAGATCCCAAATGGACCACAATATCTATTTGCCAATTTAGTGAAACTCCCCAACTTCAATGAACTTTCTTTGGTTTCACTATCAAAAACACATTCTCCCCAACTTTAAATTCCATTTGTATTTTTCCTTTATCTGCATAACTCCAATATATACAAAAATTACATATCATATGTTTGACTCTATCCTAAAGGGAATCGAATCATCCAAATGACTAATCATAGCAAATGTTACACGAAATTAGGATCTTAGAAACATAAGATAAGATAACATTAATTCTATATCCTAATTTCAAGGAATTTACTTTGACCATTCCCAAAATGAGTTTATTCGATAAGGAAGGAGAGTTGAAGCATAATCTTTGGGGTCCAAATTTTACTATGATGAGGAAAAAATAATAATTGATGTGTTGATCTTGTTGTTGATGAAGATTTCCATATTCTACCAAAACTTGCACATCCCGTAGCATGGAATATATTTTAGAAAACGGAGCATTGCAGAATCTTTGGTAATCCGACAACGTTTTCCCTAGTTCCCAAACTGAAAACGATATGAGAAAACCTGTAGCTTCTTTTTTCCATTTTTCTGTCAAATTCCAAAATGGGTTAAGTTGATTTTTGGTGCATGCATTAATATCATCATGATGCTTTAGCACACAAAGTTTGAGTAAAACCCAGTTCATGTTTAAAAAAAAAAAATACACAAAATGGTTGTAGGTGACAGTGTCTCATTTCTCGAAAAATATGAATTAATTTGACTTGATATTTTCTGGGTTTGTTCATCTTACTCTAATGCATTTCCTTCTAAATTTTGTCGAAAATGGATGTACGGTTTGAAAGATATGATCAAATCAAATTCCTACTGGAACTTTAACTTCCTGAAGCAACTCCTTTTAAATATTTTTCCCACCCTCGCCTGATGAAGAAACACACGATCTCTCCCACAAAACTTGTTCGCTTGATGATGACAAATGTCAATTGGAACAATGATTTTCTTTACAATTCAAATATTTTTATGGTATGACCGCCTGCACATCTCGCAACGTACAAGACTGACTCACTAAAATTTTCGCTACACGATGTTCAAACTTCTTGTAGCGCGCTATACAGACACTTTGGACAATCCGCTACAGGATGTGCAGGTTCACATTATAACACAAAAACTTAGACCTGACTCAATATTTTTACAATAAAATCCTTAGGAGATGATTTTCAATATTTACAAGACTGAGACTCAAAAGACACGACCATTTAAAACATCCTACAAAATTTCATGATATGATCTAGGACTCTAATTGACCAAATGACCAAGCTGAGGTTTTACTATAGAACCATCTGATACATTTAATCAATATTACACACAGACATGACCTATAACTAAATAAAGACTTGAACCACCTAATAAGCTTTTTTTATCATACAAAACCTAGTGGTAACAATTGGAAAGTTGTTCAACCTGAATACTACCTTTAATTTTATGAGTCCCTTCAAACACCTTATTAACTTTAGGGGAATTCCCATTTAATGCTTCTAAAATATTATTTTCCATTTGTTCCAACTTTCCATCCATTCGTTCCAACTTTCCATTCATTTGTTCCAACTTTCCATCCATTGTATGTTCCAATTGTTTCATTGTTGTTTTCGTCTATTGCATCTTCCTTTCCATTTTTGTTTGAGTATTCATCAAATCAACCTATTTTACTAACCTATCCTTCAATTCCTTGATTTCACTATTGAATTTGGATGGCTAGTTTTATATCTCCTCATTTTCTGCATGAGTCGTGGAAGAGCTTTCTGGAGCTTTAATTGGTGAAGTAATTTTTGGATCCTTCTTTCGAGCCATGGAAAAAATGTATTGGGTCCTAAGGTTAAGGGAGTTGCAGGTGCTATAACTCTCTAATATGCATGCAGGGTCCAACAATAATACTCATCCCAATATCTTAGGGCACTAACTAAGGAGGCTCAAGCATGCCCTTAGTTGTACTACCTAACTACCCAGGTACTAGAGAGTGGTCTCCCCCAAGTGTTGTTCTCAGTGTACTATAACAACAAGACAAACGAATAGATTATCTAAGGTTGGTTTCAGGTATACTAGGGGACTTCCCATGTACCCAAAGTTTGTATGTGGAAGTGTGATTTTGTCTATAGGTGTTGTCTAATGTGGTACTACTCAAAGGGGTACCAACAAGGGTTAAAAAGGTTTCCAACTAGGTGAAACAATGGTCTAGAGTAACCACGTGAAACCTTATGTATTCCCTATGTGTATTCTTCCCCAACCACAGTTTTACCCACTGAATGATAGATCTTGTGTTATTTAAAGACATCAGAACACATCTCTAAAAAAATTTAAAAATTGAGCTTGCTAACCACAGAAAAGCTCTTAAAATCACTAGAAAATAACTTGTGCAAAAACCCTAAATTACACAAGCAATATATCATAAAATGTTATGATTCAAAATCTGAGAAAAAAATTCCCCATGTACTTCACTGTGTGAACTCGGGATTTTGAAAATTCCAAAGTCTAAAACTCCACTGAAAAAACATTACAACGAAAATGCCCAGATAATTGATTTAAGGATTAGTCACAAACCTTGTCTTGAATGGACTATATCTTTGAAAGTGTAGCAAACTAGAACCTGAAATTTTGACCACTTGTACTATGATATGTCTCCTCAGTTGCCAAAACATTTCACATTTTGAAACCTCCTAGAAAACAATTAGAGCGAAAATCCCAAGATGACTCATTTAAAACTCAATTCAAGATGAGTCAAAAGTCTATCTTCCATTGTCTATATCTCCAAATATATAACGACCCAAAACCTAAAATTTTCACCAAAGGTACTTTGATATGTCTCCTATGTAACCTCCAAATTTCATTATCAGAATCATTCCATAGAAAAAGTTATAGCAAAAATTCCAAGATGACTCACTTGAAGCAGCAAAACCCTAGGATCAATGCTCTGATACCAAATGTTATGATTCAATGCCTTAAAAATAACAAACATTCAATGAATACAAACCACTTCAAGGGGGGCACCTCCTTTTACAATATATACAATTCAAAAGACAATATGAGATGATCCTAAGACTAGGTCTCTTTGGTATATATAAAGGAGACAAACGGTACAATTATAATGAAAGGGTGCACTGAAGGGTTCTAGCCTACATACAAATATAACACTAGAAATGTAATAATTCAATATCGAGGGATTAATAAGGGGTTTAATATTTAACATGGGCCTTTGTCTAGGTATTAACATTAGGACATCATTGTTGCCTTACCACTAGTCTATCATAGGCAAGATCATGACATAATAGATATGGCTAAGCCCAATGTGAAAGTGATATTAGAGAGAAAAGAGGCCATCTCAGATGATCTAATGGATCCCAAAAATTTACAAAGAGGGAACATTAGAGGAAATATTGAACAAATGTTGATTGTGGAGCATGATTTCACCAATGCTAAACAATTCTTGGATTTATAGTCTGCTTGTTATATGCATGCAATTCAACTTGCAGATGGAAATGTTGGACATTGGGTTCAACGCTTCCCACCAGTTTCACGACATGGATTAACCCCCTCTCGTGGATTCTATTTCTGACGATTGTGGCAGAGATTAACTCCGGTGGGTTTTGGTCCAACGAAAATCATAGTCCAACAAATGGTATTAGAGCGATAAGTCTCGAGTTCAAAACTCGCCTCGCACACATTGGCGGGTAGATTGTTGGACATTGGGTTCAGTGCTTCCCACGAGTTTCGTGACATGGGTTAACCCCCTCTCGTGGATCCTATCTCTAGAAATTGTGGCGAAAATTAATGTCTATGGGTTTTGGTCTAATGACAATCGTAGTCCAACATGAGAAACCAGGGATGAAGTACTTCTAGAATTGCAACCGTTGAAAATGTTGTAGATCTTGAACATGCTCAAGGTACCAACATTTGGCACCTTCCTCCTTTTGTAGTAATGCATCAAATTCTTTCTCGGCAAGATTCACCAAGTATAGTTATGGTTGGACAAGCCTTATACATTCATGTTAGATCTAGTTTAAGAGTTGATTGGTTATTGTCTATGGATGGGCTAGACGTGGCCACCATATTTCAACAGTGTAAGGGGGCCAAGAAATCAAACAAAGATGATTTGTATGTCTATTATGCCACACACAGAAGTAGAAAAGGGGTTGAGATTGGTTCCATCAATTCAATACCCATCCAGATGGCAATGTGAATTCTTACCTATCAAGTCACGAGAAAACAAAGAAAGGAAGAGTGTAATTTAGACGTCCTCTCTGTCACAGAGACATGCTCACGAGAGAGATGACTAAATTGGTGTCATCACATATAACACCCTTAATTGCAAAGCTTTGAGGATAAATCCTTTGAAGGAGGGTACTGATCCAGGTGGATATTGGTGGCCACCCACCTGTTCCAACTGGCTCCTCTTGTCAGGTTTTAGTGCAACACATTCTTCTGTACTTCTTTGTAATTGTGGTTTCTACACTTCCAGGGTTGTCTGAAGCCCCACACATCTCCCAGGTGGATACTGGTGGCCTCCCACCTAATCCAACTGGCTTATTTTGTATGTTTTCATGTCAACACATCTTTTTGTACTTCCAGGGCTGTTTTGGGGCCCTAAACAATGTTATTTTGGCGTGCCATAGTCAAATTGTAGACAGAGTCAGATTTTGACAACATAATGTGTAGCTCTCTAAAATACCTTTCTAATGGGCTATCGCGCGCCTAAAACAAAGATCGTATGCAAAAGTTACGACCCCGAGAAGTTAATGTACTAACTTACCCAAACGGGGCCCACATGACTTTTGGCGTTTCATCTCCTAGAGTTAGGTTTTTGGATGTCTAGGGTTTTGGCATTCATGTTTATCTTAAACAGGCCTTCAGAGCCTCATTGTAATGATCTTCTAGCGAATGAGCATAGCCATCACATCTCTTCTCAGAGATAAAGTTGCCACCTTTCTAGCGAGTCTTGCACTCTGTAATTTTACAGTCTCTTTACAATTATTTCATTTATAGAAATCAAGTATTGTTGTATTTCTTTGTTTCTAGCAATTTTCATGAGTATTTCATTGTAATTTATCTGCTTTCATTTCGTTCTGAAAATAATCCTGATCAGTGGTATCAGAGCAGGCTTATCTTGATCATTTTTTTAGCGCATGTCCCCGACGAGGTCAGAGTATAGCCAGTTGGGTCTTGAGTTTGTCTCTCTTGGGGAAAATCACTCTCGCACGACCACGAAACCCTCGATGACGACAAAAAAGAAAAACGGTGGAGCAGAAGATTCTGTTAACCTATTGCTTGAACAAGCTCTCGCGCGACAGAGGGACGAAATGATGGAGAATTTTGCAAACATTCTTCAATGCTTGTCGATAGCAACAAGCGCATCTTCATCAAGCGGCCATTTTGGAGGAACCTCTCCCTTCAAGGTACAAGTTAATTTTGATATTCCCATATTTGAAGGTCAGATAGATGCGGATGCCCTAGAAAAATGGTTAAATCTATTAGAAGGTTATTTCTCTCTTCAAAAATTTTCCGACAGGGAAAAGATCACCTTCACACTCCTCAAGGCTCTTCCCCATGTAAAACATTGGTGGGAAACTTACTGGGAGAAAATTTCCATAGAGGAATCTGGAATATATGGGGCCGAGCCCACTTTGGATTTTTTTGTGGATGCGATCAAAGAACAGTACTATCATGTTGATAACTATGAAGACCAGTACATGAGATGGACCACACTGTGGAAAGAGAGGATCCAAATAGTGTCGAAGTTCACAAATACTTTCCATACCTTGTGCACCAAGCTGGATATCAAAGACTCCGAGCAACATCTAGTTTTGAAATACCGTGGGGCTCTGCATAAGTACATCCAAACCGAAATGGATTTCCTAAACATATCATCATTGGGAGCTGCCTATCGATATGCTGTCAAAATTGAGCAGAAATTTAGGCACCAGAACAAATGGGAATTCGAGTCTGCAAATCTGCAACAACCAAAGCAGGGTAAAGACGACCCTAACCAACAACATCTAGACAAACAGTCCAAGACACAGGACAAAAAGGGTAAAATAAAGACAAAGAATGAAATTGGGAAGTGGTGTGACTTCCACAAAAGCCCTTGGCACAACACCAATGAATGTCGCTCAAAACAGTCATTAGTGGTCGAGGTCAAAGACACAGAGCTGAACCCTGATTCATAATCCTATCCAGAAAATACTGAAAACAAATAGATCATCGACGCAGACCCCACTGCAATTGTCGCGACCACAACAATTCAGCTAGAAGAACCAGTAGATCCTAAAGAGGGGGATCGCCTCTTCCATTCACAGATGTGGGTGAAGGGGACCCCATTACATTTCATTGTTGATAACGACAGCTAGAAGAACATCATCTCAACCAAGGTTGTCAAAAAGTTGGGGTTGTCGACAACACCACACTCACAACCGTACAACATCGAGTGGCTTCACCAGGGACGCGATCTTCGTGTAAGAAAACAGTGGCGTTTGTCCTATGGCATCCATCCCTTCAAGGATGAGGTAGTGTGTGATATTTCCCCTCTTGATGTATGTGATGTGGTTTTGGGCCAACCATATATGTAGAAACGTCATGTTTTCTATGAGTCTAGACCCCGTAGTGTCATTATTATTCTAGGAGTTCAGCTCTACAGGATACCAGAGGTAGTTTCGACTAATGCTCCATCAAAACAACACCGCAAAGTAATCTCTCATACTGCAAAATTCATCCTCTTCACAGTCTGTTCAAAGGATGCACATAAGACCACTACAACCACTGCAACCTCAACACTTTCTATCTAGCAAAAACAGATTGTCTGAGAGATAAAAGATATTGTTTCTTCACCTACAATGGTGCCTACACAATGCACCATCCAACCCAAAGACATTAGGTTGGTGGAACATATTCAACCCGTCCAATAACAGGTTTGTGACAGTCTTCCACAAGCCAAGACGCAAAACTTCTCCAACAAGGCGCGCAAATCACCAAGCTTCAGATTTAAAAAATGCTTTCCCCTCTTCCCTAGGCACTTAATGCAATGCAGACCATTGCTTCCTAAGGGGGGAGGATTGATCCAGGTGGATATTGGTGGCCACCCACCTGTTCCAACTGGCTCCTCTAGTCAGTTTTCAGTGCATCACGTTCTTTTGTACTTCTTTGTAACTGTGGGTTCTACACTTCTGGGGTTGTTTAAAGCCCTACACATCTTCCAGGTGGATACTGGTGGCCTGCCACCTAATCCAACTGGCTTATTTTGTATGTTTTCATGTTATCACATCTTGTTGTACTTCCAAGGCCGTTTTGGGGCCCTAAACAATGTTATTTTGGCGTGCCACAATCAAACTATAGACAGAGTCAAAGTTTGACGACATAATGTGTAGTTCTCTAAAATACCTTTCCAACATGTTATCATGCCTAAAACAGAGATCATATGCAAAAGTTACGACCCCGGGAATTTAATGTACTAACTTACCCAAACGGGGCCTGTTATCTCCATTTTTCAGGGATAACTAGGAGATCATGTCTCGAGGCCCACAGGTCCTAGACATGGAGTACCAAGAGCAAGATTGACCTGAGCATGGCCCTGGAGGGCCCACCTTTTCTTCTTCCATTGTCTTTATCTTGTCAGCAGCAGCAACATCCATCACCATCGATTTGGTCCTGTATCAAAAGAGGTTCAAGATTCATGAGGTAATTATTCCAGGTATCATGGTATGTATCACATTTGATCATTAAAACATTTAGATGTATGCATCTGATTCCTTTTATTTCTAACGACTGCTTGGATCTTACATTTGCCTACTTGACCATGTTTGGGGGGATTGATAGGGTGCCCTAGCAAGCCTGTATCTGTAGGTTTTGGTTTTCCACTGGGGGATTTCTGAAAAGCCATCGTCCACTCCCATCATAGCACCACCTTTTCATCTTACTACCCGCTCACTTATCCCTTTCCCCTTGTCCAGGCATTGGGTTGACCTATTTTCAGGACTGCACCTTACCTCGTGGAAAGAAGGGGCTAAAGGCCCAGAAGGTAAAAGCAAGTTGGTAAAAGATAAAAGCCTAAGAATAAAACCTCGAGATGCTTCGCCCAGGGATCCCCAAGAAAGCAATAAAAGGCTTCTCAGCAAGAAACAAGAGGGACCCGGAAAAATGACAAAACAAGACCTAGTCAAAGGATAGGGAGTCTCATCACGAGCCAACCTATTAGGACCATGGGTACCTAGCAATATGACATTGCCACCAGCTGGTTACCACGCCAGGGCAGTGACTCTTGGTTGCATGGCCAAGGGAAAGGGGGTCTCATCACGAGCCAACCTTCTCATCTCTGTGAAAGTACTTGTGGGTAACACTGTCAGCTCTTGTCACCATGCCAAGGCAGTGTCTCCTGATTAGCTCTTGAATAAAAAATAAAAAAAAGGAATAAAAAGAATAAAGGCGAGAATGGGCTTGGAAAAAATGCATCTGTGACAGGTATAGCTCGACTTCTACAAAGGCACCCATAGGTAACACTTTTGCATCCTTGGCCTTCACTGCACCCACATGCTTGGACATCCCTCTACCACATCACCCACTTACATGGCTTGGATGAGGTCTTTTTGGGAACTTTCCTTTTCCTGTGGACACTAGCCCAATAGGACACCTTGTCTCTTTCTTTAGACTTGTATTGCAGGCTTGTGTAATGTCTTTGAGATATTGATTGATGTATTAGGGATGTTGTGCATATGTTTAATAATATTGATGATGAGATGTGATTGACATTGCTATGATCCCTGTGACTGATGAGCCCATGTAGGGCGTAGCCTTCGATGTGCAAGACCATGCCCGACGGACAGGTACCATTTGGACCGGTACACATGGGTAGATGATCAGTTCGGACCTCCATGGGGATGAAAAGCCCACCAGATGGATGTTGAGACCCCATCAGGGGGTAGAGACAGGACAGAGGTTGATTAGAGACTTTGCACCAGAGAAGAAGAGGACGTTCCACCAGAGGCATCCCGACATAGCTGGACCTAGCGGGATTGACCCATTTTCAGTGGGACGTTGGCTCTAGATGGCCTAGGACATCACCAAGAGGCTTATGACGTCATCATGAGCATGTTGGCAAATGGACAGGGTAGTTGGCAAGTGTGACAGCTTGGAGGAGCCCAAAAAGGGCTAACGTCTTGCTTTTGGAGGCTGCACTTGCCCTAATAGGGGCTAACGTCACCCTAGAAAGGGGTGACGCCTTACCTTTTTGCTTGATTAGGGTTTTAGATTGACAATCTAATGTAAAATAGTATGATTTGATATTATGTCCTTGTCGGCCTTTTTACCTGACCTAAAATGTAAAATTAGGTCAAGGTTTTGTATAAATGAGGGATTTTGACTCTCATTTTTTCATCATCACTCATTCACTCCATAAAGAGGTCTGAAATTGACACCCTATCTTGGGTATTTGGCTGATTAAGTGAGGCGCACCTATTGAAGGAAGACATTTTTGGCATTCTATGGTGTTTCTCTTGAAGGAAGGTGTTACAACTAGGGTTTGCATGGTTATTTCTTGGTGAATTGTAAGTATTTTTCTGCAAAATTTCTTGATTGAATGGTTGTAGTTTAATTTCTTGCATATGTTTATGAATATTGCTGAATCAAAACCCTAGGGGACAAGCACACAAGTAGGTCATTGTCTCATGTCCCTTGATAAAGAAATCTTTAGCCATTGTTGAGGAAAGAAAGAGCCTAGCCATAGCTACACTCCTATTTCCTCTTCCTCTTTGCTAGTCGTACTATTTTGAATCCAAGAAGAGTGAGACGTCCCTGGCCTAGGTTTACTAAACTAGGGTCGTATTCTTTCTAGGGTTTGATGAAAGGCCTTGCTGTAGCAACACCTTATCTCATCAAACCCTCTTGTTTTGGTTTTATACTTTATTCTTGAGCTAGCCGATTTGTCAGGAAGGAGGAGAGAGCACGAGGCCTTGTTGTAGCAACAACAGAGTGAGCCTCTCTCCCCTAGGGTTTTGATTTTCAGGCCTTGCCTTAGCAACACCTCAAAACTCTTCCCTCTAGTCCTTGAAATTTGCCATCCTTCAACTCTTGCGTCCTTCACCTTTGACTCCATTAAACCCTAAGGCATTGATCTAAAGTCCTCCAATGTTGAAGTGAAACATTGATCACAGCATTCTCAAAACTCTTTGAATTTCAAACCCTAACTACTCTAACCCTAGTTGTTGACGTCATCATTGGTTATTTCATCTTTAATGCAACAATCTTTAGTTTTAAGAGCAATTGAATGATGGTTTAAGCGTTAATTAAATAAGGTGTTGATTGGTTACATTGAATGCTACATTGTTCTAATATTTATTGGTGAAGTGTTATAACTTTTCATTGTTATTGATAAACATTGACTTTGTCAACATTTATTGCGATATTGCTTATATATTTATCAGATAGTCTTATGAAGTACTAACCCATTGAATAACTTTCACATATCAGTTTCTTGTTGCTTTGTTCCAGGCAGATACACTTCTTTGGGGGTTTTGTTTCATTATTGGCCTTTGGTCGGACTATCTGTTTGGGTGGTGACTTGTGAAGGGGGAAACCTTATCTTGGTCTTATTAGCCTTTTGCCTCTTCAAAACCCCAGTTCACCGGGGACATCTCCCCTGGGCCTAACCTCCCTAAAGAGAAAGAACCATCCCATTGTGGTGACATTGGGTGGGATTGGTTCATGTTAGGCCAGTTTGGCCTTCTATCTTATAGCCTTTTATCCTAGCTACAAACTGTGCGATAACATTTTGGCACCGTTGTCGGGGAACACTGAGTCAAACCTTCCTCAGACGACAAATTTTCGGTAAGCCTTCCCTCAGAGACTCTTTTCTTACAAGCTTACCTGGCGACTCCACTAGGGTGTTTTCCCTTTTCTTTGGTAGTTTCAAGTAAACTATTTGGCGACTCCACAAACCAAAAAGAGGTTCAATAATCCTCCTTTATCTTTCAGAAGGAAGCCTCCCAAGAACTCTCCTATTGTAAAATCACTTTTCGGAAAGAGCCTTCCTTTGAAAACCATGTCTAGTTCAGGGACCACCACTACAGCGAACCCAGCTAACAATCAAAGACAATGGTCATCTACTCTTTTCAAACCACTAGACATGTCAACCATCCCGGCTACCCTAGGCAAATGCCACCTAAGTATGAGAAGTGGTTGCCCAAATTCATTGGTACTGATGCAATCAGTGCCAAAGAGCACATGAGCAGCTTTTGGGCGTTTTTTCAACGTCATCCCATTAGTGATGATGCTGAAGATTTAGTCATGAAGTTGTTCTCCGCTACCCTCTATGATGCTTCAAGGCGTTGATACCTGAGCCTTCCCGATGGTAGCATTAAAACCATGGACAAACTTGAAGAGGTCTTTCTCAAAAGATGGAGTATCAAAGAAGACCCTAACATGCTCCTCACCTGACTAAATAACCTTGCAAAATATGAAAATGAATCTATTCGGGAGTTCCACACTAGGTTTGAGACCTTGCTACAAAGGATCCCTGCAAGACATCATCTGAACGATGATTACCTCATCCACATCTACAATAGGTCTTTCAATGGCCAATTGGGGTATATTCTCAGAGATAAATACCCTCAATCCATTCAGGAAGCCCGAGAGCTCGCTACTAAAATAGAAGGAAACCTCCTCTCATCCAAGATCGAGCCTTTTACTAATCCAAGGAGAAAAATGGACACCAAGCCAAAATTAGTCCACACTATTGAACCCACTTCAGACCTTTGTGCCAGTATAGCCAAGCTGCAAGCCTCTATGGATGGTATCATAAAAAATAAGAAACAAATGATGAGTAGGATTGTCAACTTGGAGAGATCCCAAAGCCAAGCGCCCAAGGTCCCGTACAAAGGGAAATTTCAAAAAGGGAATCAATCCCATAAGCCAAAGAATGAGCAAGAAGTCCCAAACACCTTGGCCCCTACAAACGTTGTGGATGAAAACCTTTGGTGCTTAGAATGCAGTGAAGCACATTGGGAGCATGAGTGTCCTTACAATAATAATGGCCATCAACATGTGAATAACATTGACCACTTCATGGAAGGTCCTCAAATAAATATCACTGACACAGAGCATCAGGAAGCCGTGAAAGAAGCATCCAGGTCAGCAAGAATGGCGGTAATAAACAACCTAGACTAGGAATCACGAGAGAAGCTAAAGAAACAAGAATTTCAAGTGTACAGAAGAAAGAAGTTGAACCAACCTACTGCTGACCAGACAAAGCCTCCACCTTTGGAAGTACTTCTTCCCAAGACATCCGAGGTTGGGAAGGTTCACCTGAACTTTGACTTTGAAGGGGCACTATCTAAGATGCATGTAAACATTCCCCTAAGAGAAGCCATTGAGGTCCCATCTATCAAGGAACGCTTTGACACTTTCTTTCAAGGATTGGATGAACCCATGGACCCCCCTATCATGCTACAAGCAGATCATTTCAGGGTTCAATACAGGGAAAACCCTCCCTTCTTCATGACTTTAATAATGAAAGACAAGAGCCTCAACAACTGCATGTTAGATACAGGGGCAGGTGCCAACATAATGCCTTTCAAAGTCATGCAAAAATTAGGGTTGAAAGTGACACGCCCTTACAAAAATGTATGTGGTTTCGAATCTAAATCCATCCCCACACATGGAGTCATTGAGAATGTGGAAATTTGCCTTAAAGAATACCCTGAGAAAGTAATCCACATCGACATCGTGATAGTAGACGTCCCAGATGTGTGGGGGATGTTGTTGTCCAAGAAATTTGCATCAATGTTGGGCGGTAGATGGAGCTCTCTTTTATAGAATTCCCTCTGAAAAATGGAACAATTGGCCATCTCCTAAATGAGCCAGTAACTGAGACCCATGTGCAAGAAGTTAATCCCCCGGTCAAAAGTGACAAGGCACATGATAAGATCATACAAACCCTTCATGAATATTCTCCTGAAGATATGGCTTTCGCTACAGAGAAGGATTTTGATCAGATCAAATGGCCCAAAGGGGAAGAGTACCAACAACTAATGGATGAATTTAAAGACAAAGAAAAGACTGTGAAGATGCTGAAAAGACCACAAGATGACATATAGATTCATCCATCCCATGAAGAGGTATTTACAGCAGAAGCCCACCCTCCTCCCTCTACATAGTACACCAGGGTTGTCCAAGGAACAACAAAGTATAAGATCAGGAAATACAAGGAGGGAGACGTAGTATGGATGTGGGACACCCAAAAGGAAGAGCCAACTAATGTCAAAGGAAGCGCTCAATCGTGGCTCGGACCTTTCAAAGTTCGAAGAGAATCAGTTGGTGACTCCTACTATTTATCCACTTTGGAAGGAAGAAGGCGCCCATTACCGATCAGCGGGCACCTCCTTAAACCCCACCAGGGTGGGGGAACCTGACTTCACAGGTAAGTGTAGGTAAGTAGACATTTTTTGCATCCACGTATTATACCATTTGCATTGCATATTAGTTTGCTTTCACATTTACATCTATTGATTGTTTTCTTTCAGTCTATATATATCTATCTACATGTATGTTGGGGTGGCATTACCACCCCAAATTTTGTTACTAATGCTTCTTTCGAGATCAAGCAAGTCTACAGGTTATGTCAGAGATGTTGAGGTTCTCATGCACTCTACGGTGAGCACATGTCCCTGAGTTAGAGCCAGATGTTATCCCCATTTTTCAGGGATAACTAGGAGATCATGTCTCGAGGCCCACAGGTCCTAGACCTGGAGTACCGAGAGAAGGATTGACTTTAGCATGGCCTTGGAGGGCCCACCTTTTCTTCTTCCATCATCTTTATCTTGTCAGCAGCAGCAGCATCCATCACCATCAGTTTGGTCCTGTATCAAAAGAGGTTCTTGCTTCATGAGGTAATTAGTCTAGGTATCATGGTATGTGTCACATTTGATCATTAAAACCTTTAGATGTATGCATCTGATTCCTTTTATTTCTAACGACTGCTTGGATCTTACATTTGCCCACTTGACCATGTCTGGGGGGATTGAAAGGGTGCCCTAGCAAGCCTGTATCTGTAGGTTTTGGTTTGCCACTGGGGGATTTCTGAAAATCCATCGTCCGCTCCCATCATAGCACCACCTTTTCATCTTAGTTCTTGCTCACTTATCCCTTTCCCCTTGTCCGGGCATTGGGTTGACCTATTTTCAGGACTGCACCTTACCTCGTGGGAAGAAGGGGCTAAAGGCCCAGAAGGTAAAAGCAAGCTAGTAAAATATAAAATCCTAAGAATAAAACCTCGAGATGCTTCGCCCCGGGATCCCGGAGAAAGCAATAAAAGGCTTCTGAGCAAGAAATAAGAGGGACCCGAAAAAATGACAAAACAAGACCTAGTCAGAGGATAGGGGGTCTCATCACAAGCCAGCCTACTAGGACCATGGGTACCTAGCAGTATGACATTACCACCAACTGGTTACCACGCCAGGGCAATGACTCTAGGTTGCATGGCCAAGGGAAAGGGGATCTCATCACAAGCCAGCCTTCTCATCTCTGTGAAAGTACTTGTGGGTAACACTGTCAGCTCTTGTCACCATGCCAAGGCAGTGTCCCCTGATTAGCTTTTGAATAAAAAAAAAGCAAAAAGGAATAAAAGAATAAAAAGAATAAAGGCGAGAATGGGCATGGAAAAAATGCATCTGTGACAGGTACAGCTCGCCTTCTACAAAGACACCCACAGGTAACACTTTTGCATCCTTGGCCTTCACTGCACCCACATGCTTGGACATCCCCTGACCACATCACCCACTTACATGGCTTGGATGAGGTCTTTTCGGGAACTTTCCTTTTCCTATGGACACTAGCCCAATAAGACACCTTGTCTCTTTCTTCAGACTTGTATTGCAGGCTTGTGTAACGTCTTTGAGCTATTGATTGATGTATTAGGGATTTTGTGCATATGTTTAATAATATTGATGATGATATGTGATTGACATTACTATGATCCCTGTGACTGATGAGCCCATGGACATAGCCTTTGATGTGCAGGACCATGCCCGACGGACAGGTACAATTTGGACTGGTACACATGGGGAGATGATCAGTTCAGACCTCCATGGGGTTGAAGAGCCCACCAGATGGATGTTGAGATCCCATCAGGGGGCAGAGATAGGACAGAGGTGGATTAGAGACTTTGCATCAGATAAGAAGAGGACGTTCCACCCGAGGCATCCCGACATAGCTGGACCTAGCGGGATTGACCCATTTTCAGTGGGGACGTTGGCTCTAGATGGCCTAGGACGTCACCAGGAGGCTTATGACGTCATCATGAGCGTGTTGGCAGATGGACAGGGCAGTTGGTAAGTGTGGCAGCTTGGAGGAGCCCAAAAAGGGCTAATGTCTTGCTTCTGGAGGCTGCACTTGCCCTAATAGGGGCTAACGTCACCCTAGAAAGGGGTGACGCCTTACCTTTTTGCTTGATTAGGGTTTTAGATTGACAATCTAATGTAAAACGGTATGATTTGATATCATGGCCTTGTCGGCCTTTTTACCTGACCTAAAATGTAAAATTAGGTCAAGGTTTGTATAAATGAGGGATTTTGACTCTCATTTTTTCATCATCACTCATTCACTCCATAAGGAGGTCTGAAATTGGTGCCCTATCTTGGGTATTTGGATGATTAAGTGAGGTGCACTTGTTGAAGGAAGACATTTTTGGCATTCTATGGTGTTTCTCTTGAAGGAAGGTGTTACAACTAGGGTTTGTATGGTTATTTCTTGGTGAATTGTAAGTRTTTTTCTGCAAAACTCTTGATTGAATGGTTGTAGTTTAATTTCTTGCATATGTTTATGAATATTGTTGAATCAAAACCCTAGGGGACAAGCACACAAGTAAGTCATTGTCTCATGTCCCCTGATAGAGAAATCTTTAGCCATTGTTGAGGAAAGAAAGAGCCTAGCCATAGCTACACTCCTATTTCCTCTTCCTCTTTGCTAGCCGTACTATTTTGAAGCCAAGAAGAGTGAGACATCCCTGGCCTAGGTTTACTACACTAGGGCCATACTCTTTCTAGGGTTTGTTGAAAGGCCTTGCTGTAGCAACACCTTATCTCATCAAACCCTCTTGTTTTGGTTATATACTTTATTCTTGAGCTAGTCATTTTTCCAGGAAGGAGGAGAGAGCACGAGGCCTTGTTGTAGCAACACCAGAGTGAGCCTCTCTTCCCTAGGGTTTTGATTTTGAGGCCTTGTCTTAGCAACACCTCAAAACTCTTCCCTCTAGTTCTTGAAATTTGTCATCCTTCAACTCTTGTGGCCTTCACCTTTGACTCCATTAAACCCTAAGGCACTGATCTAAAGTCCTCCAACGTTGAAGTGAAACATTGATCACAACACTCTCAAAAATCTTTGAATTTCAAACCCTAACTACTCTAACCCTAGTTGCTGATGTCATCATTGGTTATTTCATCTTTAATGCGGCAACGTTTAGTTTTAAGAGCAATTGAATGATGGTTTAAGCGTTAATTAAATAAGGTGTTGATTGGTTACATTGAATGCTACATTGTTCTAATATTTATTGGTGAAGTGTTATAACTTTTCATTTCTATTGATAAACATTGACTTCGTCAACATTTATTGCCATATTGCTTATATATTTATCAGATAGTCTTATGAAGTACTAACCCATTGAATAGCTTGCACATATCAGTTTGTTGTTGCTTTGTTCTAGGCAGGTACACTTCTTTGGGGGTTTTGTTTCATTATTGGCCTTTGGCCGGACTATCTGTTTGGGTGGTGACTTGTGAAGGGGGAAACCTTATCTTGGTCTTATTAGCCTTTTGCCCCTTCAAAACCTCGGGTCACCGGGGACGTCTCCCCTGGGCCTAACCTCCCTAAAGAGAAAGAACCATCCCATTGTGGTGACATTGGGTGGGATTGGTACCTGTTACGCCAGTTTGGCCTTCTATCTTATAGCCTTTTATCCTAGCTACAAATTGTGCGATAACAGGGCCCACGTGACTTTTGGCGTTTCATCTCCTAGGGTTAAGTTTTTGGATGTCTAGGGTTTTGGCATTCATGTTTATCATAAAAAGGCCTTTAGAACCTCATTGTAACGATCTTCTGGTGAATGAGCATAGCCGTCACATCTCTTCTCAGAGATAAAGTTGCCACCATTCTAGCGAGTCTTGCACTCTATATTTTTACAGTCTCTTTACAATTCTTTCATTAATAGAAATCAAGTATTGTTGTATTTCTCTGTTTCTAGCAATTTTCATGAGTATTTCATTGTAATTTCTCTGCTTTCATTTCGTTCCGAAAATAATATGGATCAGATACTATGGTATAACCCCAAGGAGCCCATATATGGGGTTAAATGTATATGATATGGCCCCAAAGGGGGGCATATATGGGGTTAAATGTACATGTAATGTGTAAATGTTTATGTAATAGGGTTGGCCTAATAATAAAGGGGCTAAATGTGCAATATGTGAATAGATAGATGTAGAGATCATGTAGTCATTATTGAGGACATGGATTTGGATGTATGAATGTATTTGGTTATTTGGAGGAGATTCTCTTATTCTTTAAGGAGTTATTATGTAACTCATTTCAATTACCTATATTGGAGTTTTGCTCCACACTCACATTGGTGTACATGGTGTATACTTCCTATTTCTTACGATATTTCAAGGTTTTGGGGCATAAAAGTGTTAGTTTTTCCTCAATGAATTCATTGAGGCCACCCTAAATTCCTACGAGAAGACACCCTCTTTTTATTATGGCTACTTTCTCCTAGCATTTTCCATGTTCAACTAGGAAGCACCACTGGGAAGTGAACTTCTCCCTATAGAAAAGGGTCTAGTGTCAGTAGCATTTGCATCTTGGAGGGAAAGGAAAGAACTATACCATTTGGAATCCAATCACAAGGCCTTTACAACCTAGTACAAATGGATGGTTGAGGTGACAAGGAACCAGTCCTATTTTCCGACCAAGATCATCAATCACTACCTCAAGTGGTTAAAATTCAAAGTTGGACGAGATAATAGCTATGTTAAACCCATTATGGAAGGAGTCAATCAGATTGAGGTAAACTCATTGCCTTATATCCCGACTGCCAAGGAAATCTATGAAGAATTGCATAGTTGGATCGAGATCAAAACCATAAGCATGGACATATGCAACTTATTCATCTTCCCATATAATAAGTAGAGTGAAGGTGACGAGGAATTCAAAAGGTTTCCCATCCTATACCATAATCCACCACTCTTATTGGCCTCTATTGTGCAAAAGAAGAGAAAGGAATTGACAAAAGGAACCTCGTTAAGTCAAGTAGTTAAGATGGGCTTATCATTTGTAGGCATGATTCCCATTAATTCAACATTCCAGAGTCCTAATATCATCACCTTGCACAAACCCAACTGGATAGGGGATGAAGTTGTGTAGGGTATCACCCAATTGGTCGAAACCTTGTTTTAAAGTCTCCTTACCAAGAATCCACAAACCCACCCGACACTAGTTGTGCCTTTCCCAAGCACATAAGCACAAGGGATGCCCTCCATAAACACATAGAGTTGTGCCACACTTGCACCTACAATGATCCACCCTTCGTCTTCTCTCCCTGTACTATCATTGTCGACACAAACACCAACACAACAAGACGTGGTTGACCTCACACATGACAACCAACCCCCATCACCTATGGAAGTAAAACACATGGACATCTACCCACTTGATCCCACAATAGGTTATTAACCCTAGAAAAATCATAAATTAGAGGAATACCCCACTGGTGGGTTGACTCAACATAAGGGTACATGGGAAGCACCAATTGTGTAGCTTGCGCAAGAGTCAAATACCACCAAAGCAATTAGTAATGCCCTAATTCTAGTAGTCCCTTTTAGCACTAGCCCCATTCTGATGACCAATGTTACCTCTATTCCAATTCCAGTTGACCCTTTAGATCCAAGAACTACCCTAAAGTTGATTGTGTGGCTTATTGAAGAAAGGGACTATCAATTTGCACACATGGAGGAGTTCTATAATTTTTTTAACATCATGTAGTTTGTCACTATCGATGTATAGGAGCAAATCAAGACCACCAATATCCACTTGGGAGGTGGCTAAGAGTGGTACAACACAGAGGCAAAAAATCATCCTTCCTCGAGGACTTCCATTCCGACACCTCTTATCCTCATGAAACCTTAGACACTATTACATTTTGAGGTGTCAAAACCATCAAATATTAGCGAGGTATAAACAAAAGATCTAATTTGTCAACACTTCATCTTTGGAAGTGAGATTCGACATAGGTTGTTGTATGTGGAGCAGGCATTGGGGAAACTAAATTAGGAACACAATCAACTCTAGCTACAACTCGGTGATGCATTGCATGAAATAGACAATCTTTGACAAGAAAAGGTTTCCTTGGCACAATAAGTCGAAGAAATCCATAGTTATTTTACTTAGATGTGACCAACCCTACAAGAAGAAGATGCCAATATCCCTAGTCTGGACCCCAATGCCCTACTCCCTACTATTGTCGAACAACTACATTAGGCAGTCCATTAGATGAAGCAAGGAAAGTAGAAATTGAAGACAAACTGAGAGTTTGAGAAATCGACTGAACATGAGAAGTTATCCTAGTTGTTGCAAATCCTAGAGCCTACCACAGATTCTAGAGAGAATATCAAAGAAAACCTTCAACTTGTAGATGACCAATGTCGAGAGATTCTCATAACCACCTAGGATGTAGCTTGTTAAAATATGGGAGAAACCCTCATAAGGCATCTAAGAGAGGGTCGATAGGTTGTAGCAAGAAGTTGAGTACATGCTCGACCTAGTGGTGCAGGAGACCAAGAAGAAAAAAAATTAGTAAGTTTATGAGGAGCTAGATCAACTATTCCAATCCAACATGCAAGTCTAATATTATTTGCATCGGCTCAAACCCATTGCACTCAGACACTACAACTCCTTGTAACAATTGTCCACCACAAAATAATATGAATGGGTCAATGTTCAAGACACTAGACACAATGCAGTCGACAATGAGCATGCTAATGTCTATATGGCAGGCCTTAACATTTTGATAGGCAAGTGGTCAAATGAATTGGACAATTTTTCCAGTTTTCACTACCAAGTTCTGGAGGTGGTCCTTAAGTTGGGCCCCTTGTTTGGAAACGATGGCCCAACACCATAAAAGAGACAGAAAACGTTGAATCTATCAAGAATAGTTGGAGTTGACTTGAGGGTGAGTCAACAGGTGTGGTTAGGGCATGTTGGGCCCCTTGTTTTGAGTTTTGAGGATAAGTCTATCGTTGCAACCAAGAGTCAATAGTTGCTCAAATTTTGGCGCAATCAATGAATGGAAATGTGGGTTGGAGGTAAGGTGATGAAAGATGGTAATGATGAGTAAAGACACATGACCTAATCCTATAGGGGACAATTGGAATATTTTTTAGTAGCACACCAAATTGACGAGTTGATCTGTAAAGGGAAAATAATCAATGTGTAGTTATGCACCAAGTTGTGTTGAGCAATTATGGGCCACACCAATTTAGAAACAATTATGATCCGCGTCGATCAAAGAAGTTATGAACCAATAGAGTCTACCAACTAGAAGGAGGCATAGTTAAAGCAATAATTGGTGGAAGAGTGGGAAGATGACGTATACATTGAAAAGAGAACGAGTATTAGAAAATTACTATTAGATGTAGATTATAGGATGTTGAATGTCGAGTTGTTGTTGTAATGTTGTAATGTTATAATGCTAAATGTCCAACTCTTCAAAGTTAAACAATGTTGTATTATGTATTTGTTAAGGCAAAAGGAAGGATATATACTCTGTAGCATATTTTTCATTTAAGTCCTTCTCCATTGAACTCTAAGAATGTACTAGATTGTGCTAGATATTAATGGAATCAGACCCCCATTTAAAATTGTTGTTGTTTTCTTTTTGTATGGTGATGATGTATCCTATTTCTTTTTTGCATCTGTGTTGAGTAATGAATCCTACTTAATATAAATGTGCATGCTAGTAATGATTATTGTTTATTGATGTGCTAGAATGAGTTGTGCCTTGATGAGTAATGGACTACAACATAGCAAGGAAGATTTAATCTAATGCAATGAAGGTTAGTTGCAACAATCACATTGCACGAGCCTCATTGATAATCTTTAGTCTTGGCACAATGCCTGGGGTGAGACCTTTCCCTATGCGGATTGAATATGTTAGCATTTAGACCAATGAACCCCCTTATTGAACACCTACAAGAACCCCTGTTTGAAATCGATCCAACAAAGTTATTAATAGTGAACACAAAATTTCAAAGGGTGGCAGGTGCAACGTATCCCAAAGGAAATCGTGGAATAAGCTTTGATTATGGGTTAAGAGAATACTCCAACAAAAGTGTTGGCATTATATTTCGGTTTAAAGCTTCTCAAATCAAGGGGAATCAAACAATTAATTATAATAGGGGATTCCTCAATCATAATTAGATAGATGTGAAACCAATTGATCTCTTAGAATTCATGCCTATCTAGAATAATATATAGAGCTTAAGGGGTGGTGATAAGTTTTGAGTCTATAAAATACTACCAAGTTCTATGTGCCTTTAAAACCTTGCTCAAGCTTAAAGCAAATGTGGTGGTTGCATTAAATGATGGAATGTCGAGTATAAATGGGAGAGGGGCTCCCACCAACTCTTACCTCCCATGACATTAAGTTTCAAAAACCATAGTGTTGAAATAATGTAACTGCGAAGTGCATTCTTATTATTATTTTGTTATTGGATTAAATCCCCATTGTGGATTAATCATGTCATTATTATTATTATTGTTATTGGATTAATCCCCATTGAGCATTAATCATGTCGGTAATTGTATAAGGACCAAATCCTTGGTGTGGACAATTACAATGTCTGAAACTCAAGAAGTATTAGAAGCAGTTATAATGTGTTAGGAATTAAGAGAGTAAAATTAGGTTTACCACCAGTGAAGATGGAAATTGCACTTGGGATAGTGACTCTTCACACATGCCAGTTTGATATAAATAAAGAGGCTAGCGCATCACTTCTTACACACTTGCTGGCTCATTATCTTATAGAAGCGAGTGCAATTGGAAGTTGGAGAGGAGAAGAAGGGTGGAGCATCTCTTGGGGAGGACTTTGTATTGGTTTGAGTTATCTCTTGAACATTGTATAAACCATTTATGATAAGGAAGTTTTTTTTTTTTTTTGTTTTTTTTTCTTCCCCTTGAGGGTTTCGGATAAATATTTGTGTCTCTTGTAGATGTGTATTTCTAGGTGATCTTGTTCAACATTATGTCTTATCAATGAGAAATGCAAAGAACTATAATAATAGCATAACAATAACATAGTTTTGAAATAACTTGAAGGAAATATTCATGAGAGAACGTCAACATTCACACCCCAAAAATTGGGGTTTTGAAAAGTATCTCTTTTTAGCTCCATAACCTCCTAGAAAGATGCACCATCCCCCAAGGATCAATTTGGCTTAGAGCTGCTAGGTGGCTAGATCTCAAAAGGTGAAACCTAGTTTCTGAGGTACCATAAAACCAGGAAAACGGTACGGAAATTGCAGGAAGTGCAGTACGGAAGTGCAATGAAGCTTGCAGTCCATGGAAATCAGCACCTATCCCCACGGATTTCAAATTTGAAGTTTGAAATGGAGTTTCCCCTCCTTAAAAACCCTAAGATTCTGATTCTAGGGTGCTGATCTGAACTTGATTCGTGCAACTGCGATTCTGATTCTTGTGCACATTGCGATTGCGATTAGTAAGACAATTGCAATCTATCTCCAGAAAGTTTTAGTATGTTATGTTGCTTCTGAGGATGGAGCCACTACACACCAAATGCTATCCCAAAGTATGTACTCATATATCTAGTTACAATGGATTAAATAAAAAGTATTCTGGAGAAGGATCTTTTGCCATGAATCTGAAGGATCTCAGATCAGCACCTGACTGAAGGAATGATACCTTAGTGTGATTATTCTAATGCCATCTATTTATGACATTATTTTTGATCAATGTTGCATGTTGAGCTATGATCAAATCATTGAAGGATTGAAAGTTGATCATGGAGCCTTGTCCTCCTTCTAACACAAAGAATATATATTGTCTTAAATACAACAAACGGAGTTGAAAGAAAGTACTAAATCCCACTTAGTGGAAAGGAGACACAGAAGAAAAAATGACACTCACTCTTGAGGGACCAAGATAGGGTTTGATTAATCAGATTGCATGACAAGCTAAACTTTAGTTGAGATAGCAATCGTTGAACAGTATTATACTTGATAACATGTGAGAATATAGAGGTATATGCTTTGCATAATACAACTAACACCTCCTCTACAGGAGAAACCTTGTGTGTTAGTTCAGGTTGCCATGGAAGAATGCTTGGTCCCAACAATATGAGAGTGTTGACCTCATCTCTATTGTATTCCTTACCTTTAATATTTTCTTCAAATAAATTATAAGTATTAGCTCTAAAGAAGCTACCATGATGATTGTCAGATTGCTATTGCTTTATATTATCAAGAAAGGTATTATTCTTGCTTGTTGTTTTATTGACCTCCGAGGTCACAGCAGGAAGCTATGTGAAGGTTGCAGAGAGGCAACATGCTAAAAGGAGAGATCATAAATGAAACAATCTGTGAGTGGAAAGAAGGTGGGTCACTCAAAGGCTGCCATGAACCACTCCATTGAAAAATCATGTGAACTCTAAGTGCTTTCAATTAACTACAAAGTGGCTACTATACATACAAAGCTATCACAAATTTACGAGAACTCAGGTTGATCAAGAAGAGCATAATACAATGGATGTGTAGGGAAGAACATCAAGAGCAGTTTCAGAAGAGGGACATCAAGGCTGAAGGAGTCCTAGAACTCATTCATTAGGATGTATGTATTGTGCCATCATCCTCCATTAATAGGTATGTATACTATGTATCATTCATTAATGAAAATTCTCATAAAAGACCTAGATATATTTAGAAGTGTTCCAACAAGATCAAAGGAATTTAGAAGCCTTGATAAAGAACATGCATGGGAATATTAAGACCTTTCGAGGAGTCAATAATGGAAGAATATACCTAGGAAGGCACAAGTGAACTTACTGCCAAGATATTTGGGATCAAGATCCCAACAAGCAGTGTAGTTGAGCGGGAAGAGCGACATCTTGGGCTGTGAAGATCAAGATCTTCTATAATACTTATAGACAGCAGAAGCAATAACTTGATTGTTTATGTGCATATACAGGGTGCCCATGTGCATGGGCTCAAGACACTAGAGATGTTCCTTACAGGAAGAAATTTAAGAAGAAGGTAGAAACCATCTCAAAATATTTGTTTGTCTGGTGTTTATTAGGTATCTTAGAAAGGAGAGAAACAATTTGAACCCTCTGGAAAAGAGAATGTTGTGGGATCTTGTAGGGTATCCAGGCCTAAAATCTACATACCTGGTCGCATGCATATTGGGATTAGGCGGGACATGACCTTTGATGAAGATGTAGTTCTCAATAAATCAAAAAGATGCAAGCTTGAATAATTATATGAATAGGAACCCGTAATCCCTAGAGTTTCAAAATCAATGAGGGAGGTTATTAGAGCTGCAGAACCAGTGAGGTTAGTCGTAACTTCCCCTGATGAAATTATATAAGACCATGATGTATTAGAAGTTCAATAACCTCCTTAAATGACCTTCTCCAATAAAAGCATGCTTGGGCAGAAGGCTTATTCAAGATGGAAGTATGTGGTGTTCAGAAGGAACCAGAGGCAGTGAAAAGAATGACCCTTCTCTGGTTGCGGCTTTGATGTGCAATTTACTAGATGAAGAACCCACATGATTTGAAAAGGCCATCCAGAAGAAAGAATGCATTAGATGCCATAAGGAGATATGATCCATAATAAGAATGATCTTATGGGAAATGGTTCGGAATAAAAGTAAGATGTGGTATCATCAAAATAGCTCTTCAAATAAAACATGTTGTTGATGGAAGTATTGAGAAATATAAGAAGATTTGTGGCTAGTGGATTTTCGAGGAAGGAAGGAATGGAGCTATGAAGAGACATTAGGCTCTGTGGCAGATACCGCCGATGAACCATTATAGCTCTTCTTGCAAAGATGAAATGGTACACGGATGGATGTGAAGGCGACTTTTGCAGAATGGTATCATTGAAGAAATGAAGATGTATAAGAGCAGCCCAGTTTGAGTTGAAAACCGGGGAAGTCATGCATCCCTGATTGAAAGCCTTATCTGGTTGAAACAGGCTCCCGAGTTTGGTATAGTAGTACCTAAATAGTTTCATGAAGAGCTTGGGCTTTACCAGAGTAAAGCTGATTCAAATCTCATAAGATCATGGATAATGAACCGGTAATACTATTATTGTATGTAGATGACTTGATTCTTACAGTTAGTTATGAGAATCTCATTGCATGGTGTAAGACGAAGTTGGCCCATGCATTTGACATGAAGGTCATTGGCCTTATGCATTATTTTTTTGGGTCTTGAGGTATGGTAGAGAGAGGATGAGATATTTCTGAATGAAGGGAAGTATGCAGTGTAAATCTTGAAGAGATTTGACATACTCGAATGCAAGTCCATAAATACACCCATGGAAACAAAATTGAAGGTCCTGGTAAATTAGAACCCGTCGATTTGATAGATGCCACTCACAGTGATTATTGGATTCAGCGGTGTACGGCGAACGCGAACCAGACATCATTTTGCGGTGAACACCTTGATGGGTTTAAGTGGAGCCAGGGCGTGTTCATTTAGTGGTACCAAAACTTATGTGATGGGGTACCTTAAGGTACAATGGATTATGGTCTCGACTATGATGGAGATAATGATTCTGCCCAGTGGATATGCGTCGCGATTGGGCGGGGAAGCGTTGGCGTGAGGAAAAACACTTCAGATGTTGTTTGATTTAGGAGGATGACTATAATCTAAATTAGCAGTAAGGAGCGATCGGTATTTCTCTCGGCACGCCGGAAGCGGTACATTGCGCGTATTACTTTAGGCTGCGAAACTATATAGCTAAAAGTTAACGTAGGGAGCCTATTTGATTTGGAGATGAGCAACCGCGATTCTATGTGATAATCAAGAAGTTGTATTAAAATGACACCGCGGCAATTCGAAGAACATAGAATCGCTATCATTTCATTAGGAGCATGTGATACGAGAGAGAACGCAAACTCAATTCATTGCTTCGCGGATGACAGTTCCCAATGTGATGACTAAGCCTCTATCTAGATGTAAAGTTTGAACGCACAGGAATAAACTTGAGTATTATCCAGAAAAGGACTATTCCACAAAGAATGAATCTTATTCCGCCCGACCTCAATGATGAACATAAAACAAGATGAGTCGTACTTACACGACCTCTTTGTTAGATGTAAAACGCTGACAGCGTGGCGATCATAGCCCGGCCTCGTTGTTGGAGCGTAAAGCAAGATGAGTTATGCCGACCTGGTTGTTAGGCACATTAAAGCATATGACGATTTCTTAGCCCGACTGGATTTTTGGGCAATGAAAACAAGATGAGTGTCATGTAACCCGACCTCGTTGTTAGGCGTAAAACATGTGTCGTGTGTTTATATACGACCGTTGTTAGAGCATAAACAAGATGAGTTATGTAGACCCTGGTTGATGAGCGTGAAGCATATGCTGTAGATGATTCCTCATTGTAGCCTGCGTTGTTGGGCGTGGCGAGATATTGATGTGTTCATACTTGACCCTAGTTGTTAGGCGGTAGTAGATGATTCATGCCGACCCTAGTTGTTAGGCGTAAGCAGCGTTGTGATTACAAAGCCGACCTGGTTATTGAAACTGTCGCGAGGATGATGATATTACTTGCCGACCTAGTTGTTGGGCGTGAAAACAAGATGTGGCCGACATGGCGAGGCTACCGGCTTAACCAGCGTGACATTGAACTAGTGTAGATGCTTGTGATGAGGTATCATTTTTCTTGATACATGTTTGATGCGGAATGATGATAGCATTCTTTTGAGGGAAGTATTGTGGCGATGAAGAAAGAAAAACTTAGATGACTCCGTAAAATGTGCTAGAACAATTGTTCAAGATAATGTGTAATCATCCCCGGATACCCTTTGATGATGTAGACCTCTCTGCTTTGTCTTTGATGAGATACCCCCTTCTTGTTAAAGAGTGTTGAAATAAAAATGTAGCTGAAGCATTCTTATTATTATTTTGTTATTGGTTAAATCCCCATTTGTGGATTAATCATGTCATTATTGTTATTGGATTAATCCATTGAGATTAATCATGTCGATAATTATATAAGGACCAAATCCTTTTTTTGGATTGGTCATGGGACAATTACTAAAAGTCTGAAGAATAAGAAGTTGGCCCCGGCAGTTATAATGGAAGACCGAATTAAAGGGTGGGTTTACCCACCAGTGAAGTTACATTACGCTTGAATGTTGACTCTTCACCGTGCAGTTGATATAAATAAGAGGTTAGTGCCTCACTTCTTACACACAGTTCACTTGCTCATTGTCTTATGAGACAGTACTTGGTGGAAGTTGGAGAGAGGGGAAGAATGGTGGCGCATCTCTTCGAGGAGGACTTTCTGTATTGGTTTTGGGTTATCTCTTGAACATTGTATAAGCCATTTATGATAAAGAAGTTTTCTTTGGAGTTCTCCCTAGAGGTTTAGGATAAGTATTTGTGTCTCTTGGCAGATGCTGGGTTTTCTTCCCCTAGAGGGTTTCCCAGGATAAATGTTGTGTCTCTTGTGAATGTGTATTTCTCAGTGATCTTGTTCTTATTATGCTCTTATCTAATGAAATGCAAAGAACTATAATAATGGCATAAACATTAACACATAGTTTATACATGCTTATGGAGCTAGCGAACAAGTGATGTGTCAATCTTAAGTCGATAATATGGGCAATAACTTCAACCCAAACATATGTACTTCCCTTTCATTCTAACATGCGTGATGGAGGGGTGGATAATAAACAAGAAGGGGTGGAGTTGAACAATGAAGGTGGGACTTTATTTTTTGTGGTGTATGGTCTCTATAGGTGCTCTTGGAATGCTAGCATGGTTTGGTTGATAGGATTAATTATGTTCTCCTTGACCTAGAGAATTGGCAGGGTCATGTGGTTTGGATTTGGTCTGCATTCCTAGGTGAATTGGGCCTCCATTCTTAGCTTTCGACCTAGTGGTATGCCCTTTCTTTGGTCATCTCCAGTCTGGAAGGCATCATACATTACCTTTGGCACTAGGAGTTGGTTCAATCTCAAAATTTCAAAAAAAATGGAGGGTCAAAGGCATTCCATTCATGGTATCCCTTATGAAATTCCATACCTTCGTAGAGCACAGAGGAGGAGCACATGCCAAATTGAAGATTTGCAGGTAGGATTTTCTTATTATAATAGTAGGATCACAAGCCAACTTGAATCTCAAGGAGCTAATAACGCTAAGTTATCAAAAGCAGTGCCTCGTCAAAGCAAGAAAATAGAGAAATTTGAAGTAGACTTCAATATGCTTGATCAATTAATCCTAGTTCTCGCTAGGAGCTCGTATTCTTTGGCCTCCTTTCCCAAGATTTCTATTGATTCTATTAGAGCAACAATTAAGGATGAAAAAACAGTCCAACAAGCGCAAGGAGACATGTCAAATGAAAATGCAGTCCTCGAGTTCAATTTTCAAGCGAACATCAAACAAGAAGCTCTTAGTGAATATGTCTTCTTCTTAATCTTAATATGTAGTTCAAGATAGTTTTGTTATTAGCTCAATTTATCAAACTTTATAATTATATTACCAAAGATGTAAAAAATACTCGGATAATAGACAATTATTTTGATTTTCTATTTTTTTTTTAAATCTTGATATTAAGCATTTTAAATTTTGTTTTATATTAATTCACTATCCAATATAACCAAAATTTTTTTTTTTAATATAAATCACAATTATTTCAATTAAAAAACAAAAAAATTTAAGACTTCATAAATATAATTAACAAGTTTATCAAAACTTTTGTTCTTTTCATGAGATTAATAAAAATAGTATTTTGAATTATAAAGTTACTGTGTATTTATTTGGTTTGGTTTGTTTTAGTTTATAAATCATTATAAATTCATATCACATCAATCATTAATTATAACAAACATTTTGGGGTGTTTTTTTAATGATGGATAATGACATTGTATTTTTTAATTTGTATATTATTATTTTTCATATTATTTTATATATGTTTGTCTTTACTAAATTATTGAGGAATTATGGAAGATACAATTTTGCAAAATAAAGATACTATTATAAATATCATAAATCAAAATTTAAGGAAAAAAATGTGATGTAATAAAGAATTAGGGAAAAAAAGAAAATTAAGATATTATAAAAATGTAATAGACCTTAATCTAAAAGATCAAAATTATGTATTGTTAATCATCATCTACATATTTATAAATAATAAATATAAATTATTTAAATTTTATTGTTTAATTATTATTTATAAATAATAAATATAAATTATTTAAATTTTATTATTTAATATCATTATTAATATATTTATTATATATTGTTTATAAAAATTATTTAAAAAAACAAAAATAAAGTAAGATAAATTATTTAATTAATTTTTTTATTAACATTTAAAAAATTATATTTTTATATTCTACTTAACTAGTTAATAATCCACTTTAGTAAAAAAAACTTGCTTCTTTTATACATATATGGAATAACGTTGAGTTAAATTTTATACATATATGGGATAACGTTGAGTTAAATTTAAAGAATGAGCACAAGAATATTTGTAAAATGATCCTTAACCTTTATTTGAAATAAATGTACCCCAATGACCCTTAACCACCTTTATTTGAAATGAATGTACCACAATGACCCCTTAACCTTTATTTGAAATGAATGTACCATCTTATCAATATAGAACTTTCCAAATAAGCAAGAAATATGAGAGACACTTTTGCATTGATGAGAAATAACAAAATCGAAAAATATTAATAATCTTAAATAATAATAATAATTTTATTATTATTGAGAATTTTAAAATTTTAATCAATATTATTTAAAATATAATTAAAAAAAATAATGATATAAATCAAATTTTTTTATAAAATAAATACAAAAATCTCAATTACTCTAAATAAAATAAAATAAACAATTATATATATCAAATTCCTTTATGAAATACATATACAAATCTAGAATGCTATACATAGAACAATGATATACATCAAAGTTCTTTATAAAATACATATATAAATCTCAAAGACCATCCATTTTCATCTATGGTGAAAGACAATGCACTCTAAATTTATTTTTCATAGAATATGGTGAAAGACAATGCACTCTAAATTTGTTTTTCATAGAATATAATGCACATAAAGTCTAAATGCACATTTCGAGTGGCAAGAGTGGGTGGAGTCATATTTGACTTTAGAGGAAATCAAGAAATTGAATTTGCTTGGGGAATTGGGATAGCCATAAACAACGAAGTTGAGGCCTAGGCTCCTTAAAAAGGAACCCTTTTTATGGAAGCCCAACAAACAGAGGAAATACAAGTTGTGGGCAATTTCATGATTATTCTTAAAGCTATACAAGGAAAAGCAATACCAAATCACTCTCTTTTAACTCAACTTGTAAGAAGGATTCATCAAGAGATTAAGGATCTTGATAGAATAACCTTTTTTAATGTGTTATGCCATCAGAATGAGCTAGCTCACATTCAATCAAACCAAGGCATGAAGCATAATTTTGGACAATGTTTAATAAATGGGGGGACATCATACCATACCCCCACTTAAGAATTAAGGTAATCTTTTAAATGAGAGTCTTATTTGGTGGTAAGGCTAGGATGCCCATCCTGATGTTAACAAATTAACAAAGTGGGACTTACTCCCCATCCTCTCTTGCGTGTGGATTAATACGTATTTCAAGGCACTTAGGTTGGTTGATAATTGTGGGTTGAGGGATTGACGTATGAACAAATTCCAAATCTTTCCAAGTATTTATATTTGTGGTTATCTTGAGCTTCCTCATGGTTGTTAAGCAGCTCGAAGCCTCTATGTGATCTCCTCTTCCTGGGCTGTAAGTTTTACCCCTTCTTGTCTTCTCTTGAGTGCTTCATTTTTTTGTCTTTGGGTGTTAATTTCTCTTCGAAATTTTCCCAATTCATCTTCATCCCTGTTTAGAGATTCTGCTTTGGGATTTCTAGTATGTGGTTGCTTGGCATCAGGGGTTGAAGATTTATTTCAAGAATTCTATGCCCAGTGGTAAAACAAGGTCAATCTTGCAGTTGAAGTTGTTTGTTGGCGAAGGATGGTGCACTGCACATGTAGTAAGTGTCTTTTCTATGAAATTAAAGACTTGAAGAAAGGGATTAAGTACTACATGAAGAGGTGATAGATGCTCATTGTGGTGTTATTAATGCTCACATCAAATGAGAACAATATCAAGTAGAGTTGGAAAAGAAAATTTAGAACAGGAGCTAGACACCTGTGAAATTGACACAACGAAACACGTAACAGACTTGAGAAACTAGAAGAAAGAGGTAGATGCTTTCATGGGTGTTCAACTCAATAGGAATATGGAAATTACTCTTTGGGTTGACTTTGTTAAATAACTTCTTCAGAGGATGGAAACTCATCTTGGCATTTCAGAAATGGTCTTGGCTTCTCCCTATTCAACCTCACTCTTCTTTTGTTTTAGACTGTTCCTGAGCATCCTCGACCCCTGCGCAAGTCAATGCTACTTTGGATGAAAAAATAAAAATGTAGACTTTTGGGAGGATGAGGAAAAGATTAGAAAAAAACATTAGATTGAAGAAGTTTAAAAGAAGTAGTAATTTCTATTCCCATTTTAGTTTTCCATGTTTTATTATGTATTTTCAAATTATTAATATACTTGTCTAGTTATTGTCTAGTTGTAATAGGTGTATTTTGGACTTGGGCATATTTTTATTACTTTATATGCCTACAACCCTTTTTATAATATAAAGCTTTACTATTTCTATGAAAAAACAAATGATTTTTTTTTGAAGTTTCTATATATTACCTGCTATGGAAAACAATGTCAAGCATACATGTTGTTGGAACCGGAGTTGCCAAAATAAGAAACTAACTCGGATCCATCCCAGTTAGTTTCTATATATTACCTGCTATGGAAAACAATGTCAAGCATCCATGTTGTTGTTGGAACCGGAGTTGCCAAAATAAGAAACTAACTCGGATCCATCCCAGTTTTAAGTTTAGATTGAGTGTGTAAAAGTTTGGTCGGCCGAGCAGGCTTGAAAGAATGGAGGAGAAAATTCAAACTGAACCAAGGCGGGAACCAAGATTCAACAATGGCTGCTCTTCCAGGCGCTCATCCGGTCTAGACTACGAGCTTTGTTCTTAACCTCCTGTGACAGTCGTTACAGTTTGGTCTTCCTCAAGATTCAGCTCTCTCTTTCCTCGCTGCTCTCTGATTCATAGACAGGTTATTTCTTTTCTCTGGTCCCTGGTGACTGGTCCTACCTAAAGTGCTTTGTCTATAGGCTTCTGTTCCCGTTTACCTTTCTTTATACACTGTTTTTGCAGCTTCCTCTAGTTTGTCTTACTCGAGTCTGCACTCTTTGTCTGCTTCAAGACTCGAGGTTTGGTCTCCTTTTTGTCCGCTTCTAGTCTCGAAGACTGGTCTCCTTTTTTCCCTGCAAGAGTTTTAAAGTGCCGTCGCTATGTCTTCTGCCCCCAAAGCTGATATTGCTGCTGAAGTCTTGAAGCTAAGGAATCCTGAGGACGAGGCAATGTGGCTCAGAGAAGGCCTTTTCAAGGAGTCCGTCTCTTCAGAAGTAACCAATGGAGCCCACCTTCACTCCACCTGTCTACCTAGTCTTTGTCCTTTACCCTGTTCTCAACCACTGTCATCTCCCTCTGCTCCCCTGCTTTCCACCTTTTCTGCTGAACAGCCCCACTTGATTGGTTTTCCTCCATATTCTCGCCCTCTTTCCTCTCTGAGTGATCCAGAAGACTTGAATCGTCCTCCAGAAATAAAGAAAGCTTTCATTTCAGATAGTAGTAGACTTCACCCCTTTCCTTCTAACCAAACAGGTGTTAGAAAAAAGCCGTGGAAGCCTAACCAGAAGACCCGGAGGATGGTGTTGGGGGATGACGTTGGTGTCGAAGACACTTGCAGGTTGGCTCTATGTGGCCTGGTAGGGAGAATGACTTATTCCTACTTGGCTTCTTGTCCAGTGGAAGAGTGAATGGTGACTAATTGGAAACCTCTTCTCGGTTACGTTCCTGAAATCCTCTTTCTCACCAAAGGATGGATGGGTTTCATCTGCAAATCTCCGGAGGATGCTTCTTTGCTACTTAGCAACTTTTGGGTTTTGGGAGGTAGCAGTTTAATGCTGAAGAGATGGAGGGTGGCCTTCGACCCTCAAACTAAGCATTTTCAACACAGACACTTATGGGTGTTACTTTCGGGCCTTCCCCTACATTTCTGGAACGCGGGAGCATTGAAGGCTATAGGAGAAGCCTTAGGGAGATTTATCACCTTTCACGAGTCACTCTTGGCTTCCTCAGCAAGGAAAATAGCCCGGATACTAGTGGAGATTGATCTCCATTATGGCCTCTCGGAATTGCTGGATATCGAAGGGTATCCCGTTTAGATGCAACAGGTGTAGAAGCACTAGACATCTCCGTCGTGATTGCCTGGGCAAGTTCTCAATTGAGCAGTCTGAAGACTCTCTCCTCCATGATGATCCTCCAGACTTTATGACTGAAGCAGATTCCTTAGGGGATGATCCTCTCCTTTTTGCGACCGAGTGTGAAACTTCCTCTGACGAAGATCTTTCTCTTTCTGGTAAGTTGAAACACTTTTGTCCATCCTTTTTTTCCTCTCTAACCCTCTGGGAAAGGCAAGCCATTGAAAATTCACGCTGGTTATAGACTTCCACTTCCCTACCCAAGTCTGTTTCGGAAGGAACAAAGACTGTCGATTTTCAAGATTCTACCGGATTACTCTCTCCTTCTCCTCAGCCGTTTCCCGCTCCTCCTAACCCTCCTTTTGACGAACCAGTTTTACCCACAAGCTTCTCTCCAGTCTTACCCATCACTGTACCAAAACGTCCCACAGTCACTCCCTCCTCTTCCTCTCAGCCCTCCACCTCTCCTCACAACCGTCCTCTTGAGCCCTTTGTTGTTTCCTCCAGCAGGCCCTTGGTATTGCCACAAAGCTTACAGACCTTGACTCCCAGCCTTCAGTGTAAGGGTAAGTCTCCCTATTTATCCTCTTCACACTTGTCAGAACCGGTTGTGGTTCCTGGATTTAGAGAGCCTGAGGAGGAAGATTCTGCTCTGATTTCAGCTCTGGACTCTTTGCTACCTATCTTGAAGGTCATTAAAGGTTCTACTAAGCTGCCAACTTACCAAGGGAAGACTCTCATTGATTCTCCTCCCATTCAAGAAGCATCCTCCTCTCTACTTTCTTCTTCCGGAGAAGGGAAAAGCTTTGCTTGGTCAAGAGGGCTGGGCATTGAAATCTCTCCATTGAAATCTTGTAGTAGCCGGAAAAAGTTGGCACAAAAAACTCTCCAGTCTTTTGAGTCGGATATTCCTTCTACTGCACTCGAGCCTCTTAGAGCATTGAAAGCCCAAGCGAGGGCAAAGTAATGCTAATTCTCTCCCTCATTGTAAGAGGGGTTGGAGGCACCCTCAAATCGGCCTCAGTCCGTCGACTTTTGGAAAACTCTCGTCCTGATATCATCTTCTTTCAAGAAACCCTGGTAAATGAGCAGAAGGTCAGGGATTTTCTCCATTTTTTTCGTCCCTCTTGGGTTTCCAGCGCTGTCAGTTCAGTGGGCACTTCCAGGGGGCTTTTAGTAGCTTGGGACCCTAATCTTTTTTCTCTTTCCTCGTTTCTCACTGTTGGGGGTATTCTGCTAACTAGATGGAGCTTAACAAACAACCGGGAGATTGCTCTACTAAATTTATACGGGCCTTGCAAGGATAGGAAACATTTCTGGAACACACTGGAAGAAAGTGGCATTCTTGCCATAAAGCACCTGATCTTAGGAGGGGATCTTAACATCATTCTCTCTTCTGAAGAGGCTTGGGGTGGTTCTATAGGTTCGAGGATTCTAGAATTTTTTTTTAGTCAACTCTTGTCAAAAAACAAATTAATTGACATCAAACTAGACAAATTAGTTCCAACTTGGAGGAATGGTCGTTCCGGTCAGGAAGCGATAGCCCACAGGCTTGACAGGTTTATGGTGGTTGAAGATTTTTTAACTAACATTGGAATTTACAGATCCTGGGTAGAGTTTCCATATGTTTCTAATCATGCACCAATATTTCTTCAAATGGAATTGCCTCCCGCTCAAAAACTCCACCCCTTTAAATTTAACGAGAATTGGATCTGTGAAAAAGAGTTTGTGGATTTAGTTGAGAAGGTTTGGCAGGATCCTATTTTTCTTTCTGAAACAGGCAGGCAGCTCAAGATTCTTAGGAAATTACAAGAACTCAAAAAGTAGACAAAAATCTGGTATAAACAGTGTTGGATTCGGAAACAAGCCAAACTAAAAGAGTTGGAATCCGACATAAAAGATAAAATCAAAATTCTGATTCAAGATCCAAGCAATCAGTCAACCTCTTATGATCTCGGGCTTTTAGAAAAGGATAGAAATTCAATATTATTCGCTGAAGAAGAACATTGGCGACTTCGGAGTAGGGAGCTTTGGCTGAGGAGTGGGGATAAAAATACCAAATACTTCCACAAGGTTGCCAATTTCAATAGGATAAAGAAACATATTTGGGGCATTCAACCCGCAAATGGCGACCTCATCTCGGAACGGGAGCAATTAAAGGAAGCGGTTGTCATCTACTACAAAGATTTCTATAAAGCTCATTCAATTCCGATTTCAGCAGAACATTACAGGCTCATCGACGCCCTCCCACAAATGTTAACAACTGAGGATTCAGACACATTATTCCCCCCGGTCTCCATGGCTGAGTTAAAAGAAGTTTTATTCCACTTTAAGAAAGAAAAAAGTCTGGGTCTGGATGGCTGGTCTGCAGAGTTTTTCATCTTCTTCTTTGATCTTGTTGGGGAAGATCTTCTCGCCATGGTGGAAGATTCTAGAAGGCGTGGAACTATTGCAGGAGGCCTTAACTCAACCTTCCTAGCACTCATCCCAAAGGCAAACAATCCTAAATCATTTGAAGATTTCCGCCCTATCTCTCTTTGCAACCTGTGCTACAAGGTAATAAATTTTTTTATTGCAAACTGTTTAAAACCTTTTTCTTTCAAGGTCCATCTCTATTGAGCAGATGGGTTTTCTCCAGGGCAGGCGCATTCAAGACGCCATTGCTACAACCCATGAAAACCTGCATAGTATAAAAAAGAAAAAGGTTGAAAGCCTTAATCCTTAAACTGGACTTAAAAAAGGCTTTTGATTGTATAGACTAGGACCACCTAAGATTGATTCTTCTCAAAATTGGTGTGGAGATTCCGATGACCAACTGGATAATGGTCGGTGTCACCTCTCCAGCATTTGCAGTCTTAATTAACAGGGAAGCTACAGAGTTCTTTAGAAGTGGTAGAGGAGTAAGGCAAGGTTGCCCTCTCTCTTCCTTATTGTTCTTGTTAATAATGGAAGGTCTCAGTATCTCTTTGAAAAATAGCTTGAATTCGGGCTCCATCTCTGGTATTAATGTCTCAAGGTTGATTAAAGTCTTACATATTTTGTTTGTAGATGACGTTATCATTCTGTCTAAGGCAAGCTTAGTCGAATGGAAAGAGATTTTCAAGCTCATTTCCCTCTTCTGCAGTGCTTCTGGTCTCTCAGTCAATCAAACCAAATCGACTGTCTACTTTGAAGGCCTCACGGAGGACGAGTTAACTCCCTTCAAGTCTTTACTTCCCTTTGAATTCCACGCTCTTTCGTACGGATTCAAGTATCTGGGATACTATCTGAGGACATGAATTCACCTTGCGTCGGATTGGGACTGGTTGATTACTAAATTCACAAACAAAATCAGTTTTTGGTGCCATCGGTGGCTATCGTTGGGCGGAAGATATATCCTTGTCAAATCTGTTTTGGAAGGATTAATTGTTTATTGGATGACTCTAGAAGCTTTACCCAGATCTATTCTAAACAAGATTAGAAAATTGATTTTCAATTTCCTCTGGAACGGTCACTCAGATACAAAACGCTTTCATCTCTGCAATTGGCAGATTTTGTCCAAGCCAAAAAAGATCGGAGGGTGAGGAATCAAAAATCTCTTCCTTTTCAAGTCCGCGTTGTTGACAAACTCTCTCTGGAGGGTCCTTAATTTTGACAGTCTCTGGCACCAGATTATCTTGAACAAATATTTGGTCAATGCTCCACTAACCAATTGGCTAAGGAAATTTACCCATAATACAAAAGCGGCCTCAAGGATATGGGCCAGTCTCATTCGTACAATTCCAATCATCCTCCATTGGTTGAACTGACGTCTGAGCGATGGGTATCTTATTAAAATTGGAAAAGATCGGATACTAACTATTGGTGATTGTTCCCTTCTCCATGTTGAGACAATAGCATTACTCAACCAAAAAAATGTATTAGTCTTAGCCCAAGCGACGACAGCTAGGGATCCGATAACTCAGATGGAGATTTGGAAGAGTAGCAACGATTTGGGACTGACAGGTTTTCACTCAAATGAGTGGGAGAGATACACTTCAAAATTAAATAAAGTCGGGGTCATTCTCAATCCATTGACAGAAGATGTCCTGCTTTGGACATGAGGCGATTCTTCAAGTGAGGTAACTGTTAAAAATGTCTACGAGGCTTTGACCACTCTGCAGGCATATCCAATAATCCATGGCTGGAGAGTGCATTTATGGAAGTGGAAGGTGCCACTGAAGATACTACTATTTTTCTAGCAGCCAGTTCAAAACAGGGTGCTCACCTGGGACATCCTCCAACATAAAGGATGGATTGGTCCGAGCCAATGTATTCTTTGCAAGAAAAGCTTGGACGAAAACACTCATCTCTTTATTGATTGCGCCTTTACAAAACTGGTATGGGCAACTCAAGAACATTTAACAAATTCCATTTTCTTTTGGAAAGGTCGTTCTCTTCTGGATTGCATGAACTCTTGGTCTTCGAATAACTCTTTTTCGAAAAGACTTATGGTGCTGACATCGTAGTTTATTTGGAAAGAGCGTAACAAATCGCTTTTCAAAGGGAGTTCCCCCTCAGCTTGGGGTGTAGCTTATAAAGTGCTTGGTCTTCTCTACAAAAGTAACTCTTCTCAAACTGTCCAAAAATTCAGACAGAACCCGATTCCGAGATTGAGTGGATACTCCTTGGCTTTATTTGATGGCGCATCCATTGAAGGGGGTTAAAAATGCGGCGCAGGGGGCTTCATCAAACTCATCAACAATCAGGTTTTCCAATGGTTTTTTAATGGAGGTTCTGGAACAAACACAAAAGCAGAGTTACTTGGTGCCTAGGCTTCTCTCACTATTGCAAAAATCTTGAATATCCAATACATTCAAGTATTGGGGGACTCCAAAGTTATCATTGACTAGTTGAATCATCAAGGCAACCTCCGAGCAAGCAACATTGAAGGCTGGAAACAACGTTTACTTGATCTAGTTATCTCCTTCAAAGGAACCAGTTTCCATCACATTTTCAAGGAGGCAAATGTAGAAGCTGACCTTTTATCAAAACAAGCTTTATCAGAAGACAAAGGCAGGATTACTTTCTTCACTTGGGACGGATCGATGGCTGGTCCATCACAACATTTAGATATTTTTTAACTTCCTGTTTCTATTGTTAAAGATTGCATAGAACAGTCTGGCTAAATGCTATTTTTCTGGTTTTCCTTCAGCTTCCTAGTACTAGTCCTCTTCTCACTATTTGGATTGGGTAAGTTTTTTTTTTCGGACTGCCCTCTTCTTAGATCTTTGTTTCAGGGATTCGTCAAGTTATTGCTTTCCCGGAGGCTTTAGACTGATCAGTCTTCACTGACTTTGACTTCTAATTTTGTAATTAAAATTATTATCTATATAATTTTGTGCGAATTTTCCTATGAAAAAAAAGAAAAAAAAAGTTTAGATTGCCTAGCAGGGACAAATTAAACCAGTAGCACAAGAAGAAATTACAATTGAAGCTAGAGTGCTAGCTAGAATCAGAACCACAAAACTAGGGAGAGAGCTTAACAACTAGAAACAAAACATCTAGACTAAGAGCTAAACGCAGAGACCTGAAGAAGGAGTATAGGCATTTGCAAATTAACAACGCCCTAAGCTAACAAGTCGGGTGCAGGATGCCAGTGATATGGATTGACTCACATGGCCATGAGCATGGAGATGTGACGGTCCAAAAGCTCAATTATATACTTGAGGTCTGCCACCTCACTATGGACTTCAAATATCAATTGTTGGAGGATGCCCAAGGCGCCAAAAACATGCCTACTGCTCACATCTCACATCTGATGAGGAGCTGGGAGAACTAGAAGAATAGAATTCAACATTGTGTCCCTTTGAGCCTACCGGACTCGATTGCAAGGTTCTGGAAGGAGAGAGCATACCCGAAATCGAGCAAGGACCGAAACCCAAAGAGTTACCTTCCCTTCCAAACCACTCTATCTTACATCCCCAACCACTGGCGGATTGCTCACTATGTTGCATATCGTTTGATGTCGAGGCATGAGGAGGATGGGTCGACCTGTGACGCTTCCTACCAGAGCTATTATCCTCAAAACCTATGGAATTCTAACCAAGAGATATGCGATAGCCCTTGCCCCGTTTGGATCCTCCACGCTAGTGTGACATGATGGAAGCAAGAGAAATCGTCGTCACAAAGAACAGAGTCACCCTGCTACTATGCCAGAGCTAACAATGATAGGAATAATGCCAAGCCTGAGAGGGAGCTGCATTTCTTTGATATGTGATGGACCTATGCGATGGACAGTTCGACAATCATTTAGGGTGTGTGCGACGGGAAAATAATAGGCAGTAGTCTAAACGTTCTACCTTTTGGTTGTTTTTAAGCAACTTTTTCCGTTTGATTTTGCCCAAAATCTGGTGATGAATGGTTGGATCTGCAGATTTGAGTGGCTAAGTTTGTATAATCTGAGTGCCTGATCCGGATTTTATGAGCAGAACAAAATGAATACAGATTATTAAAAGATGCTTAACACAGAATAACAGAGATACAGTAAAACTGTTTTTTTATTCAATAAGGAAATAAGATGAAACTGTAAAATGCAGCGGAAAACAAGCTTGCTGGAATGGTGGCGGCTTATCTCTGAGAAGAGATGTGACAGCTACGCTCATTCGCAAGAAGATCATTACAATCAGGCTCTGAAGGCCTTTTTACAATAAACAGGAATGTCAAAAACCCTAGAAATCCAAAAACCTAACCCTAGGAGATGAAGCGCCAAAAGTCATGTGGGCCCCGTTTGGGTAAGTTAGTCGGTCAACTTCCCGGGGTCGTAACTTTTGCATACGATCTCTGTTTTAGGCGCACGATAGCCCGTTGGAAAGGTCTATCCGAGGACTACACATTTTGGTTTGATTTAATATAGCGCATTTTCGACTGTGCCGATCTCTAAAAACGTTATTTAGGGCCTCAAAACGACCCCTCAAGTCAGGGACCTGAAAACTAGGAAAAACAAACTGCCAAAATGAACTAGTTGGAATAGGTGGGAGGCCACCGACATCCATATGGATCAATCCTCCCCCCTTGGGAAGCAATAGTCTCCATTGCGTTGAGTTCCCCCATCAGATGAGGAAATTTCTGCTGAATTTGGCCCCGGGTGAGCCACTTGCCTTAGTGCAGGAGCTGCCATGCTTTGACAACTCGATAAAGCTGGATCCTTTGTTGTCGGGTGCCCTTGATCTGTGTGTCCACAATCTGATCACTGGATTCCTGTTGCATGCAGTCAGGGTTGAGTTCTGTTGGTGTCAACTGCTCTGCTATCTCTAAGGTGTCCAATAATGGTGGGAAATATGGCCGAAGGAGAGCCACGTTGAAGACTGGGTGCAGGCCAAGGAAAGGGGGAGCGTTGAGCGCAAAAGCATTGTCACCCACAACCTTGGTGATGGTGTATGGCCCATACCGGAGTGGGCGAAGCTTTCGATGGGGCCCTGTAAGGCGTTCTTTCTGCAAGTGCAACCAAACTTTGTCGCCCACCTGAAACTTGTGTGGCATCCGGTGTTGATCATGGCACTGCTTGTACTTGGCATTGGACTTCTGTAAAATATCCTGAACCTGTTCGCAGATGTGATGGATTCTCTCAATGAACCGGGTGGCTTTGTCAGCTTCTGGTGGAGCAGGGGACGAGTCGGCCGAGGTGTTCGCTAGTGGTAGTGGAACATCCATGGGGCCCAATGGTTGGAATCCCAACCCCACCTGAAAGGGGTTGTGGCCAGTTGAGCTATGCAGGGCTCGGTTGTAGCTATGTTGGACATAGGGAAAATTCTCATCCCATGTGCGGGGGTGCTTGGAATTGTATATGCGCAGGTTATGTATGATCATCCGATTGACGACCTCAGTTTGGCCATCTGTCTAGGGGTGGAAATCAGTGGATTTGATGAGCTTGGTATCCAACAGTGACCAGAGGCTCGATCAGAATGTGTTGAGGAATTGATTGTCTCGATCTGAGACAACGGTTTTTGGGATCCCAAAGTGTACCCAGACACGTTCAAAGAAGAGCTTGGCAGTGGCCTCTGCAGTGATGTTCTTCTTGCAGGCGGCCATAATCGCCATCTTGGAAAAGTGATCAACAACCACAAAAACGCAATCGTTGCCTCTCTTGGTAGATGGGAGGCCTGACATATAGTCCATGGATATGGATTCCCACGGCTTGTCAGGAGTAGGAAGAGGGGTGTACAGGCCCTGTTCCTTAGTGGTCGGTTTGGCAATAGCGCAGGCGGTGCAGGACCTGATATACTTGCCGACATCCTGTCAAAGTTTTGGCCAATAGAAATGTTTTTGCAGCACTGCCACTGTCTTTTCGACGCCAAAGTGTCCTGCCACCCGACTGTAGTGAGCTTCCCATATCAGCTTCGCACGCTCGCTTGATGGAACACAGAGATGGTCCAGACGGCACAACAACCCGTCCTGAAGATGGAAATCAGCGACCACTGAGTTTGCTCCCAACATTTGGTAGGTGGTGAAGAAGTCAAGGTCTGTCTCATAGAGGTGGGGCCATCCAGAGGTCTCATGGCCGCAAGAGTCTAGCACCGTGGTGAGTGTCGCGACTGGAGGTCGGCTGAGGCAATCGACAACTTGGTTGGTACTTTCTGTTTTATACTTGATGTTGAGGTGGAACTGTTGTAAGTATGTGGACCACTTCTGATGGCGGTCATTCTGCAATTTTCCTTGGGTCTGCATGAATTGTAGTGGCTTGTGATCGGTGTGGATGACTGTCTCTTTCCCCAGAATGTAATGTCTCCACTGGCGGCAAGCTTGCACAATGGAGTACATTTCTTTTTCGTAAGTAGGGTACATACAGACAACATCTGATAGCGTCTCACTATGATATGCCACGGGGTGGCCATGTTGAGTGAGAACGACGCCCACAGCATAGTCTGAAGCATCTGTCTCGATCTAAAAGGGATGTTGTAGGTCCGGTAATGAAAGTATTGGGGATAAGCACAAGCGCTGCTTCAATTCATCGAAGGCTTGTTGTTGGGATAGGCCCCACACAAATTTTGCCTTACCGCCACCCCTGGTTACTTGGTTGAGGCCCATGCGATATGAGAAAATCCCAACACGAACCTGCGATAGAAATTGGCGAGGCCCAAGAAGCTCCGAAGCTCAAAGAGTGGTTGGGGCTGGCCAGTCACGGATGAACTGGATCTTGGCTGGATCCACATGCACACCATGTTGATCAACGATGTAGCCTAAGTAGTGGACCCTGTCCATGCTGAAGGAGCATTTTTCCAAGTTTGCATATAGTTTGTGCTGCCGCAGGGTGTGCAGAACCTGTTGAATATGCTGCAAGTGTTCCGCCCAAGTCTTGTTGTAGATGAGGATGTCATCCAGATACACTACTACAAAAGTACTGGTGAAAGGTTGCAGGATATCATCCATCATCCTCATAAAAGTTGCTGGAGCATTTGTCAAACCAAAGGGCATGACCAACCATTCAAAAAGACCTTCTTTTGACTTGAAGGCGGTCTTCCATACATCTGTATGTTCTATTGGGACCTGGAGGTAGCCAGACTTTAGATCAATCTTACTGAAGTATTTGGCCACCGTGAGTTGATCAAGGAGGTCGTTGATTCAGGGAATCGGGTACTGGTTCCGGACTGTGATTTTATTTAGGGCGGACTGTGATTTTATTTAGGGCCCGGTAATCAATGCAAAGTCTCCAGGTCCCGTTTTTCTTCTGCACCAGTACGATTGGGCTCCCACAAAGCGATGAGTCGGGATGGATGTGCCCCTTGTGGATAAGTTCTTGGATCTGCCTCTTGATCTCCTTGTTTTCTAACAGAGAGCGGCGATAGACCGACCCATTGGGTAGCGGTGCGCCTGGGATCAGATCGATGGGATGCTTGACCTGGCAGTGCAGAGGTACCTCGATAGGAGAGGAGAAGAGATCTGAGTGTTCTTCCACGACCTTATCCACTTGCTTCTATTGTGTGGAGAGATCGGCCGCAGAGGCCCTGGATGTGGTTGTGATCTTTCTCTTACTCTGAGAGCGAATCACGAAGAAGACAAATTTCTCGGTCTGAGAGATGACCTTCCTGCATTGCTTGGGAGAGATCAAGGAAATGACACTAGGAGGGGCTGCCTTGGGTATCCTGTACAATTTCCTGTTCAAAGTAATAATAACACTACGAGGCCTATACTCATATACAGCATGGGGTTTCCATAAATAAGGTTGGCCCAAAAGAACATTACAAACTTCGAGAGGAGCAACATCACACAATACCTCGTCTTTGAAGGGCTTGATGTCGTACGACAACCGACACTATTGGCTGACACGGAGATCGCTTCCTTAGCGAAGCCATCCAATGGTGTAGGGCTGCGGGTGCGGCGTTGTTGGCAGGTCCAACCGCTTGACAACCTCTGCTGAGATGAGGTTCTTCTGGCTACCGCTATCAACGATGAAGTGCAGCGCGGTGCCTTTTACCCACATCTGTGAATGGAAAAGGCACTCGCCTTCTTCTGGCTCGTCTGGTTCATTAGGCTGGAGCTTGGTGGTAGCAACGGTGGCACTCAGCTCCGCGTCAATGATCCGTCTTCCCCTTTCTGGTTCTGACTCAGAGTCAGAACCCACATCTAATTCAGAGGCTTTCACTTTAGCCACCAGCGATTGCTTTGAGCGACAATCAACAGTGTTATGCCAAGGGCTCTTATGGAAGTCGCACCACTTCCCGGTATCCTTCTTTGTCTTTCCGGTGTTCTTCTTTGCTTGTGGCTTGGACTGGTTGTCCTGATACTGTCCATCTTTGCTCTGTCCTTTGTTTTGTAGGTTGGGGCCACCCTTTCCTGGCTTTTGCTGCGAGGGGTTCCCAGGCCCAAATTGTCGCGTCTTTTGTTTGAGCTTCTGCTCGATTTTGATGGCATATCAATAGGTCGCGCCCAAAGACGAGATGTCGATAAATTCCATTTCGGTCTGGATGTATCTATGCAGAGCACCGCGGTACTTGAGCACCAGATGTCACTCTGAATCTTTGATACCCAACTTGGTGCGCAGGGTATGGAAGATATTTGTGAAATCTGGCACTGCTTGGTCTCTTTCTTGTCGCAGTGTGGTCCATTTGGTATACAAGTCGTCATAGCTTCNGGAAGATATTTGTGAAATATGGCACTACTTGGTCTCTTTCTTGCCACAGTGTGGTCCATTTGGTATGCAAGTCGTCATAGCTTCTGACAGGGTAGTATTGTTCCTTAATAGCATCCTTGAAGGATTCCCAGGTGGTCGTGACTATAAATAATGAGGGTTCCTCTGTTTCCTTTTGCTCACAGAAAGTTTCCCACCAATCTTTGACATGGGGAACGGCTTTGAGGAGCGCAAAAGTAATTTTTTCTTTATTTGAAAAGTTTTGGACAGAAAAATACCCTTCTAGTAGATTCAACCACTTGTCTACAACATCCGCGTCTATTTGACCTTCAAATATAGGAATATCTAAGTTGATTTGTACTTTGAAGGGGGTGGCGCCTTCGCTCGAGGAAGATGCGTCGCTTGTTGGTAGCCGCCGAAGGATTTGCGTGAAACTATCCATCATCTCGTTTCTCTGTTGCGTGAGGGCTTCCTCAAGCAACATTTTGAAAGGATCTCCTGTCCCATCATCTTTATTTTCTCCTGCCATGAGAGGTCGTTTGGACGTGCGAGAGCTTTTGTCCTCAAGAGAAACAAGCTCGAGACCCAATTCTTTGTACCCCGACCTCATTGGGGACATGCATTAAGATGACAAGGATACCACTGATCCAGATTTTATGAGCAGAACGAAATGAATACAGATTATTAAAAGATGCTTAACACAAAATAACAGAGATACAGTAAAATTGGTTTTCTATTCAATAAGGAAATAAGCTGAAACTGTAAAATGCAGCGGAAAACAAGCTTGCTGGAATGGTGGCAGCTTATCTCTGAGAAGAGATGTGATGGCTGCGCTCATTCGCTAGAAGATCATTACAATGAGGCTCTGAAGGCCTTTTTATAATAAACAAGAATGTCAAAAACCCTAGAAATCCAAAAACCTAACCCTAGGAGATGAAGCACCAAAAGTCATGTGGGCCCCGTTTGGGTAAGTTAGTCGGTCAACTTCCCGGGGTCATAACTTTTGCATACGATATCCGTTTTAGGCGCACGATAGCCCGTTGGAAAGGTCTATTCGAGGACTACATATTTTGGTCTAATCAAATATATGGCATTTTCGACTGTGCCGATCTCGAAAAACGTTGTTTAGGGCCTCAAAACGACCCCGCAAGTCAGGGACCTGAAAACTAGGAAAAAAAAACTGCTAAACTGGAAAACTACCAAAATGAACTAGTTGGAATAGGTGGGAGGCCACCGACATCCATATGGATCAATCCTCCCCCCTTAGGAAGCAATGGTCTCCATTGCGTTGAGTTCCCCCATCAAATGAGAAAATTTCTGTTGAATTTGGCTCCGAGTGAGCCACTTGCCTTGGTGCAGGAGTTGCCCTGCTTTGACAACTCGATAAAGCTGGATCCTTTGTTGTCGGGTGCCCATGATCTGTATGTCCACAATCTGATCACTGGATGTTTGTTGCATGTAGTCAGGGTTGAGTTCTGTTGGTGTCAACTGCTCTGCTATCTCTGAGGTGTCCAATAATGGTGGGAAATATGGTTGAAGGAGAGCCACGTTGAAGACTGGGTGTAAGCCAAGGAAAGGGGGAACGTTGAGCGCAAAAGCATTGTCACCCACAGGCTTGGTGATAATGTATGGCCCATACCAAATTGGGCGAAGCTTCCTATGGGGCCCTGTAAGGCATTCTTTCTGCAAGTGCAACCAAAATTTGTCGCCCACCTAAAACTTGTATGGCACCCGGTGTTGATCATGGCGCTGCTTATACTTGGCATTGGACTTCTGTAAAATATCCTGAACCTGTTGGTGGATGTGATGGATCCTCTCAATGAATCGGGTGGCTTTGTCAGCTTCTTGTGGAGCAGGGGACGAGTCGACCGAGGTGTTCACCAGTGGTAGTGCAACATCCATGGGGCCCAATGGTTGGAATCCCAACTCCACCTGAAAGGGGTTGTGGCCAGTTGAGCTATGCAGGGCTCGGTTGTAGCTATGATGGACATAGCGAAGACTCTCATCTCATGTGCATGGGTTCTTGGAATTGTACATGCATAGGATATGTACGATCATCCGATTGATGACCTCAGTTTGGCCATCTGTTTGGGGGTGGAAGGCAGTGGATTTGGTGAGCTTCGTATCCAACAGTGACCAGAGGCTCGACCAGAATGTGTTGAGGAACCGACTGTCCTGATCTGAGACAATGGTTTTTGGGATCCCAAAGTGTACCCAAACGCACTCAAAGAAGAGCTTGGCAGTGGCCTCTGCAGTGATGTTCTTCTTGCAGGCAGCCATAATCGCCATCTTGGAAAAACGATCAACAACCACAAAAACGCAGTCCTTGCCCCTCTTGGTGGACGGGAGGCCTGACATGTAGTCCATGGATATGGATTCCCACGGCTTGTCAGGAGTAGGAAGAGAGGTGTACAGGCCCTGTTTCTTAGTGGTCGATTTGGCAATAACGCAGGCGGTGCAGGACCTGATATACTTGTCGACATCCTGTCGAAGTTTCGGCCAGTAGAAATGTTTTTGCAGCACTGCTACTATCTTTTCGACGCCAAAGTGTCCTGCCACCCGACTGTAGTGAGCTTCCCATATCAGCTTCGCGCGCTCGCTTGATGGAACACAGAGATGGTCCAAACGACACAACAACCCATCCTGAAGATGGAAATCAACGACCACTGAGTTTGCTCCCAACATTTGGTAGGTGGTGGAGAAGTCAGGGTCTGTCTCATAGAGGTGGGGTCATCCAGAGGTCTCATGGCCACAAGAGTCTAGCACCGTGGTGAGTGCCGCGTTTGGAGGTCAGTTGAGGCAATCGGCAACTCGATTGGTACTTGCTATTTTATACTTGATGTTGAGGTGGAACTAATGTGAGTATGTGGACCACTTCTGATGGCGGTCATTTTGCAATTTGCCTTTGGTCTGCATGAATTGTAGTGGCTTGTGATCAGTGTGGATGACTATCTCTTTCCCCAGAATGTAATGTCTCCACTGGCGGCAGGCTTGCACAATGGAGTACATTTCTTTGTCGTAAGTAGGGTACTTACGGACAACATCTGATAGCGTCTCACTATGATACGCCACGGGGTGGCCATGTTGAGTGAGAACAACGCCCACAACATAGTCTGAAGCATCTGTCTCGATCTCAAAGGGATGTTGCAAGTCTGGTAATGAAAGTACTAGGGATGAGCACAAGCGCTGCTTCAATTCATCGAAGGCTTGTTGTTGGGACAAGCCCCACACAAATTTTTCCTTACCGCCACCCCTGGTTACTTGGCTGAGGGCCCATGCAATATGAGAGAATCCCAACACGAACCTGCGATAGAAATTAGCGAGGCCCAAGAAGCTCTGAAGCTCAGAGAGTGTGGTTGGGGCTGGCCAGTCACGGATGACCTGGATCTTGGCTGGATCCACATGCACACCATGTTGATCAACGATGTAGCCTAAGTAGTGGACCTTGTCCATGTCGAAGGAGCATTTTTGCAAGTTTGCATATAGTTTGTGATGCCGCAGGGTGTGCAGAACCTGCTGAATATGTTGCAAGTGTTCTGCCCAAGTCTTGTTGTAGATGAGGATGTCATCCAGATACACCACTACAAAAGTACTAGTGAAAGGTCGCAGGATATCGTCCATCATCCTCATAAAAGTTACTGGAGCATTTTTCAAACCAAAGGGCATGGCCAACCATTCAAAAAGACCTTCTTTTGACTTGAAGGCAGTCTTCCATACATCTGTATGTTCTATTGGGACCCGGTGGTAGCCAGACTTCAGATCAATCTTACTGAAGTATTTGGCCCCTGTGAGCTGATCAAGGAGGTCGTCGATTTGGGGAATCGGGTACTGGTTCCAGACTGTGATTTTATTCAGGGCCCAGTAATCAATGCAGAGTCGCCAGGTCCCGTCTTTCTTCTTCACCAGTACGATTGGGCTCCCACAAGGCGATGAGTTGGGACGGATGTGCCCCTTGTGGAGAAGTTCTTGGATCTGCCTCTTGATTTCCTTGTTTTCTAACAGAGAGCGACGGTAGATCGACCCATTGGGTAGCGGTGCCCCTGGGGTCAGATCGATGGGATGCTTGACCTGGCAGTGCAGAGGTACCCCGGTAGGAGAGGAGAAGACATCTGAGTGTTCTTCCACGACCTTATCCACTTGCTTATGTTGTGTGGAGAGATCGGCCGCAGAGGCCCTGGATGTGGCTACGATCTTTCTCTTACTCTGAGAGCGAATCACGAAGAAGACAAATTTCTCGGTTTGAGATATGACCTTCCCGCATTGCTTGGAAGAGATAAAGGAAATAACACTAAGAGGGATTGCCTCGGGTATCCTGTACAATTTCTTGTTCAAAGTAATAAGAACACTACGAGGCCTAGACTCATATACAACATGGCTTTTCCATAAATAAGGTTGGCCCAAAAGAACATTACAAACTTCGAGAGGAGAAACATCACACAATACCTCGTCTTTGAAGGGTTTGATGTCGTATGGCAGTCGACACTGTTGGCTGACGCGGAGATGGCTTCCTTGGCGGAGCCTTCCAATGGTGTAGGGTTGCGGGTGCGGCGTTGTCGACATGTCCAACCGCTTGACGACCTCTGCTGAGATGAGGTTCTTCTGGCTACTGCTATCAACGATGAAGTGCAACGGGGTGCCTTTTACCCACATCTGTGAATGGAAAAGGCGCTCGCCTTCTCTGGCGCGTCTGGTTCATTAGGCTGGAGCTTGGTGGTAGCAACGGTGGCACTCGGCTCCGCATCAATGATCTGTCTTCCCCTTTCTGGTTCTGACTCAGAGTCAGAACCCGCATATGATTTAGAGGCTTTCTCTTCAACCACCAACGACTGCTTTGAGTGACAATCAACAATGTTATGCCAAGGGCTCTTATGTAAGTCGCACCACTTCCCGGTATCCTTCTTTGTCTTTACGGTGTCCTCCTTTGCTTGCGGTTTGGACTGGTTGTCCTGATACTGTCCATCTTTGCTCTGTCCTTTGTTCTGTAGGTTGGGGCCGCCCTTTCCTGGCTTTTGCTGCGAAGGGTTCCCAGGCCCAAATTGTCGCGTCTTTTGTTTGTGCTTCTGCTCGATTTTGACTACATATCGATAGGCTGCGCCCAAGGAAGAGATGTCCATAAATTCCATTTCGGTCTGGATGTATCTATGCAGAGCACCGCGGTACTTGAGCACCAGATGTCGCTCTGAATATTTGATACCCAGCTTGGTGCGCAGGGTATGGAAGATATTTGTGAAATCTGGCACTGCTTGGTCTCTTTCTTGCCGCAGTGTGGTCCATTTGGTATACAAGTCGTCATAGCTTCTGACAGGGTAGTACTGTTCCTTAATAACATCCCTGAAGGATTCCCAGGTGTCCGTGATTGTAAATAATGAGGTTTCCTCTGTTTCTTTTTGCTCACAGAATGTTTCCCACCAATCTTTGACATGGGGAACGACTTTGAGGAGTGCAAAAATAATTTTTTCTCTATTTGAAAAATTATGGACAGAAAAATACCCTTCTAGTAGATTCAACCACTTGTCTACAGCATCCGCGTCTATTTCACCTTCAAATATAGGAATATCGAAGTTGATTTGTACCTTGAAGGGGGCGGCACCTCCGCTCGAGGAAGATGCGTCGCTTGTTGGTAGCCGCCGAAGGATTTGCGCGAAACTATCCATCATCTCGTTCCTTTGTTGCGTGAGGGCTTCCTCAAGCAACATTTTGAAAGGATCTTATGTCCCATCATCTTTATTTTCTCCTGCCATGAGAGGTCGTTTGGGCATGCGAGAGCTTTTGTCCTCACGAGAAACAAGCTCGAGACCCAATTCTTTGTACCCCAGCCTCGTTGGAGACATGCATTAAGACGACAAGGAGCAGACCGCTCTGATACCACTGATCCAGATTTTATGAGCAGAACGAAATGAATACAAATTATTAAAAGATGCTTAACACAAAATAACAGAGATACAATAAAATTGGTTTTCTATTCAATAAGGAAATAAGCTGAAACTGTAAAATGCAGCGGAAAACAAGCTTGTTGGAATGATGGCGGCTTATCTCTGAGAAGAGATGTGACGGCTGCGCTCATTCGCAAGAAGATCATTACAATGAGGCTTTGAAGGCTTTTTTAAAATAAACAGGAATGTCAAAATCCCTAGAAATCCAAAAACCTAACCCTAGGAGATGAAGCGCCAAAAGTCATGTGGGCCCCGTTTAGGTAAGTTAGTCGATCAACTTCCCAGGGTTGTAACTTTTGCATACGATCTCCGTTTTAGGCGCACGATACCCCGTTGGAAAGGTCTATCCAAGGACTACACATTTTGGTCTAATATAATAATGTGCATTTTCGACTGTGTCGATCTCTAAAAACGTTGTTTAGGGCCTCAAAACGGCCCCACAAGTCAGGGACCTAAAACCTAGGAAAAAAAAAACTGCCAAATTGGAAAATTGCCAAAATGAACCAGTTGGAATAGGTGGAAGGCCACCGACATCCATATGGATCAGTGCCACAGGTGTTTTTCAGCACGCTGAATCCATTTATGCATTCAGAAATGTAATTTAAACAACATAAAACAGAGATTTTGTCCAAATTTACATTGCCGAATTTTAACCAAAAATCCCAAAAGGTAGAACGTTTAGCCAACGCCAAATAATAGTAATTGCCTTCATAAATCAGAGATAGCAGGAGTGAGGATCGATGGCATCAACATATATATACCTCAGCCTTCAATGCAATCTAAGTTGCTACTAGTACCTAGTGCTTTCAATGCCTAGATAGTGGATCAACTACACAACTAATCCCCCATGCATATTTGGAGGCTTGAGCCGCAAGGTGCCTCAGCCTCCTCTTGTCAATTTAGTGCGCGTGACAATTGGATATCGCCCCTGTTATCCCCCACTTTTAGGGATAACTAGGAGATTATGTCTCGACGCCCACAGGTCCTAGACATGGAGTATCGAGAGCCAGATCGACTTGAGCATGGCCCTGGAGGGCCCATCTTTTCTCCCTTTCAACGCCTCCACTTTATCAGCAACAACAACATACATCACCTTCAGTTTGGTCATGTATCAGAGATAGTTCTTGCTCCATGAGGTAATGAGTCCGGGTATCATGGTATATGTCAATATGATCCTCAAAACCTTTGAATATGTGCATTTAATTCCTTTTGTTTCTAATAAATGCTTGGATCTTATACTTGTCCACTTGACCATGTCTGGAGGGAATGACAGGATGCCCTAGTAAGCCTGTGCCCATAGGTTTTGAGTTGCCACTCATCCATCCCATTACATTTCTCCGAACATTGGGCTGGCCAATAAATTAAGAGTTGCACCTTGCCTTGTGGGAAGAGGGGGCTAAAGGCCCAGAAGGTAAAAGCAAGCTGGCAAAAGATAAAAGCCTAAAAATAAAACCTTGAGATGCTTCGCTCAGGGATCCCCGAGAAAGCAGTAAAAATCTTCTTAGCAAGAAATAAGAGGGACCCATAAAAATAATAAAACAATACCTAGTAAGAGGATAGGGGGTCTCATCACGAGCCAACCTATTAGGTCCATGGGTACCTAGGAGTATGGCACTACTAGCAGTTGGTTACCATGCCAGGGTAGTGGCTCTTGGTTGCATGGCCAAGAGAAAGGGGGTCTCATCCTGAGCCAACCTTCTCATTTTTGTGAAAGTACTTGTGAATAACACTGCCACCACTGGTCACCACGCCAGGGCAATGTCCCCTGATTAGCTTCTTGAAGAAAAAGCAATAAAGAATAAAGAATAAAAGGCATGAATGGGCTTGGAAACATTTGCATCTAGGAAAGCTGCAACTCACCTTCTACAAAGGCACCCATAGGTAAGCCTTGCATTTCCCTGCTTTCACTACACCCCTTGTCAGGACATCCCTTATCCACCTCACCCATTTACATGAATTGGATGTAATCTCTTCCGGAAACATCCCTTTTCCAGTGGACACTAGCCCAATAGGACGCACTGTCACTTTCCCCAAACTTGTATTGCAGATTTGTATAATGTCTTTGAGCACTTGACTGGGGTAAAAGGGGTTTTATGCACATGTTTAATAATATTGATGATGAGATGTGATTGACATTGCTATGATCCCTGTGAATTATGAGCCCCTGGAGGGCGTAGCTGTTGATGTGCAGGATCATGCCCGATAAACAAGTACCATGTTGGACAGATACACATGGGGAGATGATCAGTTCAGACCTCCATGGGGATGAAGAGCCCACCAGATGGATGTTGAGACCTTGGCAGGGGGCAGAGATAGGACATAGGGGTTTGCACCGGAGAAGAGGAGGACGTTCCATAGAAGCACCCTGACAGAGTCTTACCTAGGGGGGTTGAGCCCTCTCCATAGGAACGTTGGCCTTGGCAGGCCCACGACATCACCTAGCATGCCCATGACATCATCCAACATTATGGACGTCTTGGGGAGACAGTTATGGCAGTGTGGCACATGTGGCAGCTTGGAGAGGCCCAAGGAGGGCTAACGTTTGGCTCCAGGAGGCTGCATATGCCCTAGAAAGGGATAACGTCACCCTAGAAAGGGGATGACGTCTCACTTTTTGCTTGATTAGGGTTTCATTTATTACATTTAATGTAAAACAATATTATTTTGGTATTTTGGCCTTGTTGGCCTTTTGATGACCTAATTTGTAATTTAGGTCATTGGTATGCTATATATTGAGGGTTTTTACTTTCATATTTTCATCATCTTTCACTCACACATTAGTGAGGTATGAAATTTGCGCCCCATTCTAGGGTTTTGGCTGAAATAGTGAGGCGCACTTGTTGAAGGAAGACTTTTCTTGGCATTTTTGGCATTTCTTCTTGGTGGAAGGTTTACAACTGGGGTTTGCTACATGATTTCTTGGTTTATGTAAGTGAATTTCTGCAACACTTCTTAATTGAATGGTTATGGTTTATTTTACTTGCATTTTGTTACTATAATTTTGCTGAATTAAACCCTAGGTGACAAGCACATGCTAAAGTTCCTTGTCTCATGTCCCTACCAAGTTAAGAGCTATTTTATTTTGATAAAGATAGATAGAGCCTTGCCATCGCAACACTCTACTTATGTTCTTCTAAACCTAGCCATTTTTATCCTTGTTGTTGAGCTAAGAAGGAGAAAAACGCACCAAGGCCTAGGGTTTCTACACCTTGGTGAGCCGTTTTTCCCTAGGGTTTGTCTAGTGAAGCCTTGCTTTAGCAACACATCACTTACAAACTCTCTTGTCTTAGACCTTATCAATCATTATTCAAGTTAGCCGTTTTTATTATTTCCATTGAGCTAAAGAAGGAGCAAAGAGCACTAAGGCCTAGGGTTTCTATACCTTAGTGAGCCTCTCTCCCCCAGGGTTTCATTTTTGAGGCCTTGCTTTAGCAACACCTCAACATTTAACCCTCTTGTCTTTAATCTTTCATTATCATTTCAGTCCTTCAACCTTTGCGACCTCTTTTGACTCCATATACCTTAGCAGCACATTGATCTAAGACCTTGTGTATTGAGTACTTTGATAACAAACAACTTCTAAACACTTTTAGCAATCTTTTACTGACCTTTCTAACCCTAGCCTAGACTAATCTTCTAACCCTATTGTTGCTACCTTTTGCTAGTGCTATAAACATATTCATTGCAACATCTATTTATCTTTAAAAGAAATTGAATGATTAGCTAAAGCGTTGCTTCAAGTATTGTTACATTGATGATAAATTGCCATTGCTTATTGTGAAGCTTCATTAGCATTTATTGTGAAGTGATATTGTGTAATCATTGCTATTGTATAAACATTGATTTACTTCATCAATATTATTTTCTCAATTGCTTATTATCAGAAAGTCATTGATTATATGAAGTACTAACCAAGCAAGTGATCTTGCATATGCATAGTTTCCTTGTTGCTTTGTCTCGGGCATGTACTCTCATTGGTTACTATTTCTGGTTATCTTTTATCTTTATTGGCTATAAGCTAGACTTTCTGCTCGGTGGTGACTTGTGAGGGGGAAATTATCCTTTAGCTCTTAAGCCTTTTGCCTTCTCAAAACCCCAGGTCATCGGGGACATCTCCCCTGGGCCTTACCTCCCTAAATAGAAAGAGCCATCCCATTGAGGTGACAGTGGTGGGATTGGTTCAGTTACGCCAGTTTGGCCTCCTTTCATGCACCTTTTACCTTAACTACAAACTGTGAGATAACATTTTGGCGTCGCTGTCGAGGAACACTGAGTCAATTCTCCTCAAGATGACACTTTTCGGTAAGCCTTGCCTCTAGAGTCTTTATCTTACAAGCTTACCTGGCGACTCCACTTAGGGTGTTTTCCCTTTTTCTTTGATAGTTTCAAGCAAATTATCTGGCGACTCCACAAACAACAAGGAGGGATAATAACCCTCCTCAATCCTTCAGAAGAAAGCCTCCTCGAAACTCTCTTGTTGTAAAATCACTTTTCAGAGGAAATCTTCCTTTGAACACCATGTCTAGCTCAACAACTCAAACCAATGCACCAAACCCAGGCAATAATCAAAGACAATGGTCATCTATTGCTCTTCAAGCCGCTAGACATGTCAGCCATACCAGGCTACCCTAGGCAAATGCCACCCAAGCATGAGAAGTGGTTGCCTAAGTTTATCGGTACTGATGCATCAGTGTTGAAGAACATATGAGCAATTTTTGGGCTTTTTTTCAGCTTCACCCCGTTAGTGATGATGTTGAAGACCTGGTCATGAAAGTACCATAGTCTTCCCGATGGCGGTATTAAAACCATGGACAAACTAGAAGACGCCTTTCTCAAGAGATGGAGTATCAAGGAAGACCCCAATATGCTATTAACTAGGCTAAATTCCCTGGAAGCATGATAATGAGACCATCCGAGAGTTCCACACTAGGTTTGAAACTCTGTTGCAAAAGATCCTTGTAAGCCATCATCCATCTGATAATTACCTTGTCTATATCTACACCAAATCTTTCACTGGCCAACTAGGTTATCTCCTCAGAGACAAAAACCCCCAAACAATCCAAGAAGCTCAAGAATTGGCTACCAAAATTGAAGGCAACCTCCATTCGTCTAAAATTGAGCCTTTCACAAATCCAAGGGGCAAAATGGACACTAAACCCAAGATAGTCCACAACACCGAGGCTGCTTCAGACCTTTGCGCCAGTATGGCAAAATTATAAGCAACGATGGATGGCATGATAAAAAATCAAGAGCTAATGATGAGTAGAATTGTCAACTTGGAAAGAGCCTAGAGCCAAGCACCTAGGGTCCTATACAAAGGTCAATTCCAAAAGGGGAACCAATTCTATAAACCAAAGAATGATCAAGAGGTTCCAAACACTTTATCTCTTGCAAATGTCGTGGATGAAAACCCTTGGTGTTTGCAGTGTAGTGAAGCACATTGGGAACATGAGTGTCCTTATAACAATGATGGCCATGAACAAGTGAACAATATGGGACTTCTCATGGAAGGCCCCCAAATAAATATCATTGTTGAAGAACATCGGGAAGGTGTAAAAGAAGCAGTCAGGCTAGCTAGAATGGCAGTAATAAACAACCTAGACCAGGAATGAAAAGATAAATTGAAGAAACAAGAATTCTGGGTTTATAGACGAAAGAAGCTGAACCAACCCATCTCTACCATTCTTGTAGCGACTCAAACAAAACCTCCACCCTTGGACATTATCCTCCATAAAACCTCCAAAACCGAGAGGGTGGACTTAAACTTTGACTTTGAAGGGGCACTATCTAAGATGCATGTAACCATCCCTCTGAGAGAAGTCATTAAGGTACCGTCTATTAAAGAATGATTTGACAACTTCTTCAAAGGATCAGATGGACATGTGTACCCTCCTATTATGTCACAATTTGATCACTTTAGGCTCCAATACGATGAGCATCCTCCTTTTTTCATGACCTTGATAATGAATAACAAGAGCCTCAACAACTGCATGTTGGATTCAGGGGCCAGAGCTAATATGATGTCCCTCAAGGTCATGCAACAAGTAGGTTTAAAAGTCACACGACCTTACAGGAATGTGTGTGGCTTTGAATCTAAAGCCATACCCACACATGGGGTAATTTAGAATGTCGAAGTTTGCCTTAAAGAGTACCCCGAGAAAGTGATCCACATGGACGTAGTGGTAGTGGACGTCCCAGATGTGTGGGGGATGTTGTTGTCTAGGAAGTTTGCCTCAAAACTGGGAGGTACTCTTGAGATGGACCTCACTTACTTGAATATATCTTTGAAAGATGGAACTATAGGTTGTCTCCCGAATGTACTCGTGACTACAACCCATGTGCAAGAAGCTAGTGATCCCATCAAAGATGACAAAGCACATGAGCAAATCATGGAAAGTCTTCCTGAGTTTTCTCTGAATGATATGCCTTTTGCAACGAAGGAAGACTTCGACCAGATTCAGTGGCCCAAGAAAGAGGAATATCAATAACTCCTAGACAAATATAAAGACAAGGAAGTTGGGACCGTGAAGTTGCTAAAAACAGGAGAAAGTGACATACTGATTCGGCCTTCCCAACAATAAGTCTTTACCGTGGAATCCCACCCTCCTCCCTCTGCACAATAAACCGGGGTTGTTCAGGGAACAACCAAATACAAGATCAGAGAGTACAAGGAAGGGGATGTAGTATGGATGTGGGATACCCATAAAGGAGATCCAACTAATGTCAAAGGAAGTACTCAATCTTGGCTCAGGCCTTTCAAAGTTGGAAGAAAATTAGTTGACGAATCTTACTACTTGTCCACTTTGGAAGGAAGAAGGCACCCATTACCAATCAACGAGCACCTCCTCAAAACCCACCAAGGTAGGGGGACTTGACTTCACAGGTAAGTACATGTAAGTAGGTAGGCATTTTGCATTCAATGTATATACCATTGCATTTCATACTAGAGTAGTTTGCTTTCACATTTGTATATATGTTTGCTTTCAGTCTTTATATATATGAGTTGGGGGTGATATCACCACCCCAAATGATTACTAATAGATGCTATTGAGATCAAGACGGTTACAGGTTATGCCAGAGATGTTGAGGTTCTCATGCGCTCTACGGTGACCACATGTCCCCGAGTTGGAGCCAGATGTTATCCCCCACTTTTAGGGATAACTAGGAGATTATGTCTCGAGGCCCACATGTCCTAGACATGGAGTACCGAGAGCCAGATCGACTTGAGCATGGCCCTGGAGGGCCCATCTTTTCTCCCTTTCAGCGCCTCCACTTTGTCAGCAACACCAACATCCATCACCTTCGGCTTGGTCCTGTATTAGAGATGGTTCTTGCTCCATGAGGTAATGAGTCAGCGTATCATGGTATGTGTCACTCTGATCCTCAAAACCTTTGAATATGTGCATTTAATTCCTTTTGTTTGTAACAAATGCTTGGATATTATACTTGTCCACTTGACCATGTCTGGAGGGAATGACAGGATGCCCTAGTAAGCATGTGCCCATAGGTTTTGAGTTGCCACTGGGGGGATTTCTGAAAAGTCATCGTCCGCTCTCGACATATTACCACTTTTTCATCTTGCTTCCCGCTCATCCATCCCATTACATTTGTTCGAGCATTGGGTTGGCCAATCATTTAAGGTTTGCACCTTGCCTTGTGGGAAGAAGGGGCTAAAGGCCCAGAAGGTAAAAACAAGCTGTCAAAAGATAAAAGCCTAAAAATAAAACCTCAAGATGCTTCGCCCAGGGATCCCCGAGAAAGCAGTAAAAACCTTCTCAGCAAGAAACAAGAGGGACCCATAAAAATAATAAAACAAGACCTAGTCAGAGGATAGGGGCTCTCATAACGAGCCAACCTATTAGGTCCATGGGTACCTAGCAGTATGACACTACTAGTAGCTGGTTACCATGCCAGGGTAGTGGCTCTTGGTTGCATGGCCAAGAGAAAGGGGGTCTCATCATGAGCCAACCTTCTCATTTATGTGAAAGTACTTGTGGGTAACACTGCCACCACTAGTCACCACGCCAAGGCAGTGTCCCCTAATTAGCTTCTTGAAGAAAAAGAAATAAAGAATAAAGAATAAAAGACATGAATGGGCTTGGAAACACTTTCATCCAGGACAGGTGCAACTCGCCTTCTACAAAGGCACCCACAGGTAAGCCCTGCATTTCCCTGCTTTCACTACACCCCTTGTCAGGACATCCCTTATCCACCTCACCCATTTACATGAATTGGATGTAATCTCTTCCGGAAACATCCCTTTTCCAGTGGACACTAGCCCAATAGGACGCCCTGTCACTTTCCCCAAACTTGTATTGCAGATTTGTATAATGTCTTTGAGCACTTGACTGGGGTAAAAGGGGTTTTATGCACATGTTTAATAATATTGATGATGAGATGTGATTGACATTGCTATGATCCCTGTGACTTATGAGCCCCTGGAGGGCATAGCTGTTGATGTGCAAGATCATGCCCGACGGACAGGTACCATGTTGGACAGGTACACATGGGGAGATGATCAGTTCGGACCTCCATGGGGCTGAAGATCCCACCAGATGGATGTTGAGACCCTGGTAGGGGGCAGAGACAGGACATAGGGGTTTGCACAAGTGAAGAGGATGATGTTCCATAGAGGCACCCTAGTAGAGCCTTACTTAGGGGGGTTGAGCCCTCTCCACAGGAACGTTGGCCTTGGAAGGCCCATGTCATCACCCAGCATGCCCATAACGTCATCCAACATTATGGAAGTCTTAGGGAGATAGTTATGGCAGTGTGGCACGTGTGGCAGCTTGGAGAGGCCCAAGGAGGGCTAACGTTTTGCTCCAGGAGGCTGCATTTTCCCTAGAAAGGGCCAACGTCACCCTAGAAAGGGGATGACGTCTCACTTTTTTCTTGATTAGGGTTTCATTTACGACATTTAATGTAAAACAATATTATTTTGGTATTTTGGCCTTGTCGACCTTTTGATGACCTAATTTGTAATTTATGTCATTGGTATGCTATATATTTAGGGTTTTTACCTTCTTATTTTCATCATCTTTCACTCGTACATTAGTGAGGTATGAAATTTGTGCCCTATTCTAGGGTTTTGGCTGAAATAGTGAGGTGCACTTGTTGAAGGAAAACTTTTCTTTGCATTTTTGGCATTTCTTCTTGGTGGAAGGTTTACAACTGAGGTTTGCTACATGATTTATTGGTTTATGTAAGTGAATTTCTGCAACACTTCTTAATTGAATGGTTATGGTTTATTTTACTTGCATTTTGTTACTATAATTTTGCTGAATTAAACCCTAGGTGACAAGCACATGCTAAAGGTCCTTGTCTCATGTCCCTACCAGGTTAAGAGCTATTTGATTTTGCTGAAGATAGATAGAGCCTTGCCATAGCAACACTCTACTTCTATTCTTCTAAACCTAGCCGTTTTTATCCTTGTTGTTGACCTAAGAAGGAGAAAAACGCACCAAGGCCTAGAGTTTCTACACCTTGGTGAGCCGTTTTTCCCTAGGGTTTGTCTAGTGAAGCCTTGCTTTAGCAACACATCACTTACAAACTCTCTTGTCTTAGACCTTATCAATCATTATTCAAGCTAGTTGTTTTTATTATTTCCATTGAGCTAAAGAACGAGGAGAGAGCACAAAGGCCTAGGGTTTCTACACCTTAGTGAGCCCCTCTCCCCTAGGGTTTCATTGTTGAGGCCTTGCTTTAGAAACACCTCAACATTTAACCCTCTTATCTTTAGTCTTTCATTATCATTTCAGTCCTTCAATCTTTGCGGCCTCTTTTGACTCCATATACCCTAGCAACGCACTGATCTAAGGCCTTGTGTATTGAGTACTTTGATCACAAACAACTTCTAAACACTTTGAGCAATCTTTTACTAACCTTTCTAACCCTAGCCTAGAGTAATCTTCTAACCCTATTGCTGCTACCTTTTGCTAGTGTTATAAACATATTCATTGCAACATCTATTTATCTTTAAAAGCAATTGAATGATTAGCTAAAGCGTTGCTTCAAGTATTGTTACATTGATGATAAATTGCCATTGTTTATTGTGAAGCTTCATTAGCATTTATTGTGAAGTGATATTGTGCAATCATTGCTATTGTATAAACATTGATTTACTTCATCAATATTATTTGCTCAATTGCTTATTATCAGAAAGTCATTGATTATATGAAGTACTATCCAAGCAAGTGATCTTGCATATGCATAGTTTCCTTGTTGCTTTGTCTCGGGCATGTACTCTCCTTGGTTACTATTTCCGGTTATCTTTTATCTTTATTGGCTATAAGCCGGACTTTTTGCTCAGTGGTGACTTGTGAGGGGGAAATTATCCTTTAGCTCTTAAGCCTTTTGCCTTCTCAAAACTGGTCCAGAGTCTGTACTTAAGGCTTTAAAAAGTACAGTGTCTAGGCATCCGAAAGTTAGTAAGATGTAAAAAGGAGGAGGGTATACCTTAAAGAAAGGAAGCTAGGGTTGATTTCTAGGTTGTCACTGCCTGGCTTCCAACTGTTCCTGGATGTTTATATCCCTTTCAATTGCAGCCCATGAACGTTCAAGTTCTACCTGGGTGTTAGTCGTTTTAAGTATGGTATCAAAGAGATTTAAAGCAATATGGGTTTGATCTGTCAAACCAGGTTCAATATTGGGTTGTCTTACAACAGGGACCGTCATAGAGGAACAAAAAAATTTAAGGAAATCCGAAAAAGTTTTATGCTGTATCAATTTTGATTTTGTCATCGAGGACATCTCCCCTGGGCCTTACTCCCTAAATAGAAAGAGCCATCCCATTGAGGTGATAGTGGTGGGATTGGTTCAGTTACGCCAGTTTAGCCTCCTTTCATCCGTCTTTTACCTTAACTACAAATTGTGCAATAACAACCCCATCCTAGGATAGTCCTCCTTCCTTGCTAAAACCATACGTTCCATGAGAATGGGGTGATTGAGATTCTGAATAGAGTTGCATTCAAGGTCACTCTCCTCTCCATAAACACTAATGTTGGCTAGCTTGTCCACCACTTTGTTCGCTTCACGATGAACATTAGAAGGGATCAAAACAAATAGGGCATGGAGAAGAGATTGCAGGAGTTCTAGGTTGCAGAGCCATTTATGAGTTTAGAGAGCATTGCCAAAATCACCTGGGAGTCCCCTTCCACAACAAGTTGGAAGAAGCCCTGCGATTGAGCCACCTAGAGGCCCTTGGCGAGAGCCTATATTTCAGTTGCATTGTTTGAGTCACATGCTATACTGCCTGAGAGAATATGAAGAATGAGTCCCTAGTCATTTCTGAAAACGACACTGAAACTAGCCGGACTTGGATTTCCTTTTGATGCACCATCGAAATTGAGTTTGATGAAGCTCAAGAGGGGGCATATCCAACATTTGGGACTACAAGCAGCTTGAGGGTGAAAATGAGGAGGATCAGGTGCAGGAGCTAAGCACAGGTCCCATTCAAGAAAGATAGGATTTTCATTGGAGTTATAAGAAACATCATTCGCTGTCCATTTGGTAGTTTTGATTGTCTCCACTACGCTCCTTTGGTCCAAATTGTCCCCCGTGGAAGATGTGGGGAGTGAAAATTTCTTCGTTTCCTCTCCTTCCAAATTTTCCATAGAATGAAGCCCGACAACAATTGTCAAATTCAATTGAGAATTGGGTTTTTGAAGGTTGTTGATCTCCAACCAACAATCGTATCAATGACACTATTCCTTTTGCAATCAGAAGTGCACATTGATTGTGCTCCTTGATCCCAAACCTGAGAACTGTAGGAGCATTGATTCAAAAAATGTTCAATTGTTTCCTCCATTTGGAGACACAAGGGACAGACAGAAGGCCCAATAAATCCTCTCTTCTTTAGGTTGTCCCAAGTGAGGATACTTTTATGAGCAATAAGCCAAAGAAAATTACTGATTTTGGGCCAAAGGTTGGATTGCCATATATTGCTCCATATGGGGTCCTTGGGCAATTGGATGAAAGAATCCTTCATGTTGTAAGCTTCCTTGATGGAAAAGGATCCTTTAGGAGAATATAGCCATCTTAGAATGTCAGGGTTGTGCTTATGTTTGATTCTACGAAGTTACACTTCCTCAAGTGAGGGCCCTAAATCAATTCCAGCTAGAATGTCAAGGTCTTCGTGAGTGGTTTTCCATTCTCGCTAGGTTGAGTGTAGGTTGATGACTTTCCAATAATCTGCCGCATACTATAGTCTTTCCCGGTTTGTATGAATGTGGAAGCCATTCAATTGTTGTCGCTGAATGAGAGGAGGCGGTTGTTTCCATGAGTCTGTCCAGAACAAGACATTGTGGCCTCCTTGGATCTCCCAGAAAGCATGATCTTGAATAAGGTAGTGGTTTTTCCACGCTGTATTCCATATTGAAGAGCCTTCTTTCCATCTAATAAGTTGTGCTTCCTTCGTTGCTGGAGTGTGTTTATGTCTCCATGGACGGGCCCAAATATCCCATGGGTGTTTGAGCCAACTCCACCAAATTTTGGCGCCCAAAACATGATTGAGAAGATGTGGCTCTCTCAAGCCCAGTCCCCCGGCTTGTTTTGGTTTACAAAGCTTCCCCCAATTAAGAAGTGTCCATTTGCGCCCCTCCTTTGTTCCTTGCCAAAGGAACTTTCTCAGAATATTTTTTATGGTATTAAGAACTGATTTTGGGGTAGCTAGTGCTGAAAAGGTATAGATGGGAATTGCTTGAAGGACAAACTTAAGGAGAATTGGATGCAAAATTTAAGGTTTGAAAGGTCCAAGAATTCAACCTTTTATCTAAGGGATGCAAGTAGGCCTTCCCAAGAACTGTTCCTGAGTGCATTGTTGATGAGAGGGACACTTGGATATATGGACGAAAGGGAGCTCCAACTAAAGCCCAAAATTCTGGTAATGAATGATTGAACAACACGAGGGGTATTAAAAAAGAAGATATGGGATTTGTTAGTATTGACAGAAGTGCCTGAGGCATCATTGAAGTCTTTGAGGATCTCAAGGATATGTCGAGCTTCGCGGATAGAGGGGGTTCCCATTATCATGGTGTCATCAACAAATTGATTGTGAGAGATGGGGGTTTTCATGCCATGTGGAGTAAGACCCTTAAGAGAACCATATTCTATGGTAACTTTAATGTAATGACTTAATCCCTCTGCCATGATGACAAAGAGGAAAGGAGAGAGGGGATCTCCCTGGCGGATGTCACGAGAGAGGGTGAAGGGCTTGGAAGGAACACCATTGACCAAGATGGAAACACAATCAGAAGATGTAAGATTCATAATCCAACCGACCCATTCTTCAGCAAAGCCAAAGGCCATGAGAAGGGATCACATGTATTTCCAACTGAGCTTATCGAAGGATTTGGAGAGATCCAGTTTGACGAGCATGCATGGAGTGCGTGAGGATTTCAATGAGTGTACGACCTAATGGGCCAGAATGATACTATCCATTATTTGGCATCCCTCTACATAACCAGACTGCTCATGAGAAATAATAAAAGGGAGAATGGGTTTGAGTCTTAGGGCAATTACCTTTGTGATGATTTTGTAAATAACATTGTGGAGCGCAATGGGTCGGAACTGCTTGGGATGCGAGACACACTCCTCTTTGGGGATCAATGTGAGGAAAGCGGCGTTGGGAGTGGGGAGCAACTAACCCGAGCTTCTGGAATCTTCAGTTAGTTGCCAAAATTCTTCCCAAAAAAGGTACCAACAGTGATGGAAAATTTTTGTTGTAAAACCGTCAGGGCCCAGTGATTTTCTAGCTGACATCTCCTCGATCACCGGATCCACTTCCTCCAACGTGAATGGCTTCATGAGGGCGACATTTTGTTCATTAGAGAGTAGAGAAGGGATATGCCGAGTGATCTTAGCAATAGCTTCTGAGCGATCTAGACTTGGTTATGTGAGAAGATCTTGATAAAAACTTACGATTTCTTGCACTGTGTCTGTATGGGATGTAATTTCTTTTCCTTGAGCATCTTCAAGTTTAGTGATGCGATTAATGTGCCTTCTTTGGATCATGGATCTGTGAACAAATTTTGAGTTTTTTTCTCCCTCTTTGAGCCATTGGGCACGAGACTTCTAGAACCCATGGGTTTGTTCTTGAGCATATCTGTCCTCCGGTTGTTGTTTAATCCAAGCCTCTGTTTCTTTTAACTACTCTGTATTCCCCTGGATGGTAATCTCCTATTGAATAATCTTCATTTGTTACTCTAGGTCTCTTTAAGATTGGAAGATATTCCTAAAGGTGTGCTTATTCCAATCCTTTAGGTGTTGTTTGAAAATTTTCATCTTCCGCTGAAATCTATACATCAATGAGCCATATGGGATGGCTGCATCGGTCCACCATTGTTGAATGTTTTCTTGAAAGTCATGATGAGTTAGCCAAAAAAATTCAAAACGAAAGGGCTTACAACACGTAGTGCTTGTGATGTCCAACCATAGTTGGATGGGCCAATGATCTAAACTTGCCACGAAGAGAATATTGGCTTCCATAAGGAGCATGTCCATCATTGGGGTTCAAAAATAAGGAATTTGTCTAGGAGGCAAGCTATTTATTGAGATCTTGATCTTCTGTTTGACCAAGTAAAGTCTCCATTGATGTTCTCTAGATCTATGAGGTGAAGGGTATCAATTAGGGATTTAAATCCTTCATTGTCCCCCTCGAGCTAGTATATGCCTCCTCTTTTCTCTTTTAGGGAGAGGACAACGTTGAAGTCGCCTCCTAGTATCCACCTTTGGCCTTTGGTAATGTCACCCGAGTCTTCCAAACTCTATAGGAATGAGTTTTTTTTCGATTGGAGACGCGGATCGTAAACATCCGTGACCCCCCCCC